>JARHVA010004772.1:410000-455000 GCA_037957365.1 Torreya grandis | reverse complement strand
TTCCTAACTAGCACCAAGTTGGATACCCAAGTGGTATGCATGATTAGAAAGATAATAATATCATCCAATATCTTTTGTAATTTTATTTGGATGAGAGGTCCAAAATTGGATTGACTGACCTCTATCTATACATGAAGGGATTATGCTCTAGCTTCATTGGGATGGTATGTGTGATGACCATAGGGTTTAAGACTTTTAAATATTCATATGTCCAGGGAATCACATATTTGTATTCAGTCAATAAACTCTTCAAAAAAAATTATCATTTTTAGTGCAACAAAGACCAATGTTCACATACTAGAAATGTTAGTCAATGCTCATACTATCCTTGATAAAATCATATTTAGTTGCTTTGATTTATGTTTACCTATGATTTTACATATCTCCAATGAAATATGATTGTAAGAAGACCATCCATAGAGGGATATAGTTATATTTTAGCTTTAAGACATCATCTACTCCAAGATCTTCCATGTGCATGGGTTCAACATCCTTTTCATCTATTAATTGGTACTCAAAGGCTCCAAAGATATTCGTGAATTTATAAATCTAATAATCATCTTGAAATACCTAAAAGCTATACATATTATATGAAACAAAGAGATAAGGAACCAACTCCGAAGATAATTTTTGTATTTTATATTCTTGGAGCAATGCCAAATCGGTAGTTGAAACTATTAATTAGTATTTTGTATAGATTATTTATTTTAAGATGGTTCTGATGTTGAATAATTCAAAGGATTTAATCAGGTCCCATATTTAATACTTATATTTCTTTAATTAAGTAAGTTTACATTGATATTTCTTTTTGATATGGTTAACAACTAGTTCTAAACCACCAAATATTTATAACTACTTGACATTATTATATAGTTCAAACTATAGACCAAGTATTAGAGATTCATACTTACCTCTATTGTTGGTGTAAGGTAGTTTCAACTTATAGGCACTTAGATACTAATTCCCATCTAGGTCCATCAAATCTATAACAACACCTAACCATTGATTTTATTTGACTCTATCAAAATGGAGAGTTCATAACTGATAAGGACCGTCAAATTCTTTTTCATGAGGTTCTTGTTTGGTAGTGAAAGTATACACCCCTACATATGAGGGTGAAAAGTTAACCTATTCATTCTTAGCATTATAATTTGTGATCAACTGCTTCATCTTTATTTATATGGTCTTCGATGTTATCCTTCCTTCCAAACATGTTAGCATCACCAGTTTTGGCCAAAAATCACTAAAATTAGATTTCTCCAATTGTAGCTTTAACTTTGACAATATTTATTGTTATTGCTTCGCTGCTCTTTAATAGTAGTGAAAATGCACTTTAAGATGGAATTGTATGTCATGTACATTTGATCCCATTTAATTTGACTATGTGTGTGTGTGTGTGTGTGTGTGTGTGTGTGTGTGTGTGTGTGTGTGTGTGTGTGTGTGTGTGTGTGTGTGTGTGTGTGTGTGTGTGTGTATGGTTGTGTGTGTTTGGAGTGATTTATTTTCACTTGGAGAAGCTAGAGGTAGAAATGCTAGTTAGAGCTCAAGACGTTATCTCTTCACTATGAAAATGTTATATTTTAGGATCCGTTACTATAAATTGTGCCAACAATTAATATTGAAGTTTATACCATCTTGATCTAGGGTAAAATTATATGAATTTCACATTCATAGGATGGACCTTATCATTCATCAATATAACTTAAAATTTTTACTTTACATATGTATAAAGTTTGGCTTAAAATCTACATTTTGCTGGTGTTAGGAAGGGAGTTCTTCAGACTAGAGTGGGTAGTGAATTTATCTATCGGGAGTGATAGGAGGCCAATAACCTATTATTTGATGTTATTTTCCCCTTTGTACATGTTGGTAGTGCTAATTTTTAGCCAAGAAGCCCTAGAGATGGAACTCTCCAATTATAGCTTCAATTTTAAAAACATTTATTATCAATGTTTCTGCACTCTTGAATAATAGTGAAATTATATTTATGGGTATACTTAGACATCATGGAAATTGTATCATGTGTAATTTTATTACATATACATGCTCAAGGTGATATATTTGTATCAATGGCATCAAAGACAAAAATGCCAATTGAAGATCAAGGAGTTATCTCTTCACTGTTAAAAAGTTGCATTTTAGGACCCATCACTACAACCTATGTGATGTATTACTATCAAATTTTATAAAAAATTTATATAGGGTGTGATTATATGGATTTAAAATTCATATTATGGATTGTATGATTTTTCTATATGACTTAAAATTTCTATTTGATGCATGTCTAAAGTTAGGCTAAAAATATATAGTTTTCTTATGTTGGGAAGGGCATTCTTAAGCCCAAAATGGGTGATGGGTTTATTGACTGGGGATAGTGGGAGGCCAATAACCTAGTTGTATACATTATTCAACCCTTTATATGTGTTTATAGTGCAAGTTTTCATTGAAGAAGAACCAAAAATGGAGTTTTGTAATTACATCTTCAACTTTGACAACATTTGTTGTAAGTGTTTTTGTGCTCCTAAACAATAGTGAAAATATATTTCTAGGTGGAATTCAATGTCATGGTTGTTTGATAAAATTTAATTTTCCTATTTATATGTTATATAAATGATTTATTTTCACATATGGGTCCTAGAGGTATAAATTCCAGTTAGAGCTTAGGCAATTATCTCTTCACTATGAAAAAGATGCATTTTAAGACTTGTTATTGCAACTTGTGCCACAAATATATCTAAAAGTTTGTACTAAATTTATTAGGGATGAGATTATAGGGATTTTACATTCATATTAAATATATTACAATTCACCCATATGACTTATGACTTCTATTTTACACATGTATTAAGTTAGGCTAAAAAACTACATTCTTTATGTTGGGAAGGGTGTTCTTGATCCCAAAAAAAGTGGTGGGTTTATCTAATATGTTTGATGTGAGGCTAATAACCTGGTCTTAGATTTTTTTTCCCCACCTAGACATGTTGGAAACACCATTTTTAGCCAATAAGCACTAGAAATGGAAATTTTCAATTATAGCATCAACTTTGACAACTCATCTTATCAGTGTTTTCATGGTCCTGAACACTAGTAAAAATGTGCTTTCAGGTGGATTTGAAAATCATGGTCATGGAAACACATGTAATTTGTGGATATCTCAAACTATTCTACCTATAAATTCATTTATGAATTGCAATTAGATGTAAATATGTTATCTTTTCTCATTTTACATGTTAAATAGGGAATGTGATGCCTATAGCCTAAATCCACATATAAATAGCCCATTTACCTACAATTACACACATTATGTCTTTTTAATTTATGACTTGTTAGTCTCTTTGTGTCTAATATTAAAGTATTTAGGCCCCTTCAAAGATTTCTAATGGGTCTAAATGTAACTATAAGTTTGAATCTTCTCTTTTAGGTCTGACTAGTTGTTTGAATGAAGAAACTTTCTTAGATTGTCTTATTAATTGACAACAATTTAATTTATATTGTGAAAGATATTATCTTCTTTGATTATTACTTTTAAGACCAATTAGATCATTTCTAACATTCAATCTCTCTATTTACAAATTCCTCTACCTTTTGATCCAAGTTCTATCTTAATTTCTCTTACAAGAAACACATCCAACTATGTCCTTTCATATTCAAATCTAGTATAACAATAAGATGCTTATCTTGTCCAATCCATGACCAACCTTAATTATCTATTATTTATCCTCAAATTTTCTCTCCCTTACCCTTTACTATATCTTTAAAACTTACTTATTTTGCATCAACCATCTCTTTTGTCAAATGTTACCTTTGATTACTCTTTGTTCTTAATCCTAAAAAACTACTCTATTAGCCATAAGGCAGAATGCTAAGGTTAGGAATCAGAATTAAATATCTGAGGTTCTTCAATGAAATTTACATAATCCAGTAAATTGTTTATAGACTCTTATTTAGCTTCAAATTACAAGGACTAATGAAAATTTTCTCCTAAACCTTTTTTTTTATGTTTGTCTAAACCTATTGACTGTGTTATGATTATTTATATCTCATCTATATGTTCCAAATTATAAAATCATTTAATACCTTATATTCATCATCATACATCATACTAAAATGTTTCAAGCCATTTCTAGGATTATTTATCTAATTATTGGACTTTTAGTAATCCAAATCTCTATTTAGGCTTAATTATACATACTTTCAAAAACTCAGTCCTCTATATCTTATCCATTATATATTTTAATAATTAACACAAAAACCTAACTACTAACCAATTTTCAAGCAATTTCAAGTGGTATTTTTGGATGTATGAATATTTTTCTTCTAAAAACCTAAGGTAGACCAACACATTGGCCAAAAGATAAGAAATTTAGTTTAAAGGCTTATAAAAAAATTTCAAGAAAAAATAATTATTTATTTAGGTCTAACCCAGCCTTATACACCTTCTCTAATAATATTTTTTCTTTGCATAAAGTCAAATGATGCTAAAATGATAATTTCTTCACTTGACTATCACATAGTATTTTAATTATAGACCTAAAAACATAAAAATTGAGAATAAATTGTAATCTAAAGACCTTTGTAAGTTTATTTCACTTGTATTAATTGATATACAATGTCATTTTACTCTACCACTTTCTCATTTTTTTCATAACTATATAACCATGTAATAATTATCTTCTTATTAGACTATTCAAATAAAACATTATCTTATCATACCCAAGAGTATACAAAATAAGAAATTTCCTTCTTTGAGACTTTCAAATCTTAGCCTCATCTATATTAGGACCTTGACAACATTATTAAAAATTCTATAAGCCTATTAATTTATGACAATATATGTGTGAATTTTTCACTGTGTTTTAAAAAATAATTAATCTATGTACCTAATGTTATAGCCAATACATCATTCTGTAGGTTATGTGTAAAACCTAAAAGACAATTCTAATTTCTTGCTAAAAGATTGATAGAACAAGAAAGGTTGATGTTGTCTATGGAAAAAAAAACATTCTAAAGTCAATATAGATCCTTAAAAATGCGAGTTGAGGTTAAGATCAATAGAGAGGACTAATAGCTATTGAATAAATTTGAAAGCATTAGGTCTAACAGAAAATACCTAATAGAATTGTACTCCAATACTAAAATGACAATAATTTATATGACCAGAATAAGTAATCCAATACTATAAAGTGGTTGTCAATTCATAAATTTATAAGTCACTCCAATGAAACATTTTGGGCTTAAAAATTAGATACTCACATAGCTTGAATAAATGGGTATAAGTAATTTGAAACAAGATAAAATAATATTATCATGGATTCTAAACATATTGTTATATTTGGCACTACAAACATCTTGGCATCATCTACCATGAATTCAAAGTATAAATAATGTTCCATTCTCAAATGTGGGTTAATGGTCAAACATTATTCTTAATTGTTGATAATGGAATTAAAAAAACATCATTTTAATATTTAACTTGCCACTAATGCCTCATAAAAATCCATAATCCATTATATGGTGCAGTGTAGGATCTATGTAGTTTTACAATCATGGTAATAAAAACCATAAAGGCATAAGAAATAAAATTATAATAGAATGTCAGGTGAATTCTATATAGGCATACAATGTCAATAATATATACCTTTCCATATATACATATAAAAAATTACATCATCTAACAACATAGTATCTAATGTCAAGTGAATATATTATATGCATATAATGCCAAAAATACATATATTGCCATATACACATACAAAAAATTACATCATCTAAGACATCCTAATCATCAAATACCATCCCTCTCTTTTCCTTCCTTGAAGAAGACTCTCCCTTGGATGCCCTACTTGTAGATGGAGATCCATCAAATGCCTTAGATTGATCCAAGGTCTGACTTTGGGTCCTATTTTGATAGTCTGCTTGCAAATAAACATGTTTAATACAAATATTATTATAAAATTAACCTACTATACATGAAACCAAGTTAAGAAAATAATTTTAAACTAGAATAAAAAATCATTTAAACATGCACTTAATACAAGATCATGTTCCTATCTATCTATATATGCAATGGATAAGTCCACTATCATATCATTCTTTCTATCATCATAATGATGGTTCATAGAGTGTGAACTAAAATTTTGATTAAAAAACTTGGACACATTTTTATCCATAAGATCATTATAATTTAACTCGTGTTCCTTCTTAATCTACTTATGATGCTCAACTGGGTTAGTGACACATTTAACTACATGAACATGCATGTGAAATGTGGAATAAACATGAATAAGTACCATAGTAATCATCTGAATTGGACTATCAAATGTCATTTTAGAATGATACATACACAATACATTCACATGACTTATATTTTCCTAAGTATGTGGTAAAACTATTAAAATAAATCTATTTCTACAATTCAAAATTACAACTTAATATGTACATTTGTGAGTGCCCATGTGGATGACATTATAACATCAATTCATGTGTCTATCTCAGTTCATAGTGATGTAAGAGTATCTACTCTAGTCATCAATTGAAAAAATAACTTTTCTTATTTTTCTATAAACTAATGATGATTTATGGCAAAATTTCCTTATTTATTAAACCAAGAGTGTATTTAATAATAGTGTACTTGAATTTTGAGATCCTTGATAGATAAATTTAACTTAAGTATAATAAAAATATACATAGAATATAATATTAACTCTAAAATTTACCTATATATATATAAATGGTGTATAACTAACACAAATAAATGTAGTAGCAGACGGCTCACTAGTCAGTTCTATAAATGTAAACATAGGCTAAGTAAGATCAATTAATGCAATTGTGGACCATGATAATGAAGGCATTTTCTCCTCTTAAAAAATAAAAAAATAAATATGTTTTATTTAATTATGTGTAAATTAATTGTTACCTTTTACATTTAAAAATAGAATTTAAATTTAGCATGATATTTATATAAAATATATTTGCATGTTTGTATCTAGGTCAACATGTGCACACCAAACATGCATTTCATAAAATAATCACTCAAAAGTATATCATCCAATCCCTATGAAGCACCACCATCATCATCCAAAGGTCTAGTGCATATAATAGCAAATTTATAGGGATGAGGTCAAGTACATAGACTAGGTCGAGTATCTCTAGCACTAGTCTATAAAATTCTACTTATATGTTAAACAAGTGTATGAGTAAGTACACTAAGTGCATGTAGAGTGTCTATCTCCATGACCTCATTCATCAAATGTGGAATATCAGGATGAAGTGCATTTTAAGTAGGTATCTTTATAGACCAGTTACATCCATGTCATGTACCTAGTCGATCCTATTTAGATCATTTCCCTTGGCCCTGAAACTCGCCATAGTCAAAATACTTTTGAATCACATTCAGGACAGCCTCATTGTAGATTTTCATCAAAAAATGCAATGGGTATTCATGGTTATTACATGGAGGATAATCAAACACCATCCACCATCAGTTCTAGAAATTATCTTTAATCAAATTGTGTTGGTAAAGATGGATTAGAAAATGTTTAATAGCTAGTGTAAATGGTTTATTATTGGTTGGATCAATAAATAAGGCACATATTTTATCTTTTATTATTTCTTTATTCTTCACCTCATATGCTGACAATTTTTCATCATAGTAAGCCCTAAATGTATCCTATACGATGCCCATCTTTCAATTTGACTCATTATCAAGTCAAATTGAACTAATATCAACTATAATGTATTGGATAAATAGGTCTAGTGGGTATTGGTGAAAGTGGGGTCCCTCATTTTCTTAATTATTTTCTTAATTTCAATTTTGTTTTCCACTATAAGTTAATTTAGATCCCCCTAACTACCTTGGGGATCTTATGGACTTATAGGAGGGATAAGAGTGTTAGGTAGAGGGTTTAAAGGAGGGTTATAAGGGTTAGGTAGAGGATTAGGAGGAAGGTTAGCATGTTGGCCTCTTGCACCATAATGTGTTGTTTAAAGTGTATAAATTATTAATTAAACAATACAAATTAAAAAAAATCCCAAAACTAAGGTTATTAGGTTTAGTTTTATATCACTTACCTCCTCTCCATGGTGGCATCATTGATTTGGTGATATTTATGGATTTTAAATAAATATTTCTCAAGGTTTTGGGATTTGCATAGGCAAAATGTGATCACATGAGGGTAGAGAGAAGGAGATCAAAGTGAAAGGTAGATGGATTTGTGTTTTTGGGACTATATTTTATGTTTTTAAATAACATCAAAAATATGTATCGTTATAATATGTACATAGTTTTAGAGATAGGAATGTGTTTGCATTCCTAACACTAGAAACATATACATATTATAACATGTACATGTTGTGGATCTCTAATCAAAATATAAATTTTTTTAAAAAAAAGAATACATTTTATGGACATAATGTGTATGCATTATGTACATAAAATGTGTGCATTATCATAAATTTCCATAGAATTATCCCCCATATTCATACACATACCCACTTAGTCTGTATTCTTATGACTGCTTATTTTATATTTTTCTCTCTATACAACTTTATTCTTTTTTCTCTTCTAATGTTGGTTTAACCTTGTCTATTCTTGGATTGAAATTATTCTCCATCAAACTTGATTTCTTTTTGAAATTATCTTATTCATGAGAGGTTTTATTGTTCACCTACTTTACTTGTTTTACATTGAGCTCTTGTGTCTTACTTTTTTACTTATTCATATGGAAATGGATTATTTTCTATTTTTATATTTTCATATCTATACTAACAACATCCTCAATATAAATCAACTCATATTTAGGAGACCTAATGGTCTCTTCAAGGATTTTATGATCCTCTACTTATTCTCTCTTTTATATGATCTTTTCAAGTTACTCACAAGAATATTGTGATAATCCATTCATCCATTCAAGATCTTCATCATCAGCTAACCTCTTTTTTCCCAAGGTCTACTTAACTATGCTTTTTGGATTATTTGGTTTTAATGTTGGTGTAAAATATTATACCTTTCATTTTTTATTTTCTTGAAGTAGATATTCATATTCATTCTTTTCTTCCCTCAAAATATTGACTATCCATACTTGTCTCTTCAGATTCTTCAATGATTCTATGCATGGCTTGATCCTATCATTTATTCTACATTTTCTTGTGACTTTGCTTGTTCCTTTTTTCACATAGACTTGTTTGTCTTCATCCTTCCCTATTACTTGATTTGTAACCAAATTACAATGTTATTGTGAAAATTCTTCATATTATTAATTTTTTATTTGTAATCTCATCTTCTTGGCAAAGGATCACTCTTTTTTTCTACTCTTCATGTTTTACATTTGCAGTCAACACCTTGTGGTTCATTAACAACTTATCTTCCTTATTATTATCAAAAATTTTGGACTCAAATGGGTTAATTTCTTCAAAAAATTTCATACATCCAATCACACAACTGAACATACTATTATATTAAAATCATTCAGATTTGATTATCATTTTTAATTTTCTCTTTTATCACCCTTATCATCTTTTCCCAACCTTTGACTTCTTATTGTCTCATTTTCCTTTTTATAATCTAATTGATTAGACACTTGACAACCTTATTTATTTTTATAAATAGAGCTTATTCTAAGTGGTTTAATTCTTACAAACATTATTTTAATCATGATAAGTCTTTCATCTCATCCATCTCTTTCTAATTATCCTCTTCTTTTCTCACTTTTTCCTTTATATTCACTTGGTTTCTCTCTCTCTTCAATATTTCCATTTATCTTTCTATTTATTATTTTGCCTCAAAAAAAATTTCAAATTTTAATTTTAACACTTCCATTTATGTTTCATGTTGGACACTTCTTGAATATCTATGTGTTCCTCTCCTCACCTTCTCAAGCCTCAATGGGCTATAGGACAACAAAACCTTTTTTAAAAAATTCTCTTTTCTCAAATCACCTTAAAACTTCTTCACTCTTTTATTTTTTTACATAAGACTATTTCAAAGATATTTTACTAATATCTAATACAGAAAATTATGAGCATCAAAAATTCTATCACTTTTCCTAAGGCCAATCTAATGTAAATAGGTTTCAACAAGAACTTCTTGTTACTAGGTGTGTCCTTCAATTTATATAGGATTAGATCCTTATCAACTTTTTAATTTATTCCAAAAATATAATTTATACTTGAATTGTTTTATTAAATTACATTTACTCTTATATAACTCAATAAATTGATCCTAACCTTTTTATGTACCTAGATTTGTCATAAATCAAGAAAGCAGTCTTCTTTTAGGCTTGACAATTAGGCGTATCACCTTCTTAAGAAATGATACTACTAAAATACTGGATTTTTTATTTATTAAATAATTTATTTTATTTAAAATAAATCTTATCATTACCAAAAAACTGATTCACACTTTTATTGTACTTGGTTTTTTTTTTAAAATACAATATTTAGTTTTTTAGACTTCATACATAAATCTACAGACTCTATTTTTTTCATAACTCTATCTATGTGCATAAAAAATATGAAATAACCTAAAAAAATCATTAATAAAATACTAAAATTATAATTTAAATTTTATGGCATTTTATTTATTCATTTTCAAGTTATGCACCTTTTAGTCTTTCCAAATAGGGTTTTGGGTTTGTCTTTAAGACTATATGTCAACATTGTCACCATAATATGAGCTATAGACCACTAAAAACCTTTAAATAATAATTTATATGTTATAAACATCCTATTAAATAGGATTATAATTTTTCATGGAATTTAGTTAAATTATTCAGAAGAAATAATAGATTTTGTCTTCTTAAACCCTTCTAAAACCTTCACTTACAAACCTACTAAATGTGTTTTGATAATATCTTTCTATATGGACTTATAAAATATATTAAACTAGTGTAAAACTATCACATAAATCCTTATTCATAAATCTAAAAAAAATCATTCAAATTTTATTAATTATTTTTGAATATATACAAGTTTTACACACTAGCATGCAGTCTGAGTTTTAACAATATATCCACCTAAAAGGCTTATATCCTTATTATAAAAATTAAAAAACTCAAAAAAATTACGAATACGCCTATTCAAAAAATTAAAACTAATTTTATTCATTAATTTTGGAGATATGCATGTTTTTTAGACATAAAACCCTAGTTGAGGTTTTTACACAGTGCACAACTAAGAGCCTACAATATGTGATAATTCAAATCCCATAGATTATTGCATATTATTAATGATATGATAATACTCTATATCCATTATATTTCTCTTCCAACCACTACAATATTTTCAACATTCAAAAGAATGTCAAAAGACAATTTTTATCTATCAAATAATCCCTGTTTTGTGTGCATATATGATTATCATATAGAAAAATACTAATATAACATTAATAGAATGAAAAAGAAATAAAATTTATTACTAATGATTGATATAATATAGTCACAATCCAACTAAATTAATTCATAGTCTTCATTCATTAATTTCATTTCAAAATCAAACTACATACATATAGAAAAATCTTGACTTCTTGATCTCAGAACTGTAACCTTATACTTTTTATTCTTCTTATTATTATAAGATTCTTGGAGGCTCTCCCCTTGTATTATTACTTTTTTATCTCCTTATTTCATGCTTTTATACTTATCATATACTAGTTTACATCTTTTTTTAGTATTATTCTTGTTTCATACAACAAGAATCTCTCAACTACATACATCTTATCTCAAAACATGTTTAATTTGGATTTCCTCCTACATTGAACATAGATTTATTTATTTTGATACAAATTTATGATAATTTTAGGATTAAAGACACTTTAAAAAAGTGGATATATCCTAAATACCCCTTAATATAGCATCAATACCTTCACAATTCACCCAAACCTTCAAAACTCTTAACATTATTTTTTTGAATTTATCATTTTGGAAGGAAACCTAGAAAAAAGCTCAAATGACCAATTCTTACCAGGCCAATAGTTTTTACACTTAGTAAAGGACCTAACCTGCTCTTCAACACCTAATTATTACCATTATAAGACAATATTAATTAGGAATAAACTTATTATTAACCAAACATGACTCCTTAACTTCAAAACGACCTATACAAGATAAAAATGTACAAAGATGAATCTTTTCTATTTATGCTCCTACATCAGACTCCCCAAGTGTAAAAAGTTGAGATATAACTCAAATGAAGATAATTTATTGTCTTCGAATTATTCATATCTTCATGTCTTCTTATTTTGAGTTTTTTCTTATTTATCTTCTCCTTCTATTCATTTTTTTCATTTACATGTTGATCCTTTTCAACTAGTTTCTCACATATCCGAACATGCTCATTTGATCCATATTTATACATTTTATTTGTTACCTTTGCTAATATTGTGCATACAAATGAAATAAATTCATTAAATAAATCAAATTTCCCATTATGCCCTTGATATATATTCAACCTTTCTCTCTTTTTGGCATATTTTTTTACTTTTTTTTCACATTAGAGGTTCCCCAAGGTTATGTGTCAATTATATTTAAAGTTGTCTTTTCTTCATTTATGACATTGATTTCAATTTTATCTTTCAAATAATACCTTAAATTGACTTCAAGTTTCTCACACAATGATCATTGTTCAACCTTATAAACTTCATTTACTATGGAATGTTCCTATTTCTCCTCTTTTCTCATCTTACTTTGATTTTTTGGGGTGTCATATTGAATCTCCATGAAATTTATACTCTTTAATAGCTACTTTTCTTCTTTAGCATTCAATTTTATTATCTATAATCCATTTTTGTCATAATATTCACAATTTTTTCCTTTTAATTATGTCATGGCTTGGTCACACACCTCATACTAATTTTCTCTCTTAGTAATGTTTTCCATGCAATCTTCATGTCGTCTTACATCTTGTTTATATCAAATACCTTTTCTAATTTTTCTTTCATAGTGTTATGAACTTACTTGGTGTCATCATTCATAGTCTTTTCAATCTCTAATAGCTTCTTAGAAACCTGATTTTCCTTCAATGATACTATGCACTCTATTATCCTTCCTTTCTGATAGCAATGATTTTTTGCTTCCTTATGTTGAATATTCTCAGACTCTTTCCTATTCTTTGGCTGCATCTTCTTAGTTAACTCAGATTCATAGGAACATAATTTTTTATAGAACTTCTTCATTATTTTTATCATGCATGCTTTCAATAGAATTAGCTGCATTATTACTATTCAAATAAAATGAATTTGTATCTTAATTTAGCCTACTTAGTCCATCTTGTGACAACTTGTTTTTTAGTTTTCTCTTTATATAATTTGACTCTTTTTTCTCTTCTAATACTGATTTTAATTTGATTATTCTTAAAATTAAATTAATCTCCATCAAACTTGTTTTCTTTTTTGAATTGACTTCTTGATGAGGAGTTTGATTGTTCTCCTTGTTTCCTTATTCTACCTTGATATCTTGTGTCTTACTTATTTTATTATTCATATAAAAATGGAGTATATTTTTCTTTGTATATCTATACCATTACAACCAACATCCTCATTATATATAAACTCATATTTAGGAGACTCAATGGTCTCTTCAAGGATATTATGATTCTCTACCTCTTTTGTATTTTATACGATCTTTTTAGGTTCCTCAAAAGACTATTGTGATACTCCTTACATCCATATAGTCTCTTCATCATTTTCTGACATTTTTTCCCATGGTTTTCTCAACTATGTCTTATTGATTCTTTGGCTTTAATTTTTGTATGAAATATTCTACCTTCCTTTTTTTCTTCAAGTTGATATTCATCATTATTCTTTTCTTCCCTTGAACACTTGACTATCCATACTTTCCCCTTCATCTTCTTGCATGATTATATGCATGTTTTCTCCTATCATTTATTCTACATGTGATCATGACTTCACTAATTCCATTTTGTAAATAGACTTGTCTATCTCCTTGCTTCCCTATTACATGGTTTGGAACTTATCTATAATTTTCATGTGAACCTTCTTCATGTTATTCATCTTAGTTTATTCTAATCTCATCCTCTAAGATAAGGATCACTCATTTATTAGGCTCTTCATATTTTACATATGCAATAAACTCCTTCTAGTTCATTAACTTATATTCCTTTTTCTTTTCATGTTTTGAGGCCTCAAATGGGGTACTCTCTTAAAAAACCTGCATACCTACAATCACACACTTAAGCATACTGTTATATTATAAACATTGAGGTATGAATTTTTTTTTTAATTTATTCTTTGGATTTCTCTTTTATCACCCTTATCATATTTTTCCAACTTCTGACTTGTTGTTGTCTCCTTTTCCTTTCTATAATATTATTGATTGATTACTTGACCATTTTATTCTTCATTTTTATTAATAACCCCTATTTTGATTGGTTCCATTATTCCAAAATTTATTCTAATAATTAACTCCTGATTCATCTCATCTATCTCTTTCTAAATATCCTCTTCTTTTCACACCTCATTTTTTTTCTTGGCTTTGTTCCTCTTTCTCTTCAATATTTTCATTTCTCTTTATACTTCCTTTTATGCCTCATCAAAAAATTTATACTTGGTTATTTTCCACCTCAAAAAAAATCCACCTTGGATACCTCTTTTTCATCCATGTGTTCCTCTCCTCACCTTCTTAAGCATCAATGGGCTATAGGACTCCATAAGCATTTTTTTAATTTCTCTTTTCACAATTCACCTTCAAACTTATTCACTCTTATATTCATTTCCTTCACACTCTTACCAATATATTTTTTTAATCTTTGATATAAAAAATGATGAGCATCAAAAAATCCTTCACTATTTCTAATTCCAATCTAATGTAAATAAGTCTCCATAAGGACTTATTATTACTAGGCTTGTCCTTCCATTTGTATACACTTAAAGATTTATCAACTTTATAATTGAATCCACCAATATTTTTCATACTTTAAAAGTGATATTACCATCCATTTACTATTATCTAATATAATAACTTAATCATAACATTTGTATGTACTTGGATTTGTAAAAAAATAGGTAAACAATCATTTTTTGGGCTAGACAATTCGGCCTATCACCTTATTAAGTAGAGATACTACTCAAAACATAGACTTCCAACATAGAAAATAAGTTATTGTCTTGAAAATCAGTTTTATCCTGACCAACAACCTGATTTACACTCTTCTTATACTTGGTTTAAAAAAAAGGCAATATTCAGTTTTTTAGACTTTGTACATAAATTTGTAGATTGTATTTTGATCATAACTCTCTCCACTTATCTAAAAACTCTAAAATCATAATATAAAAAATTAAAAAAACCCTTATATAACTTTATATAAATTTTCATAGCATTTGGTTTATTTCTTTCAAGTTATGCACCTTTTAGTCTTTCCAAATAGGGTTTTGGGCTTGTCTTTAGCACTGCATATCTAAATTTTGACCATATATTGAATTAAAAAATATTAAAACCTTTAAATCCCTTTTATGATTCAAACACATCATATTCAACATGTATACATAGTTTCATAGTATTTAGAGAAATACTGTAGGAGATATAATGATTTTTGTCTTCTTAAACCCTTCTAGAACCTCAACTTATAGACTTATTGACTATGTTTTATCAATATAATTTTATACAGACCTCAAAAATATTTTAAACCAATATAAAACTATCACATACATACTTATTCATAAATATATCAAATTTAATGTAACTTGACTTGGTCCTTTTAAATATATACAAGTTTTAGTTATTCAAAACATACTTTCTTTAAGCCTTATACACACAGACCTGTAATCTATGTTTTGGAAATATCTACACCTATAGGTCTTATGCCCTTATGATAAAAATACAAAAATTCTAAAACCTTATAGTAGTCCTTTTCACAAATTTTTGATTGATTTTATTCATTTGTTTGGGAGATATGCACATTTTTTTGACCTAAAACCCTAGTTAAGGGTTTTACACAATGCACCGTCAAGATCTTATAATGTGTGATAATTAAAACCCCATAGATTATTTTAGATTATTATTGATATAATAATATTTACCCATCATATTCTCTCTTCTAATCACTTCAATATTTCATAACATTCAAAATATTGTCAAAAGACACCTTTTATCTGTCAAATAAACCATATTCTATGCACATATAGGATTTTCTTATAAAAACACACTAATATGATATAAATAAGGTTCAAATACAATAAAAACATTTACACATGATTAATATAATCTATTCACAATATCATAAAATCCATTCTCAATCTTCATTCATTTCATTCCAAAATTAGATTACATATATATAGCAAAACCTTGACTTCTTAACCTTAGATCTCTAACCTTATTCTTTTATTTTAATTCTTCTTCTTATAATATTATTGGAGACTCTCTCCTTTTCTTCTTAATTTTTTTGTCTCCTTTGTTTATACATCCATCCTTATCATATCTTACCTAATCTCTTTCCTTAGGTTTCTTCTTGTTAAATTCAACAAGAATCTCTAAACTACCTATGTCCTATCTTAAAACATGCTTAATTTGGCCTTCCTCCTATGTTAAACATAACTTGATTGGTTTTAATACAAATTTATACTAATTGGATGATTTAAATACACTTAGAGCATGTGTATAATTCCTAAATGCCCCTTACTATAGGAGAAATACCTCCATAATTCACCCAAACCTTTAAAACTCTTAACAACTAATTCAATTTTTTTTTGAATTTCTCGCTTTGGTAGGAAACCTTAAAAGAAGCTAAAATGACTAATTATTTAAATTCCAATTATTTGTGCATTTTTTAAAGGACCTAATTGATCTTCAACACATAATTATGACCATTACAGTATAAGATCAAGCAAAAACAAGCTTTTTATTAACCAAACATGACTCCCTAACTTCAAAATGACCTATACAAGACAAAAATGTACAAAGATGAATCATTTATGGTTATGTTCCTACATAATTTACTATATTGATAATAATTCATATTAAGATATTATTGAGATTGTTCTAGTTGATTTGCTTCAAAAAATCATAGTTAACTTTTATCACCCTTGGTGGAAGAACTAAAAATGGTATGTTGACACCCCTTTCTAAAATTACACTACTCGTAAAGGGTATTAATGGATATCTCTACATATTATTATGGTGGATAAACTAAACTCCATATTGGATATTCATTCCTCCATTTAAGGTTGGTGTAGATAATTTCAAATTTTCTATTTTTCTTGTGTTGAACCTTAGCTTACTCATTTTTCTTGGTGTTTACTTCTTCAAGGGCTTCCTATCAGGAGAAGACTAGTTCAATTAAGGTTTGGTCATCCCTTATGATTATTTTGAGGGCCTTTGGGAACTATCATGCACTTTTTTTGGTTTTGTTCCAAGGCCCAAGGTGCTTGGTCTTAGATTCATAATTTTGTATGACACTTTTACCTTGAGCTTTTATCTAGCATCATATTCTTCTCAATGATAATCCTAAGATGTCACTTTAGTACACCCAAGTTTGGAATGATTTAAGATTGATAATATTATTTTAGATATGGAAATAAATGAATTCATTGATGTTACCTAATGTTATTTCTCACAATCACTTTCTATCTATCATAAGTCTATGGTTATCTATAATGTTATTTTCTACATTTAAGTTTAAAATTAAAAAAAAATTCTAAGGAGATTGAGCACATACATTAAACAAGGGATACCTTGTGAAATATGGCTTCACTCTCCCCACCCATGAATATGTCACTGAGAGGGGTAAATAGCTCTCCTTGGGGTCGCTATCATCATATCCAGTCATAATAACATTATTGCAATCAATCTCATGGTTCTCCTCAGAGTCCCCACACTCCTCACCTAGCTCCTCATAGAATGTGAGTATTTACTCCTCTGCACTCACCTCATGTTCAAATATGGGAATATATTCCTCTCTTTATGAATCATAGATAGATTTATATACCTGACATTTATCAAGGTAGTTCATAGATGCCACTAGATAAAGTGTTCTTTTGGCTTACTTTGGCCATTTCACCCCATTGCATAGATCATGATGCAAAAAATCAAGAATAAGGTGCTCAAAATAATTTTGGTTCTTATTGGGAACCTAGATTTATAGGGAACATCTAGAAATTTTCCATAATCTCTAAGTTGAGAGTATGAACCTGCAAAGAAGATTGGATCATTGTGTTATGAATAGAGAAGATGAGTATACATATAGGTAGATAAGAATAACTTCCATTGATGTTTAGTGGTGTTTACTAATGCATTAACTCATATTTAATAATGCTTACACTAAACCTAAATAGGCTTAACACATAGTGAATTATGCAACTAATAACACCTGACTATGCTTAAAGCCAATAAAATCAATACTTTATGTAATACACTAACCCCCCCTTAATTATAGCTTAGGTGGACACAAAGAAGTTGGGTCCTAATAACTAGGATTGATATGGTACCCCAAATATAATAAAATTATTCAAAAGGTGGAGAAAGGAAGAAAACCTAGTGGGAAAAAACTCCCCTCCAAAAAGAGATAAAATAAAGAGAGAAGAATTATAATCCCCCCTCCCCAAAGATGATGTCACTATTGTCATAGATTACACACCAAGAATAGCCTGTAGATGAACAAATTTGACCTCAGTAAGAGGTTTGGTGAAAATATTTACAACCTAATTTGATGACTATAAAAAAACTAAGTTGATGATCTGACCATGAATAAGCTCCTAAATGTAATGCATATGATTCTCTATGTTTTTGGTTCACTAATGTTAGACCAGATTCATGCATATCTAAATGGTGCTCTAGTTGACACAATAAATGATTATGGGCTGCTTGAATGAAATGAAAAAAAATAGTAAGAATTCCCTAAAGATAAATAGCCTCAATAGTTGTGTTAATATCTCCCTTATACTCTACCTCTGCAGATGATAAATCAATAGCATCTTGCTTTTTACTAGACCAATTGATAGGACTAGAACCTAGTGATAAATTGTAACCTGAAGTGGGATTTTGATTCTTAATATCTCCTACATAATATGAATCTATGAATCCAACCAAGTTAACCTCTATGCTAATTATATAATGAATCCCAAGTTTTAGATTACCTTGAAGGCAGTGAAAAATCCTCTTAGCTACTTTCCAATGCATTTCATGAGGTTCCTGCATGAATCTCAAAATAATGCTCACAACATATGAGATGTCAAGCCTGGTGTGAGTCAAATAGATGGGACTACCAACAAGTTGGTGATACAAGGTTGTATCAACCAGTGGTATAGTACAATTAACCTCAAGCTTGAATCTAGATATAAAGGGATCCCGAGATGGATTGCAGTCAATCATGTGAAACCAAGCAAATAAATCAAGACTGTACATGGGTTGTACAAGAATGATCCCTGAATTGGATTATGAAATTTCAATACCAATTAAGTAATACAATAAACACAAATCAATCCTAAATAGATAAATTCATGGATATAATGGTGGATGAAGTACTCCCTCTGATTAAAATATCATCAAACTAAAGTACCAATATCAATAATGAATCATATTTTTGCAAAAGATATACATTAGGATGTGAATGGCACCATGTGAAACCTAAAGCTAGGAAGAAGGAATCCATTTTGGCATACCAAGCCCTAAGGGCCTGTTTGAGGCCATATAGGGATTTCCTAAGTTTGAAAACTAAGGATGAATCTTCAAAAAATCTAAATGGTTTCTCTATATAGATCTCTTCCTCAAGGTCTCCATGAAGAGAATCAATATTCACATCTATTTGGTGTACATCCCAACTATGTTGTGCGGTAATAGCAAGAGTAATTTAGATTAAATTCATCTTGGCCATAAGTGCAAAGATATTTTTGTATTCAATTCCATAAACTTGTGAAAACCCCTTGGAAATGAAACATGCCTTGTATTTATCAATTGATCCATCTACTACAAACTTGGTTCAATATATCCAGCTACATCAGACCATCTTCCTTTCCTTAAGAATTGGTGTCAAATCATATATGTGATTCCTTATTAAGGAATGATATTCCTCATGTATATCACTATCCCACTCATGTATTCCTCAATCCTCTTTAAATTTATATGGATTAGAGTCTAAGTCAAAGTAATCATATGGACCATTATGATAATCTAACCGTGAACATCTCTTATCTATTGGATCCCCTACCCAAGTACCTGCACTATGAAGTCTCTTTATATCCCAAGAAGGATGAGATGTGGGTGAGTCAGGTGCATAAATATCAACCTCTAAAATAAGCCTAGAAGAGGATGAATCCCCATCATTGTCATAAAGAGAAGAAGAAGACACTCCCTGAATAATCTATCATGGATGATTCAAATCCTCAGAAGAATCATCAAAGTCAGGTGAGTCAATAATATTAGGATAAATTTTAAATGTAGAATAAACATGACTCTCCTAAAACCTAACACTTATCAAAATGCATGTCTCATGTGTGTGTGGGTGGAGCAAACTATAACCTTTTACACCATTTAGATAACCTATAAATATGCAAGTTTTGGACTGAGGATCGATTACCTTGTGTTTTATATTTTGTATTCATGCCATGGTTGGAGATCTAAAAACATTAACGTGCTCAACTGATGGTTTCCTACCTATCCATGCTTCAAAGGGAGTGATACCCTTCAAGGCTTTATGAGGAACCTTGTTCTAAGTGTAACAAGCATAGTTGATGGTTTTTGCCTAGTATTATACTATAAGGTCCTTGGAGTGTATCATTCAATTATCCATTTATTTCAAGGATATGTTCTTATATTTAGCAAAACCATTTTTTAGGGAGTGTAACAAACTATCCACTATAATTTTAACCCTTTTGATGTACAAAAATTTCAAACATATTGTTGACATACTCACCCCCATTATCTATTCGAAGAACTTTGTTAACATTTCTTGATTATTTTTAAGCAAGAGCCTTAAAGTCTCAAAATTTATTGAAAACTTAATATTTCTATAGAAGGAAGTAGACCCATGTGAATCTAGAGAAGTCATATATGAATGTGAGGATACACCTAGCATTGATAAAATATGGATGGGTAAAATCCCCTAATACATCACTGTGAATAAGTTCTAAGACTTGTGTATCCCTCCATGATTTTTTTTGTCAATTTTTTCTACAAGATGTTTTCCAAGGGTACAACCCTCACAAAAACCTTTAGAGAATCTGAATCTAAGCAACCCTATGACCATATCTTGCTGACTTAGCTGCTCAAGGTAGTGGTATTTAAGGTAGCCAAAATGCTCATGCCATAATTTCATTACTCCATTTGTATGAGTAAGTAATGTTGTTAAAGAAATATTAGGTGAAAATGTGAGAAGGTGTATAACCTAGTTTGGTAATTTACCCTTCACACAAATTGTAAATTATTGCTATTCAGTTATCTAACCTCAACTAAATGTGGAGACAAGGAAACTCTCATGTATTATCCTATATGGGATATCTAGTATATTGATAGGAGATTAGCTAAAAGATAAGGAAAGGTTTGGACATTTATGAATGTTTTACCTTCAATTTTAATAGACCCTCTCCCTACAATTGTTCCTAGAGTGTCATCACCCAAAGAGATATAAGACAATAATATAAGGCTCTAAGTAAGAAAACTAAACCTATGAATAACCCATGTGATACGATGCATTGGAGCCAATAATATAAAATGAATATGTTGAAGATGTTATGGTAACTAAAGTCGAGCCCTTAGATTTCTCTTTTTCTTTTGCTTTAGAAGTTTCTTAGTTTGATGAGGACTCTTTGATAGATTCAGGAACCTCTATGTTCATATTTTTAATAATATGTGTCATATGGTCGATCTATTTCTTCATACATTTGTGCTCATTGTGAAAATTGTTTAATGTTCACGTACCAGTTAGTTTCTGCCTCAATTGATTATTTGGGAAGGGGCTTACTATATTTAATCATTAAGTAGCTAAATGATAGTTATTGGTTTGAATCCATGCAATGATGGCAGTCCTAGAATTAAAACTCAATCAAATGTTACTTATGGTCATATCCATACAAAACTTGAAACAATTTATCCTTTACCTAACTTAGACCAATTTTTAGGTCTCTTTCATTGTTTCATTTTCTTAAACCATGGCTAATCTTTATCAAAAACCTTTACTAGGTTTATCAAGGTTTGGATTTATCTTATTTATTATACTCTAGGTCTGGTCACAGGTATGTTACCTCTATCATATCCTTATGATATTGGTCTTTAAAAAACTAGTAATATCATCCTTAGTCTACTTTCAATCTCCCCTTGAAAAATCTTGACAAGGTCTGATGTTAATAACATGAACACTTTTGCTAGAACTTTAATCTAAGCAATGGATAATAGATGGAAATAAAGTGATCTGTGGTCTATGTAAAACCTTTAAATATTTCTCACACAACTAATTTATTATGTTATTAAGCCTCAAATTCATTGAAACATTGATTTAGGATTTTTGGACCTTTGACCATACTTTTAAATCCTCACTAGACTCTGCAATTATAAACCTATCACATATAATCCCTCATATATTCAAAAAGGAATGTTTTTAGATCTGATAAACACATGTATTATCTTTATATTACCCTATATAACCTATATACCAATTTTCATAATATTTAGATTTAAATTCAATGTTATATTCGAGTTCTTCTTCTTCACTTTTTCATTCTTATAATTATGTATTTTCCTACAATCTAAAATACACAGTCAACCATAACTTTTTATGTAGGATTCAAAATTACTTAAAACTTGGTAAAACATTGATACATAGTATAACTAACCTACAAAAAAAATGTCAATAATTTTAGTTGGGTAAATCTCAATATATGGTCATTTTACCAAATATGATTTGATTCTAATTTTACTCTGTCATTCATAACCCAAGAACTTATATTTGATTTCTTTATATAGTATAATAGATTTAAAGAATTATTTTTATTTAATTTTAACTCTAAATCCTCCTAGCATGATGTTTCCCCTTCTACACATGACTCGGTTACATAGTTAATTATGAAATTCTATGGACTTTTAATAACTATTAAAAATATAGATTGACTTCTCAAAACCAAGATGAATTTGTTCAAAATCTTAAAGAATCACATGTATATATTAACATATTTTAAATTCACAACACAAAAATATTCAAACATCTCAAATTGTCTTTGAATACAAATAGAAATAATATATGATATGTTGATCCATTTAACTTAAAGGTCTATGTAACAATCTATCAAGATCATTTATAGTTTAATGAGCACGTTTTCATTTAACTATTGCAAATCGACTATGTGTGACTTCATCTTTAGTCTCAACTGAGAATGATACATTTTATTTAATTTTATTCTTCTAGTCTCCTAAACATGAATCATATAATATCAACATATGAATTTATTATATCTTAACTCTTCGATGTACATACATGAATATACTCTTATTGCAATCCTGATTATTGTATCCAAATTGACTATAGATAACTTAGAAAACATTTCTCCTATTAATAATTCCTCATAATTTCATTAAATAGACCTATATACATATGCAAGCCAAAAAGGCCTTGTGTATTCTATGCAGACCTTCTGCTCTCCTTAGTAGTTTCTCATTTTCTCATTTTTTTTCTTTTTTATATATACCTAGATGATTTATTAAGCCCTCTTAGATATGAGGCTTGAATCATCTCCATTAAAAAAATATGTAAATGATAATTTTAATTCCATAACTTACTCAACAACCTTCTTCTCAACTTAGTATATACTATGTTTTCCTTCCACCAACGTAGAATTACCACATTTATAAAGGGCGATGACGTATTTTCACCTTTGATATAAGAAGAATACATTTTACAATCATAACCTTGACCTTATAGGTTCATTACATAAGGTCTGGTATCTTTACAATTCATCTACATAGTTTATACACCTTAAACCATAATTCAAATATTCAAATGAGGTTTTGTAGGTAAAACATTTTCAATGAAATAGAAGTGTCTTCATGGACTTGTGAAGACTTAAAAAACCATATGACATAATATATTATTATATACTTCTTAGGCCCTATAAATACCCCTTACATAGTATTTAAAACATGATTTGACTCCTTACCTTCACAAACAAGGCTTATTTTGACTCACTTTAACTTTCATTTACAAGCATGTACATGGGTGAGTTGATGCTCTTGCATCAAACTCTTGGGCTTAAACTTTTTAATGAGCTCCTAATCATGAGATTTATTTACATGCCCAAATACGAATGAAAATATTTTACAAATCATATTTTTTAATGGTCTACTCATACATATGGACATGTTCTTGGCTACCACACTTTATTTTCTTATTGCTTGATATCTTCTCCATCCATGCAATGCTTTGTTGTCTTCTCTTAATTTTACTCTTCTTCTTTGCATGTTTATCCTATTGAATGAGGATATCAAATTTTATTCTCTTATATGATCTCTTATAAGAGTTCTCTTCTAAATATTCTACACCTCCTTCTCAATCAAACTTGTACATACATAATCAAATGAAATATTAGAAACAAAAAATTGAAACCCTTGGGTCTATCTAAATTTTTGAACCCATACTTGATACTCAAGTATGATTTATTCTTCTTTTGTCTTCATCTCTACCTTATACTAATGGTCTATCTCCTCAATTGATATCTTCGGACAAGTTTTGTCCTTGCCTTCATGGTTTATGGCATGCTCCAAGGGTGACATCTCTTCTTGTAGTTGTTCTTCACTTTGGTAGATAAACATCATGTCTTTTTTCTTAGCTAGATACTCTTCATCACTTATAATCTTCTATTCAATATCTTATATCTCCTTCAAGAGATATTTTTCAAGTGTTAAGGCTATGAATTTATCCTTCACTTCATCGTATTCTTCCCTCATGAGTCTATCCATTAACTCAAAGACTTAATCTTCCCCCATAACTTGTGTAACTACACTCACAACATCAAAGGCAAATCTAGATATAGAAACTTGTTTCCAAATTTCCCCTTGAGTATCTTCTTCCATCTACATGTTCATATTGACCTTTCTTAGCTCCTCCTTATGTTCTTTGCATAATAACTTATTTTTTTCTTTCTTCTCTCTACTATCACTTTCACTGGCCATCTTACCTTCTTTTTCATTACCCATCCACACCATGGGTTCTTCATTCTCTCAACCATGATCTTAATTAGTGTTATTCTTTGGTTCAAATCTTCCATTTCTCTTTGTAAGTCTTCCTCTTTTTATTTATCTCTCATATAGTTCACATTTCTTTAGGAAATTCTTTCATCATTCTTCTCACTCTTTCACATTTCATCCTTTACCTCACCTAAGTATTTTGCATCTTATTCTTTTAGTGAATTATCCAATATTTTTATTCACCTTGGATATCTTTTAAGATAAATCACTATACTCTTCTTTCTCTTGAGCTTTTCCTAGCTCTTTAATATCTTCTCAAGACTTATTTGACTTCTACTTATCTCACAATCCTTAATGAATTTGACTACCTTGAACCACCACAATATCTTGTAGCTTAACCACTACAATAACATTGAACAAAATAACAGTTCCTTAAAAAAATTTCAAAATCTTCTTAATACATTTTATCTCCTCTAATATTTTTGAATTGAACCACTTTATCCTTCAACTCATACTTTAATATTCAAAAAAATATCAATGCCCAAGAGCTTCTTGCTCTGATACCAAAATTGATGGTAATTCTAGGATTTAAAATCAATCAAATAGTACTTAAGTCCATATCCATATAATAATTGAAAAAAATTATCCTTTATCTAATTTGGACCAATTTATAGGTCTCTTTCATTGTTTCAATTTCTTAAACCATGGCTAATCTTTATAAAAAGACCTTTTCTAGGTTTTTCAAGATCTGGATTTATCTTCTTTACTATAATCTGAGTCTACTCATAGGTCTATTATTTGTATCATATCCTTATTATATTGGTATTTAAAAAACTAATAATATCCTCCTCAGTCTACTTTCAATCTCCCCTTGAATCCTTATTCTTCACAAGGTCTGATGTTAATAACATGAACTCTTTTACTAGGCCTTTAATCTGAGTAATGGATAATACATGGAAATAAATTGATTAGAGGTCTATGTTACATATTTAAATCTTTCTCACACAACTAATTTATTAATTTATTAAGCCTCAAATGTATTGAAACACTGATTTAGGATTTTGGACCTTTGATTATACTTTTAAATCCTTACTAGACTATGCATTTATAAACATGTCACATACAGTCCATCATATCATCAAAAAGGAATGTTTATAGATCTTATAAAAACCTAGATTATATTTATATGACCATATAAATATTGTATACCAAGTTTGATAAGATTTAGATTGTAATTTGAGTTTATATTCCAGTTCTTCTTCTTCAGTTTTTCATTCTTAAAATTATGTATTTTTCTACAATCTGAAATACACATTCAACAATAAATTTTTATGTAGGAATAAAAAATACTTGAATCTTGGTGATACATTGAAAATTAGTTTAAGTAACCTACATACAACATTTCAACAATTTTTGTTAGGTAAATCTTAAGATATGGTCATTTTCCCAGAGGTAATTTGATTCTAATTTTACTATGTCATTTGAAACCTAAAAAATTCTATTTGATTTCTTTATATAGTCTAAGAAATTTCAAGACTTATTTTTGTTTAATTTGAACTCTAAATTCTTTCAAAGACTCTCCCAACATAATTTTTCCCCTTTCACATATCACTCAGTTACACAGTCAATTATGGAATTCTATGGACTTTTAATAATTGTTAAAACAATAGATTGACTTCTCAAAACCAAGATGAATTTGTGATGACTGCATTCGGTCATAATCTTAAAGAATCACATGCATATATTAACATATTTTAACTTCAAAACACAAAAATATTCAAACATCTCAAATTATCTTTGAATACAAATAGAAATAATTTTTGGTCCTTCAATCCATTTAGCTTCAAGAACTACTTAATAATCTCTCAAGATCACTTAGAGTTTTAATGAGCACATTTTCATTTGATTTTTTCAAATTGACTATGTGACTACATCTTTAGTCTCAGCTGAGAATGATATATTTGATTTAAATTACTTTTTCTGGTCTACTAAAACATGAAGGATATAATATCAACATATGAATTCATTAAATATTACCTCTTTGATGTACATACATACATATACTCCTTTTGCAATCTTGATTACTATATCCATACTGACTGCAGATAACTTAAACAAGATTTTTTCTAGGAATAGTTGCTCATACTTTCATTATATAGACCTATATACATATGCAGGCCAAAAAGGCTTTGGGTCTTCTATGTAGACCTTCTCATCTCCTTAGGAGTTTCTCCTTTTCTCCTTTTTATATATACATAGATTATTTATTAATCCTTCTTAGATATGTGGCTCGAATCATTTCCATTACAAACATAGACAAATGATATGTGTAAGTCCACAACATACTCAATAACCTTCTTCTTAACTTAGTACATACTCTTTTTTCTTTTCACCAACGTAGCATTGCCACCTTTATAAGGGGTGATGAGGTGTTTTCACCTTTGACATAAGAATAATACCTTTTACAATCATACCCTTGACCTTATAGGGTCATTATATAAGGTCTTGTACCTTTAGAATTTATCTACAAGGTTTATATGCCTCAAACCATAATTCAAATATTCAAATGAGCTTTTGGAAGGAAAACCTCTTCAATGAAAGAGAAGTGTCTTCATGGACATGTGAAGATTTACAAACCGTCATATGATCTGATATATTATCCTATACTCCCTAGGACCTATGAAGACCCCTTACATAGTATTTAAAACATGACTTGATTTTCATTTATAAGCATGTACATGGGTGAGTTGATTCTCTTGCATCATGCATACATGGCTCAACATAAAAAATGCAATGACATGTGAATTTATTCATTGCTACTCTTAATAGCTTTGCATTAATAGTCCCACATTTATGAACACATGTTCAAAATTGAAAATTGTGACATTTGAATAAATAATTTTAATTCCATTTTTTAACTATAAAATATAGAACATTTAAAGGTAAATTAAAGTTACAAGAATATGATTTTGGTATTAATGGCTCCATATCAATAGAGGCATGTTCTAACTTATATATTGTAATATTTGAATAAATATATTTAATGCCAATTTTATATCCATAAAATATGGAGCATGTAAAGGTGAATTTAAGTTAGAGGAATTTGAAATGGAATATTTAAAATAAATTAGAGGTTTTATAATGTCTCTCACATATCCTTAGTTTTGTTTTGTTGAATTGTTATTATTGAATAGATATTTTCTCCTTAAATTGAAAGAAAGAGACGTATAAATTATAAAATATAATTTCTCCAGTACTAAAAATAAATAATGAAAAATATAATTTATAAATTTTAATTTTTAATAAAATAAAAAAACTAAAATATTAAAAAACAATTAAAAACATTCTAAAGCAACTCCCCTTTCAATATATAAACCTTAAAATAATAAAGAGAACATTTTAACAATAATGACTTCAAATGAAATAATAGATGAATTTGAATCATAAGATAATATAAAATGTTTGATGAACTTATAGATGTCCAATAATAACACATTGTTAATTCATATTAATAACATAAAAATAGACTATGGTTACAAGATTTATATAAAATTGAGAGATATTTTATTTTAACATAAATTTTAAAATAAAAATAAATTGAATTCCATTAAATATCATAAGAATATATTACCTTAACCAAAATTCAATTTACATAATTTACTGATAAAATTTAAAAAATAGTAATTAAAATAATAAACTATATTAAAAAAAAATCAGTGTTTCCCTTACCATATTTTATAAAGTTGTATCCAATGAATATCTTATTTATAAAGCGCACAGGAATTCTTCTATTTTAGACAATAAAATTCTAAATAAACATAGTCTCCACATATATGTGGCAGCCTTGAATGAAGATTTAGTCAGAATATAAACTAAATAAAGTTATAAACAAATTTAGTTAGCTACATAAATATATTACAAATATTATATAGTAAACTACACAACTGTTGTAATTGAAATATTTAATGCTGGCTTTTTTTCCATCAAGCTGGGAGGATGTCAGCAATAGCTGCTACACCCGTATACCTGTAATTCCAAATCCTATCTTTGCGCGAACAAATACATGCTATAAAAAATTTTGTGATCTTTTTGTACCCATCTTTCTCTCTACTAAAAATCCTCAACATGTTTGACGTCAAAGACTTGAGTTTATTATTTTCCTAATTCTTCAACATGTATGAGAGTTCTTGCATTGGAATCTTTTTGTTTGATATCCAGACTCATGTCATGTTGAAAATAGCTCCAAATATATCGAGCAAGTTCATACTAGTTAAAAAAGAGTTCAAGGCAATTCAGCTTAAAACCACTAATGTAGTTTATTTCTTCCTTGAAAGGTAAATTAATGGATCAATGGCTCTGGCAATGCATTTGCATAGAAGAAACAACTCTTTTCCAAATCATCAGACAAATGGGTTTTAAAACGAGGATTCAACACAAACTATTGCAGTGAGACAACTCGAATTGAACATAAACTATGGTGAGAGTATCGATTTGAAACTTACTTGAATGTAAGGCATCAAAAGAGGCAGTTAGAGAGCCCACCTAAACTATATACCTACAGCTATCATAGAACCCAACACCTAAAGACATGCATGCGTTGGTATGTAATCAACGGCAGAGTTTTTTAATTTAATTTTAGATTGTTATTTGCATGATCAATGCATGATGTTAATTGCATGATCTATGCATGTTTTATTTTATTTTTAGACTGTCGTTAATTTAGTTTATTTTTAATTAGTTATTTATAGCTCCATGCATTTGGATGCATGAGATACTACGAGCAGAATATTTTTAGTTATTTAGCTTTAATCTATTTTTAAACTCAACGTCCCTTTCTTATATATGAAGATGATGGGTAGCGCTTTATCATATGAAAAAATTAATGAATAAAAGTCTTTTCTGAATCTTGATTCTTGGAATATTGATTTCTTCTAAGTTCATATATTACTGAGCATTTAGGTTTTTTATTTATGTTGTATTATTTTCTAATAGTAGTATAGTGTAAGAGCTATTTATCTATTACGTTTCAATTTTTACCAAATTAGATTGCATTAAAAAAAAATTTTTAAAAAAAAGAAAAAAGGTAATAAAAAAAATTTAGGTAGCAACAACTTATCAGTTATCTCCAAAATAGTAAATAGCAACAACTTTTCATTCCAACTTCCATTGTTTACCATAGACAATTATGAATATTGGAGTATAAAGATGAAGACCCTACTATTATCCTAAGATCTCTGGAAATTAGTAGAAGTAGGATACACAAAACCTATAGATCAAAATGCTCTAAATGCTTTGACAATAAATCATTGAATTTAATTGAAATAAGACAAAAAGAAGGACGATTGAGCACTATTTGCTATCCAATCTACATTGGATATTTCAATTTTTCCTCATATAGCTGGTATGACAAAGTCAAAGGATGCATGGTAGGCCCTACAAACTACATACCAAGGTTATGACAAAGTTAGATTGGTAAGACCTCAAACCTTAAGAAGATATTTTAAAAACTTAAGGATGAAAAATGCTGAGTCTATTCAAGATTTTATTACTAGGACTCAAGATGTTGTGAATCAACTTAGAACACAAGGGGTAACAATTACAAAACAAAAAATTGTAGAGAAGATATTGAGATCTCTTCTTTCTAAATTTGATCCAGTGGTGATAGCCATTGAAGAAAGAAAAAATCTTACCACCTTCAAAGTGGTAGATTTGGTTGGTTCTTTACAATCTCATGAGGAGCATATGTAACATTCTACAGAGAGTTTAGTACAATCTTTCCAATCTAGAGTGAATGTTGAAGACAAATCAACGACTCCTTTTTCAAAAACAAATAAGTCTCAAGGTAAGCCTTTTAATAATAGAGGACGTGGTAGAGGAAAAGGAAGAGGCAAAAATTTTATGGATAGGAGAAGAATCTAGTGAAAATATTGTGATCATTATAAACATTATGAATTTGAGTGTAAAAAGAAGAAATATGACTTGAACAAGTCAAGAGCCAACTATACTGAAGAGTTCTCTAAAGATCCCAAGCACTCCACCTTATTCATATGCAATTTGGTGAAAGAAAATCAAAAATATTTAGGTTCTTAGATAGTGGCTGCTCTAATCATATGATAGGTAAATCTAATCTCTTTGTCAAATTAAACGTATCTATAAAAAGTCAAGTAAAATTTGGTGATGATAAAGAGGTTGTTGTGATGGGAAAAGGTGCTTTTGCTGTAAAAACTAAGCCAGAAGAAACTACTTATATTCATGATACGCTACATGTACCCAAATTACATCATAATCTTTTAAGTATTGGGAAACTTATTAAAAAAAATTATAAAATTATGTTTGAAGATAAATGCTACAAAATATTTGATAAATCAGCTAATTATCATCTTTTAGCAAAGGTTCCTATGACAGAGAATGTGTTATTTACTCTCACATTGCATTCTACTACTATGCATGCTTTCAAAGCAACCACAGATGTTCATGGTTATGGCATCAACATTATGGTCATCTGAATTTTCAAGGATTAAATTTACTTCACAAGAAGCATATGGTGAGAGGACTTCCAACAATTCAAGCAAAAGAAGAAGTTTGTTCAGGATGTGCACCTGATAAGCAACATCAAGATAGTTTTCCGATGAATAAATCTTAGAGGGCAAAATATCCTCTAGAGCTTGCAGATGCTGATATTTGTGGTGCTATGTAAGAAGAATCTTTGGGTAAGCATCATTATGTTTTGACATTCATTGATGATTTTTCTTGCCACACATGAATTTATTTTCTTAAGCTAAAATCTGAAGCTTTTGAATGCTTCAAAAAATTTAAAGCTACAGCTGAAAAATAAAGCATGTATTATCTCAAAACACTCAGAATAGATAGAGGGGGAGAATTCACTTCTAAAGAGTTTTTTTTATTTTTGTAACAAAAATGGCACCATGAGATGGCTTACTGCAACCTATATCCCCCCAACAAAATGGTATTGCAAAAAGAAAGAAATGTACCATTATGTAAATAACATGATGTATGTTGCAATTAAAAAATCTTCTAAACTATTATTGGGGAGAAGCAGTGGAAATAACAGTATACCTCTTCAATTGAAGCCCCACAAAAGAAATTCACAACATCACTCTAAAGGAAGTTTGGAATGGTCACAAGCCTTCAATGGCTCATCTTTGTGTATTTGGTTGTTCTACATTTGTTCATATTCTAGTTCAGAATTGGAAGAAGTTGGATGCAAAATCCCAACATTATATCTTTGTGGAATATTCTGATACAACTAAAAGATATAGATTGTATAATCCTGAGACAAAGAAATGGATCATTAGTCGGTATGTGATTTTTAATGAAGGGGGAGAATGGCAATGGAAAAATGGTGCACAACAAGAAACACCACCAATAATGTTAGATATAGAAGTTGGAAGTGTTCCTCCTCTCCCCACAAGCTCAAGTAGAAGTTCAAGCCCCAATAGTAGCTCAATTTTGATCTCCCCAAGCTCAGATTCACTAGGTTCATCTACTAGCACACTTTTAGACAATAGTTCAAGTCCAACATCAAGTCCAAGCTCTTCAAGAAAGGTACGAAGTTTACATGAAATTTATCAAAAGAATAATGTGAACCCAATTGCTAATTTTATTTTTCTTTTTAAAATTCAAGTTGAACCCTTTGTATATAAAGATGTGGTAAAAGAAAATGTATGGATTGATGCTATGAATGATGAGATGTAAGCAATTGATAAAAATAATACATGAGAATTAGTGCAATTTTCAAAAGACAAATAGGTGATTGGTGTTAAATAGATTTATAAGGTCAAATATCATGTTGATGGTTTTATGAAAAGACACAAGGCAAGACTAGTTTTCAAGGATTTGCATAAACACCTAGAGTAGATTATTCAAAAACATTCGCTCTAGTTGCAAGACTTGCTATAATCAAAATTTTATTAGTTGTTACTGCACAACACAAGTGCCCTGTATATCATATGGATGTAAAATCAACTTTCCTGAATGGTTATATTAATGAGAAATTATATGTGGAACAACCTATTGGTTATGAAATTTTAAGAAAAGAGCATTTGGTCTACAAGTTGAAAAAAGCTCTTTATGGTTTGAAGCAAGCTCCTCGTGCTTGGTATGCAAGGATTGATAGTTATTTCATGAAGAAGGGTTTCAATAGAAGCCATTCATAGCCAACCCTCTATATCCAACATCTTCATAATGATATTCTCATTTTTTGCCGTTACGTTGATGATCTCATTTATATAGGTAATAGCCCATCTCTCACAAAAAAATTTCAAGCAAAAAAGAAACAAAAATTTGAGATGTCAGATCTGGGACTCATACATTATTTTCTTGAAATGGAGGTGTAACAACACCCTAAAGGTATATCCATTTCTCAAACCAAGTATGTCACTGATTTATTGAAATGGTTTAGAATGATGTCATGCACAGCAGTTGCAACCCCTGTAACCCTTGGTGAAAAATTAACCAAGGAGGATGCAAGTTCCAAAGTGGATGCTACTTTATATAGAAGTTTGGTAGGGAGTCTCATGTACCTCAATACAACGAGACCTAATATTATGTATGTTGTGAGCCTCATCTCTCAGTTCATGCAGGATCCACATGAGTCTCATGTGCATGTTGAAAAAAAATCTTAAGGTATGTGAGTGGTACACAAAATTTTGGCATTCATACTCTTTCACTAGTTGGATACACATATTCTGATTGGGTTGGTTCAATTAATGATAAGAAATTATATATCTGGTTATGTTTTCTCACTTGGTTCTAGAGTTGTCTCATGGAGTAGTAAAAAGCAAGTAATTGTGGTTCTTTCTTTTGCAAAAACTGAGTATATTACAGAAGCAACCAGTTGTCAAGCCATATGGATTTGAAAGATTCTGTAAGATCTACAATTGGTTCAGGAACATCCAACAACTATCTACTATGATAACAGCAGTACAATTATAATGACCAAAAAATCTTGTATTTCATTCTAGATCGAAGCACAATGAGATCTGACATCATTTCATTCAAATTTTTGTTTAAGATGGGATAATGGAATTATAATTTTTCCCTGCATATGAGCAAGTTACTAATATTTTTACCAAAGCTCTACCTACAACCTGTTTTGTTGCTTTGAGGAATCAATTGGAACTCATCCTCGTTGTTCATGCAAAGGGAGATTGAAGACATGCACGCGTCGATGCATAATCAACGGTGGAGTTTTTAATTTAATTTTAGATTGTTATTTGCATGATCAATGCACAATGTTAATTGCATGATCTATGCATGTTTTATTTTATTTTTAGACTGTCGTTAATTTAGTTTATTTTTAATTAGTTATTTCTAGCTCCATGCATTTAGATGCATGAGATACTACGAGCAGAATATTTTTAATTATTTAGCTTTAATCTATTTTTAAACTCAATGTTCCTTTTCTATATATGAAGATGATGGGCAGCGCTTTATCATATAGAAAAATTATTGAATAAAAGTCTTTCTTTGGATTTTTATTTTATTTTGATTCTTAGAATCTTGATTTCTTCCCATTTCATATATTATTGAGCAGCTAGGTTTTTTTATTTACCCTGTATTATTTTCTAACAGCAGTATAGTGTAAGAGCTATTTATCTATTACGTTTCAACACCAATACTCTCAAGCTGTGAATATTCTGCGCATTGGTGCTATCAGACCCGACCGCTTGTCCATTCTCCAGTCTCGAATTCGACTCCGGCAAAACAGAAAAAGCAGACAATTCAACCGCTTGTTCCAAATACTTGTATGGAACACGAATTTCCTTGGAACCCATCCTCTTAATTGAATCGACTTATATATACACAATGAATATACCTTTGTGCATCATTTTTTCTTCAAACTCAAAACCCCCAAATCCGTAAAGGCAATTTTCATTCCAACACGAGTAGATCTGAGTATGGTCCCGATGGAATTTCGTTTCAAATTTATTAATCCCCTCCTGCCTTACTTCTAAGTCTTACCATGCGCCCTTCAAATTTTCAATGAAGAGCCTTCGGGAATACAGTAAGCAAAGCGGATTGTCGGGAGTATCTTTAAAATATATATAAGTCCTTTTTCTTTCTATTGGAGGAATAAGGTTTCAGATCTTGTTACGCATTTCCAAGATTTTTTTTGGGCACATGCTACAAAGAAAAAATGTGGCGGTGCATTTACATAGAAGAGACAACTCTTTGACAACAGAAGTTCCTAAAACAAGAGCTTGATGGATTCCTTGAATCCACACAATGATTTTCTAATGAAAAGTATCCTAATATCAATTGTGGAAGCATGAAATATTGATAGAATAAAAAAACAATCATGCACAACAATAAAATAAATTGAGATACATGCAAAAGGTCGTCAAAAACTATCTCATGGTAGTGCTCGATTGAAGCATTTACGAAACAACACAAAAATGATGCAAGAAGTAATAAAATATGGTGTTCATATTTTTTCAAAAAAAGTTATAGCAAAGTTATTGTTTAAAGTATATTTTTGTGAAGTCATATCAGATTTTGACAATAAAACAAAGGCTTCGGACCCTGTAAATGTGAGTGAATTCAGTGAATTAGCAAAGCAAGCCCTTCTTCAAATGATATATGACTTCGTCGTGGGAAGTGCAGAGGATGAATGGACTCTCAAACAAAATATTACTGCTCTTCAAACAATCAGGTTGATTTGTATAACGAAAACGAAATAAACTGAAAATTTGCTTATTTGGAGATTTTATGCGAATGTTTCTACAAACACATAATTTTCCGGGAATAGAGGAGGCAATTATTTTGCAAGGGGTAATGATAGCTATATTTTTGATAAATTGTAGGAGATATATGTTAAATTATATTGAATATATATGAACGTACTTAAATAATATTAATATGTAATATTTTATTTTTTATATTTTATATTTTAAATAATTATTATAATAATAAATATTTTAAGTTTTTTATTGGTTAAATGAAAAATAGATTAAATGAAATAATAGTATATATGCAGCATTATTATAGAAAACATATGTCAATAATGCAATCAATTCAAAAAAATATACTCTAATAATATTTAGAGAATATCTTATTATTTATAATGTAAATTTTATAGAAAATAATAAGTTTTTTTAATCTAAAACTATCCTCAATTTCAATTGGGACATTACTCTTCCACCCAGCAACTTTTATTAGAGCGAGCAGAGGCGAGACTAATTCTCTGGGGGCTATTGATGGAACCCACACGAACCAGACAACATTTAGAAAAAATTATAATTATCAATGAAATGTATATTTAAAATTATTTAATTGGACTAATAAAAACTAATTATTTGCAAATTGATTTCTATAGTTCCTAATAATAATAACATTACTTAAAAAATTATTGATATTAGAAATGAATATTTATTTATGATATAAATTTTAAAAGATTGGGTGTATAAAAATGGTCACTATAGTGTTTTCTTTGTATATGACTATTTTTATCGTTTTACATAATTATTCATATAGTTTAGATTTTTAAAAAAAAAAAAAAAAAAAAAATGATATAAAAACATTAGTTAATTTTTAAATTCAAATGTATCATTATAATTTCATTTTTTTAAATGATTTTGAAGTCTTTAAAAATCGTTTCTAAAAAGTGTTTCACAATTAAATGTATTATAATTTTATTTTTCTAAATGATTTCGAAGTCTTAAGAAAATCATTTCTAAAAAGTTTGACAATGAAAGTTTATTTCATCCCACATTTCTAGGGGTGAGAACGGTAAATAGAGGATGCAGCTTGTGAGTGCCCGTGTTCCCAATTGTTTCATAGTCTTCTTCATGTCCTGTTGGCATTTCGAATTTAAAATTTTGAACAATCCTACCTATTGCCAATGATACTATGGTCACCGCCTGTGCCCATCCAGCACAAACTCGATTACCTGCTCCAAATGCCATTGTTCTGTATATATCCTCTTCCACTCGAAACACAAGTTGTCTCTCTGGTTTCCACACCTCTGAGTTTTCCCAATCTCCCTCAAAGTTGTTTGCTCCCCATATGTTAATCAGTATCTGTACCATCAATTACAATACACATCAATTACAATCCACAATAAACAGTTTTTGGGAGAGAAAAGTACGCTGTATTTTAAGAATATTAAATATACTATTATTGAATGACCTTCCATCCTCTTGGAACATCGTAGCCGTCAATTTTCACATCTTCATGTACGACACGTAGCGGCACTAGTGGCAATGGAGAATGTCTCCGTACAGTCTCATAAAATACTGCTTTTAGATACGGTAATCTGGACAAGTCCTCTTCCTCTACTTTCTTCTTTCGACACACTTCCTCTACTTCTTTGTAAAGCCGATCCTGTTGTTCACGTTGAAGATTTTTAGAATATTTTCTTCAACCCAGAATGATGTCATTAAGGAAAATGTAAGCCAGAATGATTTTAAAGCAAAGTGATTTCATTAATGAAAATTTAAGGCCTCCTTCAGAGGTAGGTACCTGAGAGTGAGGATGCTTAGCCAGTTCGAACATAGCCCACACCACGGCCACGTGGCTTGTAGTAGTACTTTCAATTACAGGCTCCCATATTGCCATCTCCAACTGCTCCTCACTCAGAAGCTTGCCTTCCTTCAGCACCATGTCTAGATAACCTTTCGCCTCCTTCGCTCATTAGATATGCATTGCTTCAGTTCCAATTTATAACATATAATTAATAAGGAGGTCAATGGTAGAAGCTGGAAGTACCTTTCCTGAGGATAGAAGCTCTCTTTCTTGACGAATAAGAGCCCTCACAACTGCTGCTCTATTCTGAGTCACTCCATTTAACATGGCACGTAGTTTTCTATTAGGAAGCCATCGGTTGATAAAAGGAACGAAGTCTTTCCAGTTGATTTCCAGCGCAGCAGTTGCAGGATCCCCAACTGTAAGATTATACATATCTTGCACCGATACAATTTGACTGCCTAACTCTTCAACGTACAAGGGCTCTACAGTCCTGCCCATCACCTGTAATCCAAGCCATAAAATCAATATTGCATAATAGATGCAGACAAAAATTATTGCAAAAGGAATAGGGGGATTACTTGATTCAGAGCAAAGGGAAACAAGTGATCCAAAATGATTTTGCTCATGTTCACTGTATAGTTGGAAGTCTCCTTCAACTCACGGTACATGGAATCTACTATATTCTGCATCATCTCCTCCCGCAGGAATGCATTATTTCTCTGTAATAAAAAGGACAGTGAGAATTTAACGAGTATAGAAAATCAAAACAATAAGTATCAAAAATAAAAGATGCTACGCTTTTTGACCTACAATCATCCTGCTACAGACCACAATACATAAAATTTATATGCTAAATAATCCTCTTCATAAATTTGTGTTTAAAATAAATCGTTAGGATAATGGCTATTGTCGATGAGATCATATGAGATGATTTAAATATAGTAAAATCCGACGAAAACTAGTAATCTAATTAGAGCAAATCATCAAAAAGATTTCTTTTTGTATCTTCAACATAACATGCCTCTATACAAATGAAACTAGTTGCAGCTGCTTTTTTTAAAGCAACATTAGACTTTGCAGTCATGTTAATAAGTCATCTTAAAAATGCACTTTTGTAGATTTAGGAAGAATGACAGTACTTGAGGAGTTGTTCCTAGGAGGTGGGAGACCATGAGCTTCTTCATCAAACGATAATCGCTTCCATAGTCAGACAAGGGCACCATTGTCTTATCCGACGACAGCACCTGTAACGCTGTAGTGAGTTCCTTTTCTGCAATAGATGAATGATGATCTGTCATAGCCTGCAATCCACATTTGCATTTAAAAAGTTTTAGATTTATAACGACTCCTAGTTGAACAAAATAAGCAGCTAGGTTGTGTACAAACTTGTCTGCAAGCTTTGGCTGAGTTGAGGACAACAACAGCAGAAGAAAACCCTGTGCGGACGGAATAGACTGGACCGTAGCATTTGGCCCATTGGGAGAATGTTCGGTGGGGTACCTTATCCTTGTGCAGAACAAGGTCCCTCATGATCGTCCATGCACCCACACCTGCATTCACACTTTTTTCACTCTCTAAAACATCTTGCAAATCAGCCCAAAAAAACAAAGAAGAAAGAAGGAAAGAAAGAAAAGAAGTAAAAAAAAACGGCTAGAATTTGACAAGTAAGCTAAAGCTAACCTGGTGGGTATTTCTTCCCTTTTGATGATCTGCATTTTATGGTAATGGCTACTACTACAGCCACCGCCATTAGAAGCTGAATTGGAGTCCATAGTAGAAACAAATACTCCGACATAATGTTGGAACAATATCATTTACTTAGCAGAAGTATGGATATAAAATCTGTGAACATCTTATCTGGCCATGTATATATAGAACTACAGATCCCTATCCGCAAAGAGAAGGCTAATCAATAAATTTATTTTTTGAATTAGATAAACTTTTAGTTTTTTACCAAAGTTTATCTGATTTAGTCTATGTCGAATATCAATGTCAATGTACGCTGAGATGCCGACCCATCTGATAGAGCACGGTCAGTGGTGGCTTCAGCACAGGACAGAAAAAATTAAAGCCCGCATATAGAACTGTCAGAATTTTAATATTCAATATTTACTTTGTACGCGGTATGGCATGAAGACATGTATTTAATATTATATATTTACAAAAATTGAAGTCAGATTGTACAGGAGCAGCAGAACTTGCAGAACAACGGACGGGCATTCAGGCGAGCCTAGGCTAATCCACTGGCAAGGTTTTTATGTAAGCCCTCTATGCAGCCTTTGCTATTAGCTTTCAGTATATGGCAGAAAACATAAAATCATGGCACCGAGGATGGTTATCTTTTGGATACTTGTCCTTTAAAAGAATGGCGATGTCTAAGGCCTGTTATGAGCTCTTGCCATGTGGTAAAAAACGTTTTATCTTGTAGGTGGTTTTTTCTTTCAAGTAACTATTAGAAAATAAAAACATATAAAAACAGAAAATAGAACACACAGATTGCTACAGCAATCATGGAACAAGATTTTTATCAATCTTCTTGAATCTTGCAGATCTTTTTGATCTTACTTCTCTTCCTCAATTACAATACTACCCCATGGATCTATTAAATAGATTTGAAACTAAACAATAATTAGAAAAACAAACTGAAGACTAATTTTAGTCTTTACATGCAAACTGAAATTGAACCGCTTCTCTAACAGTTTAACTAACTGTTTGATAACTGTTGTGCATGTATGAGGAGTGGAGAAATTATCTCCTATTAACTTCAGTTTCTAACACTCCCCTTTAATTTCTACCACTAACTACTTCAGCATTTAGAATGCCTAAATTACTCTGCGGAATACACCCCCTTGCAAAATACATCGCCTTATATGTAGAATACACCACCACCATGCATATTTCGGTCTGATCTTGCTAAACCTTTTCAATACACTGCCTCTCATGCGAAATACATTGCCTTATATGTGGAATACACCACCTTGCGAAATACATTGCCTTATATGTGGAATACACCACCTTGCGAAATACATTGTCTTATATGTGAAATACGCCACCTTGATATAGCCTAAATTGAGACTACGAACAAATACAATTGCTCAATGAGCATTCGCTCAGCGTTTAAGACTAAGGAGTAGCCTGTTGAAATGCTATCAATGGACATGCTTAAGTCCAACACTACAAGCTTCCTGCTTGCTTACTTTTCTTTCACCTGATGCTTAATTGTTCAGGTTTCCTTGGCACAAGACCTCTGCTATTCCTTTCTTCTCCCTAGATCTTCTCTCCAAGACTCTGATACCATTTGTTAGAAAATAAAAACATATAAAAACAGAAAATAGAACACACAGATTGCTATAGCAATCATGGAACAAGATTTTTATCAATCTTCTTGAATCTTGCAGATCTTCTTGATCTTGCTTCTCTTGCTCAATTACAATACTATCCCATGGGTCTATTAAATAGATTTGAAACCAAACAATAATTAAAAAAATAAACTAAAGACTAATTTTAGTCTTTACATGCAAACTAAAATTGAACTGCTTCTCTAACAGTTTAACTAACTATTTGATAACTGTTGTGCATGCATGAGGAGTGGAGAAATTATCTCCTGTTAACTTCATTTTCTAACAGTAACAATGAATGCACCAATTTTGTAGAGGGTGTGTTGTGTAATAAACAATGAATGCAATTTTGTACAGGGTGTGTTGTGTGGTATAGAGTAATTAGCGCAGAGGATAAATTTGAAGTATTTATATACTTTTTATTATCAATATATAATGTAAAGCTATATTTAAGTAGTAGGTACTTTTCGTATTAATAAGTCTTATAAAAATTTATTATGTTGAGAATTCATATTAGCATTTTTTAAATCTTTAATGCGTTGGATTGTTGTAGAGTATTCAATGATGACTTGAATATATTGGACTTGCATTGTATATGTGATTTTGTTATCTTTTTTGTGAGGACATTTTCCATTCTAATCAATCCAAATACTATCAAGACAAATAAAAATCTAATAGATCAAAATTTTGAACAAAAACCAATATTGATTCATATTAAATGTTTCAAAAAATTATAAACCATGCATAAATAAGCTTCAATTTGGAATTGGAGTTGACATGTAAAATTCAAAACTCTAGGGGGAAAAAAAATTTGATCTGCTCTTTTTAGCAGCTTTTATTTTGAGTAGGTTTTGCATGCAAGTACGCAAAACTTTATAATTTTTTAAAAATAAACTAATTACTAAAATTAACTTATTAAACAAATTTGAATTGAAGTTCAAGTCCAGTCACAAAAATAGACAATTTGTAAGCTTAGAAAAGATTTAAAAATAATATTAAACTATAATTTTGAACTCTTAGATGGTCACATATGGCCTCTAAAAAATATCAAAAATATCTCATAATCATAAGGGTAGGTTATGATTGTATTTAAATTTTTGAGATGATCATTTTGACATAGAGATGGGCTCAAACAAAACTACGAATCAAAAGTTATGACCTCTAAAAATTCAACCTCTTTTTCTATATCACATCTTCTGCTATATCAAAAAATTATAACACTCTAAACAATTTGTTAATGTTAAAAATAAAAAAATTACACACACACACACACACACAAAGAAATAAAAACAATCTTCAATGATTATAGACTTAAGATTTTTTTCAGATATTGTACATACTTTTATTTTATGACTTTTTACCAAAAAGATTCCCCATTGTAGGTGCCCAATGCATATGACAATTTTCTCCTTTGTGTATTTAGTCTCCATAGTATGTATGTATGTATGTATGTATGTATGTATGTATATATGTATGTATAAAACCTAATTCATTATAAGTAAAGGGAAGGAGAAATAATAAATGAAATCCTATGGAGAGAGTTTTCCTTATGAAATATGATTTGTATATTATTAGATTAGTTTTAATGACATACTTTATTCACTATCTCAGTAGAAAAAGATATTTTTGTATGATAATCTCATTAATATTATTGAATTTTATAAAAAAAATTGAATAGTAATGATCATACTTTTATTGCATTAAATAAATTTTAGATTTAATTTTATATAGTTACATTTAATTTGTATATTTAATTATTTTTTATTATTTATTTTGTATAAACATTATATAATTTAAAATTTTCAAAATAAAAATAATTAATCTTCAATTACGAAGTTTTTTGTATGGTTTAGAATATCAAAAGCTTCATCATAAGAGGATCATAATTTTGATTTAAATAAATACTTAAATATATTAGGGTATAATGATTAGTATGGTGAAGAATTTGAAGAGGGAGAAGATTCAACACAAAACAAAAATATGGTTAGAGTAAAAAGAGTGTTTAGAAATGAAAAAAAAATTAAATTTAAGTGATTAAGGTGTGCAATGCATAAATAAAAAATAGTCATGAAATACATATATTGTGAAGAATACAAATCCTAGTACCATGGGGCATTGGAAATGGTTGTACTAATTTGCAAGATAATGCAATAGTTATTCATGTAGATTCAAACATAAATAAAATTTCACAATAAAAATTAATATGTGGAAATGAAGGTAAAGCAAAATCAATTCTAGAACACATTTTAAACATTGATGACACCAATAAGGAAAGATTCCTCACAACCATGAAATTAATTTACTGGGGTGTGCAATAAGACTGACCCCTCTCAAAATATGAGTCCCTTATCTCTCTTGAAATCTACTTAGAAACACCAAACATGTTGAAAAATAAGGACTATAAATCATATACAAATCATATGGGTGTAAATGATTTCCTGTTTTCCTTATCTAAGTATTTTGAAAAGAGACAAAGTGTGAAAATATTAGATAGTCAATTTTTATATTTGATATTGGATAAAAGTAAAAATTGAATCCTAAAGTAACACCTTGTGGTTTATGCTACTTTTCGTGATTCAAAATAGTTTGGCCCACCTATTTCACAATTCTCAAAGATCATAAATGTGTGTGATGGAAGAGGGAAAAAATATATCATGCAATATATGTTTTGAAGAAAGAAATGGATCTTTCAAATAAAATATTGATATAAGTTTATACAAATGGTGCTTCATCAATGGTGGGAAGTGAAAATATATTTGTTACTCTTTTAAAATAATATGTACACAATATTATAGGTATTCATTGCATTACTCATCGTGAGGCTTTAGCCACATCAGATGCTACTAAAAAAATCCTTAAATTGGTGTTTGTTGAAAGTTTTGAAAATAAGGTATATTACTGGGTCTAAAACTCAACTAAATAACATAATGAACTTATTTATCTTTAGTAACTCATGCAAATTAAAACACTTCAAGATATTCAAATTCTTGGAGTTAGATGGCTCTCAAAAGGATAGGTTATTGAAATACTTATTGTGTTGATGCCTCCATTGTTGAATTTGTGAAAAAGTGAGAAGATAAACTCATGGTCTTATAAGGTTAGGATCTTCTCATTACATTTTTTCTTCCATATGCTTGTAAATGTATTGTGTAAACTAAACAAGTTGAATAAAAAATTTCAAGATGAGAATGTGGATGTCACATCTTTAGAGGCAACCATAGGTTATACTATAAAAAATTAAATAGGTGGTTTCTAAGGATTGACACTTTTGTAAATGGTACAAGTTACTTGTCTAAATTTTTAGAGATCTCTAAATATGGTTATTTAGATATTATTGATCAAGATAGACATATTCATAGTCATGAATTATGATTTATGGAAATTTTAAATGTGTGTGATGATTATCTTGATGTACCAAAATAGAGAATGAAACCTTAGATTGATGGGTCACTAGAGAGATGCAAAAGTATTACAAAATGATATGCTCAAAAACATGTAGATTGTTTAAATTAAATATTATTAGATGTTTCATTTTTCATTTGTATAAATTTTTTTACCACTTTTCATTATTCAAAGGCTGCATGTACTAGAGAATAGAATTCAAAGCGGTGGCTTTTTTAAAAAATTGAACACTTACAACATACTTTGTGTGAGGGAGAAAAAAATCCTTGTTTGATTTTAAAGGTTGTTGAAAAGTTTTGTATAATTTAGTTGATACTCTCTGCTTTATCTTTGAAGGATTCCACATGAAAGAGGCTTGGAGAGTTTTTTATGCCACCTATTCACATACAAGCTTTCTAAATATGATAAATCTAGGGCAAGCAATGCTTATCATTCTAACAAGTATAATAGCATGTGAAAATGGAATTTTAAGACATAATATAATAAAAAAATATATTAAAAAACAAAATTATCATTGAATAAATTGGATGCCTTTATGTGATTTCTAGTAATAGTACTTTATTTATCAATGGTAGACTAGAATAGGGTTTATGAAATTTGGAAAGATGTAAAATAAAGGAGGACATGAAATATCTTAAAATATTTAATGTGGACAT
>JARHVA010004772.1:367500-402500 GCA_037957365.1 Torreya grandis | reverse complement strand
CTTGTTTGGTTGAATCTAACAGTAGTTGAATGCCAACATCTAATGCAGGCATATTATATGTTATGGAAATGTGTTTGCGATATATGTCCAATTATTTTTTCATAGTTTGGTGTTCCTACTTTTAAATCATCATGTTGTGTGATACCAAAAAAACACTATGTGCACAAGTCAAGAATTTTATCTCCTCAACTTAAAAAAACTATCTCCACTTTTGACACTAGGTTTTTACCTATAAATGGGGAATAAATATGGGTTTAGCCAACCCCAACGACCCCCATCTTAGTAAGTGGGCACTGATTACTTTTTAAAACTATAAAAAGGGATCAAAATGCATAGAGTTATCTTAGTTAGATGTATGCATGAAATACCTCTCCTTTAATATGGATGTAACTTGAATTATATCTTTCAAAACTTGATAATGGAAAAACTTGACTCGGTTTATGTGCTTTGAAATCCACTAGTTTCTATTCCTTGTGATTCATTTCTAATGTGGGAAATATATATAAGTATTTCTCAATCTGAAGTGATATATAAATTCTTAATTGATACTATAAATATGAGTACCAGACAGTGAATAGGTTTATACCTATTGTGTATAGATATGGGAGTCTTTAGATAACTTCTCAACCCACTGAAATGCAGAACATACAGATCGACCCATAAGGATGATTTGACTTTGGAAAATATATTTATATGTTTAATACATGTATGACACAGGTGGATGAATTTATAAACTTGTAGTCTAATTAGGATAATATTTAGATTAGAAACATATTATGGAATTCCTCTAGGTGAATGATAGAAAATTAAGAAGGTTGTACCCATAGAAAGAAAATGGATAAGAGAGAAGGGTATGAAAAATAAATATGTGTACACACAAGTCATCTAATGTAAATGTAAGTCAAGACTAACATTTTCAACTATATAATACTAAATTTATGTGTTTAGAAATGTCACATTTTATTCTAGTTTTAAAAATGCTAGAATAATAGGCTAAACAAATTATATACTTTAGTGTGTAACCACACTTTATCTTCGAGAGAAACCTCCAAGTGCTCAACTTGATCCATAAAAACTTAAAATAAACATGCAAGAATCAATGTCCATGTATAATATAAAATATGAGATAAATTATCGTAATGAACATTTAAAAGTTGAAGATCAAGGAAGGAACCCAATTATAATTTGGTGAATCATTTGTATTTTTAAGCCTTGAATTTTTGGGTGATTATAAACTAATGAACAGTGTCATGAGATGATCATGCCCCAAGGTGAGTGCCATTGATAAATCTATAGGTTGTGATGATAAATTTCCCAACCCTCTGAAAGGAGTACTTCTAGGTCATTGAGCGACGTAAAATTATAACCACACTACTATTTAACTTATATTAAACCTCAATATGGAAATGTGAAGCCCCATACTACACTCATATATTATTATTATTAGGTTGAATCAACCACTAAAAATGGATTTAAGAATCAGAATGCTACCTTAACTACTTTCAATATCAAATTTAAAAAAGAAAAGACACTACTCATTTAATTGATTTTGAACGTCAAAATGGAAAGGTGGAGCCCTATACTAGGCTCATTTTTAATTATGAATAGATTTAATCAAACATTGAAAATGGATTGAATATTCATAATGTTACCTTTCGTGACTTTAGTACCAACTTGAAAATATAATAGTGCATGCATGGATAACATTTGTGCCATATAATCTGATCAAATTTCCTTATTTGATATATAATTCCATAAATCCATATGTTTCTCTACCCATAATCTGATATATTTGATACAAATTTTCATTTATGTATATTTAAAATGTTTCCATATGTATTACTTTTGTGACCAAATCTATTTAAATATTTAAAACTTTATCCCATAATCTAAGGCAAATTAATAACTTAAATCAATTAGAATCCTCTTAATAATGTAATGTGTCATAAAAATTTTGATGGTCGTTACTCCACTCCCTCCTAACATAATTTTAAAATTTCCAAACCCATTATCTCCCTTGGTTCAAATAGTACCCTGATGTGCTCACAGGTGCCTACAACCGAAGTATTCATCCCCTCTTCCTCTCCCCCTATCTCCCATTTCTTATCTAATTAGTGTGTTGTTGAAAAAAATGTTCGATGACTATCTTTTGGTTATAATGGCTTCAAAATCACTTCATCCAAATAAAATTACTCTCCCAAAAATGATTTTCTAGGAATTTTCGATCCATAAAGTAGTCCAAAATGGGAAAAGATGGGTAACTCAAAATCATTGACTACCTAGACTCCCATATTTTTGGGTCAGATTAGAGGAAGAACAAACACATAGACTTTATGCAAGTAGTCAAATGTAGACAACATGTTATTTCTCTTTGTATCTAAATCATAATTTGATTCTCCTCAACCTAGCTCCTTCAAACCTCCTAGATCTAAATACATAGATCAACAAAAAATATTATTGGGATAGAGGAGTCATTTATCAATTTCACAACCTTTGGCCAAACCTCCTAGATCTAAATGCATGAATCTCTAAGTAGTGTAAGCCTCTCCTTAAATATAATATAAAACTCTATCCCTATGCCAAATGTTTTTTATAGTTATTTTCCATCTTGTTTTAGATAAAAATATGATTCTTGACAAACAATGTAACTAGGGTAGGCATAAATGACTTATTTAACCCTAGTTTTCAAGATTTAACTCACTCAATGAATCTTTTTCATCTAGGCACATTTGCATATGACTTTCCCATCTCCCTCTTCATTTTTGGTTTGAACCCTCTCTTAAGGTAATTTACAACACATTGGGTAAATTATAGTAAACTAACATTGCCACTTTTATGTTATCCCACACTACCATTGCAATAATATTGATAATATTTGATACCTAGTTAATCTTCTAGCATCCCTTGACCAAATTAATAAGATACTATGTGTACTCAATCCTTGGATTATGAAGGCCTTCCCTTCAAGTGTTGTAAGGGTTTTAACACTAGGAGCTTAACTTCATAATGTAACAAATCCACAAGAAAAAGGTTGTTCCAACATGGTGGAATAATCCTCTTATGATCTTTTGACAGTGTTTGGGGCTAATTATCATGAATCCTCAAACTCAGATTAAGAAAGTAAAGAGACAAAATAACTCCATAGAATTAAACCCCCTGACTTCTACAAATGGAAGAATTATGAAATCATAAGTGTTGGAAGTAGCTAAGGTCTAATCCCCAACTTGTATATTGAATATCAAAAATATAAAATAATCTACCTCTAGTTAGGAGTTATTAAAGATAGATACAATTGATTCAAGGGAATAAACTTTAGATCAATCAAAAGAGAAATATTAACCCCTTAAATATTAAAGGGAATGACTTGAAGTGTCAAAAAAAGGTAAGAGTGAAAAAGGAGAAAAGGGAGAGGAAATGGTTCAAAAAATAATGACCCTTCACTCAGATGGAGGTTATGTCAAAGACATGTGAAAATTTTATGGAAGATTGCAGTAAGATATAATGATTTGCTAAATTTTAGCTGAAGAATGTGGTGTGTTATTTCTTACTGCCTACTTAGTTACCATTGTTGGAGGCATCCTATTTGAAACTTATTGATTTATCTTTCTCTCCTTTATATAATGCTCTGAGGCCTATTAAAACTAGTTTTTACCCTATCTAAAAAAAAATTAATGTGTCATAACTTTTGAAATATTTATGTGTGTAGGCTTAAATCTCTATGAAAATACCACTAATATAACTCATTTTGAGATGATAAATCTATTATACAAGTTATTCATCTCAAATTGATCTGGATCACAACACCACTAGCTCAATAGAAAATCCTAGATGTATCCACACATAAGCACATATAATGTCATGGCCATGATGCACACAACAAAAATATGCACAATATAACTCAATGTCGTGTAGAATAAAAATCATACATAGTAGACTAAATTAATAAAAAAATATCAGACAAGGTAAAATCCAAACATAATGATAGACCAATGTTAAATTTAAATAATAAATGTCACAAAACAAGGTAAGTTCCACATAAATAATAGTGACATGATAATACACTTGATCAAGAAATGTCACATAGTAAGGCAATCACAACATAAAACACAATCAATGCTTAACCTATATGAAATGCATTAAAAAATAATTAAACATGAAATAAATCATAACTTTTAGATTTGATAATACATTCAAATTTATTTATTCATCATGAGCCATCAACATGTTAAAATATTTATAACTTTGGACTCAACCTATTCTCATGAGAATTCTAAGTCTTATAATTTCTTAAAGCCTCAATATTATGCCACATGGTGTAATCTTGATGATTCATAACCTTGAAGATCAAGGTAGGTCCCATACATTTAATGTTATTGAGTACATAATATCATGACAAGTGGTATAATATCATTTACTAAGGAAATATAAATTTTAAGTACAATGCCAAAATTTCTATGTCCTTCGCTTAATGAGAGTCATCCACATGGCATGATATCATCAAATTTAAACCTATCAGTTGAAGGTACATTGATAACTATAAAGATGGAATCCAAATATAGTTAGATCAAGAATTAGTGAATAAAATTCAAAAAAATGCATAAGAACATAACTATCTAAGCCAACTCCATTGATGGGGTTTGGCGAATAACAATTAAGAGCTATTAAAAGAAATCAAATACACAATACCTTTACAAGACCATCACATCACACAAATACCACTCAAAACATGATTTTCCCTTTGATTTGGTGTTTGTGTCTTCATCAATGATGCAAATAAGAGATCCTCCATCATCTCAAGTGCACCAGTAAAACTAGGCTCCTGATATTTGAATCAATATTATGCCTATCTTGAATCTATCCTATTGCAAATTAAGAATAATAAACACCATACACAAATTTCTTGTGGAGAGAATTTTACATAATAAGTTTACACAAATGAATCTTTAAAATGTTGTTCTTGGCCCTCCTATTTATATATTTTTGAATTTGATCAGAATCAAACATGACCATCCATCTTGAGATCAACATGTGTGTCCATGAATTAATCTAATTTTATATAATTAATCCATAAATAACCTCATAAATATTTGGAAGGAAGAGACATTAAAGAGGCATGAGAGGCTTTAAGCTTGATATTTTTTACACTTATGGCTTAAGTATGCCACCCCACAAATGATTTCATTTGATGATGCAAATATTAAGAATCAATTCCCAATTAAAATATCTTCAATAACTTCCATGGATTTTCTACTTAAGCTCTTGATTTGGATTATTTTACCTAAGTGAGATTAATCAAATTTTATGTAATTATTTATAAATTGGTTGCATAATATTAATCAAACTAATCAAAATGTCATATTATTGGGTCATAATTTGACTGGAGTGGAATTATAAGGTGATATTAGTTGCATACAGATGAATACCCTATTTAGGATAGTGTAGGCATAAAATAACACATGTACATGTTATGTGCCTCTGAATTAGAAGATTTAAGTGGTTTAGACCACCATAATGCATTTTAATTATTTTGGCTCAAAATGATTTGATTCAAGTTAGTAATCTTATAAAATACATTACCTCATTTAGGGATACATTAGCCTAAATCGACACTTATATATGATAAGATTGAATTATTTAGGGTGTTTAAGTGATTTTGGATTAATTATTTCATTTGAGTGAATTTTGAGTAAGATTGAAAATTTCAACATAAATGTTTTTAGGAATTAGATTTTTACATTTTGCCCCTGTTTGAGAAGGTGTGGTGAGACATCTGAGTGAAAAAACGTTTTTTCAAAGAAAAGAGTTGTCACGAAGAAGTTGGAAGGAAATGACCCATGATACCTCTTAAAGAGGACATAAAAAGATGAAATAGTGGGATTGACTCTTGAAAAGAGAGAAATATATAAATTAACCTATGGGATAGATTAAATCCATATTTAGATAATGCTTGCATGCGTCGATGCTTAGTGATCAAAATATAAGTAGAGTATAATGGGCCCCAAGGATAGGGGAAGTGGATGCATACAATCAAAAAATATAAGTGACACACTTTGAATACACCCAAATCTAAGGTGCAAGCTATATGCTTAGGAATTAATTAATCCCAAGACAAGTTACACAGTATAACATTTCTAAAAGAAGGGTAAAAGTCCGTAGAGCTTGGAATTAGAATAAATGGGAGATAATTTCTCCAAAGAAAGGAAATAATAATTTCCCCAACAAAATATATTTTATTAGTTGATATATAAATTTTGCGCCACTATGGTTGATTTTGATCACTGATATTTAATTTGATGACTGGTTTTGAATGTTTTGACCCATTAGGAAAAATTTGAAAGTATAATTCAAATATAAAACCTAATTCATAGATTAAATATGAGTGGGTGAAAACATAGATGTTATGGTCTAATGACTGAAACATCCACAAACAACCATGCATATGAGGATGCATAAAGTGATGAAAGAGATGAAAAGAAAAATAAAGGATGGCCAAGTTGACCCAAGATACATCATGTATCTATGTGTTGTCTATATAGTCCAGATGGACCTCAAGCCAATTTAGTTCACCTATAAGTGTGAAAAAATGGAATTAGGAATGAAAAATAGAATAAAATAGACCACTATTCAATTAAGCCCATAATGTATGCCAAGAGATGTATATCTTGCATATAGTCAGGAGAGAAATAAGCCATTGGTACCTAGTTTCATCGGTGCACTTGAGAGCTTGTCTTCAGGGATGCATTAACTTTGAGATTTAGATCCAAAGCATATAGTGTTTAATATATCAAAATGAAATTATGCATCATAGGTATGAGTAACCCATAATGACATTGTATTTCAATTATGATGAGATAGTTCAAATGTGAATATTTATAACTAAGTATAATGATATGAACTACCAATACCAGAGTTACAAATATTTACATGTAAATAAAAAAAATCATAAACAAAAAATAAATGTATCCTAATTTAAAATTGAGATATGAACAATCAATATTTAAGTAGGGAATAAGAATATACAAAACAAAGAAAGAATAACCTAATAAATAACATGAAAATAGGATATGAATAATCAAGCTTCATGTGTGCCATCAAGATGTACTTGGAAAACAAATCAAAGAATAAGACAACATAGAAAAATAAAAGACTGAGAATGAAAAAGAAGAAAACAAAGGAAGAGAAAGAAATAAATGAAGAGACAAGAAAACACAAGAAAACACCAATAAAAAATCAAATAAACACACAAATAAGAGTTAGTCATAATGTTAATGTAGTTTTAAAATAATTATTTATGAACTTGTATCAAAGTAATGACTTTATAAAATAGCATAAAGAGAACAAGGACACAAATTTCCCCCCAAGTGATATGGAAACAACACAAAAGAAAAATGGGGGAAGAGAAGAAAAGGAAGGGGGTAGCTGAACTAACTCCAAATGTACTAGACAAATGGATATGACCTAAATAGTTTCATGGATGTAAGGTCCAATATGAAATTTAGGCTAAATGTATTTCTCCCAAGAAATGGGATAGAATAAAAGTGATGACAATAAAACATGATTAATGTTGTAGAGGAAATAAGGAAAATGGGCTTGCAAAATAGCAAGAGTGTTTAAATCAGTGCTTACAAAATGGTAAGAGCATGAGACATGTAGAATAAATAAAATTGAAATACAATGTTTTTTTTTGCTTTTTAAATCATTTTATAAAAAAATTATGTTTTTAGGATAATAAATAGAAATTAAATATGAATAAAAGGTCCAGGGAACTATCTAGTTAAAGAGATGCACATCCACAAGGAAAAGATCAAACAATAACTAATGTTGGATGCAATGGCCCATGCTCAAATAAATGAGATTAAGATAAAATAGGTACTTATTTGACATCAATGTGAATCAAGCATGGCCTACATAGTCCCATTAGGACCTCAAGTCATAATGATTCTAACCACACAAAAGACAGTGAAAAACTAACTAGGTCACAATAATCTCTCAAATTTAAGCCAAATGACAAGGCAAATGATAATAATAATAATGTTAATGTGATGTAGTAATGCATGATAAAAATACATTATTTGTATTTTTCCCATAGGTGGTTACAATTAGGACACAACATCATAATACTAATTTGCCAAAATGAGGTTATAATTAGTAATACCATATAAAATATTGATTGCCCATAGATGGTTATAATTAGTGGCACCAAATAAGGTGTAAATGAAATATATATTGCAATATCCATGATCACACTAATTTCATAAACTATCATTCAAACACATAATTCTAAAAACTATTGAAACTAGATCATAATCTCCTCACACAAAGTGTGTGAAAACCCAAAAGAACCAAGATCAAAAAGGAGTAAGCAAGATGGTTAATGACAAACTTTGGTCAATAGTAAAGGAATGGTATAATAAAATGGTACATGGTATGGTATATATAAAATGATAAGATGACACTTGGATATAATGGCAACAAAGTTAGCATAAAATCTTTAGGAAAGTTCTTGATTATTCAATAAAATGTTTAGTCAGAGACTTAAAAAACCAAAATAACAACTTGTGATTTATAAGAAAGATTTAAAACCTAATTTTTATATTGTGTTATTCCTTGTGGTAAAACCAATTTCATATAGATAGGATCAATTCCAATTAGATAAAACTGATGTTATTCATTGTGTGTCAATAAAAGATCAAAACATAAGAAAATAATGATAAGAACTTGATTTTTAAGCATTTTAAAGGACTTTTTAGTAAATATAAAGATTCCAAGTTATTTTCCTTGGTTGAATGGGATGCATGGTCCCACTGGGTGTGCCAAGATGTAAATATGGAATCCAAAGATAGCTAGATCAAGCATTAGTTAAGAAAACTCAAGAAAATGCATAAGAACATAACTAGGTAAGCCAACTCTTTTGATGGGGTTTGGAAAATGAAAATTAAGAACTATTAAAAAATATCACATACACAATACTTTTCCAAGAGCATCCCATCACCCAAATGTGACTCAAAATGTGACTTTTCCCTTGATTATGTATTCAAGTCTTCGTCAATAATGTAAGATAAAGCTCGTCCATAAGCTCAAGTGCACCAATGAAACTAGGTTCATGATATTTGAATCAATGTTATGCCTATCTTGAAGCTATCCTATTAAAAATTAAGCATAATAAAAACCAAAAACAAATGGCTTGTAGAGATAATTTTGTATAATAAGTTTACAAAAATGAAGCTTAAAAATGGTGGTCTTAGCCCTCCTATTTATAGATTTTTTCAATTTGATCAGAATCAGCTATGACCATATTGATATCAAGATGTGTGTCCATGAATTAATCAAATTTAGTATAAATAATCCATAAATACCCTCATAAATATTTGGAATGGGCATTAAAGAAGCATAGGAGGCCTTAACCTTGATATTTGTTGCATTTATAGCTTATGGATGCCACCCCACAAACGATGTCATTTGATGATGTAGATATTAAGAATCAATTTTTAATTAATAAAATTTCAATAACTTCCATTGATTTTTCACTTAATACCTTTCTTTGGATTAATTTTTATATGTACAATTAATCAAATTTTATGTAATTCTTTGGAAATTAGTTACACACTATTAATAAAACTGGTCAAAATATCATATTACTAGGTCATAATTTAAATGTAGTGTAATTGGAAGGTGATGTTAGTTGCATATGGATAAATACCCTATTTATGAAATTATAAACACAATATAACACATGCACATGTCATGTCATGTGCCTCTAAATTATAAGAATTCAGTGGTTTAGAGAACAAACATGCATTTTCATCTTTTTGACTCAAAATTATTTAAGTCAAGTTAATAATCACATAAAATGCATTTACCCATTTAATGATACATTATCCTATATTTGCAATTGTATAAGACAAGCTCAAATCACTAATCATATTTAAGTGATTTTATCTTAACTTATGCATTTGAGTGAATTTTGAGTAAGATTGACAATTTCAACATAAATGGTGTTAGGAATTGGATGTCCACACTAGCTTGTTTCTTTTTCTCTAGATTATTGAGAGACATCCATGTTTTATCATCTTTAAATATTAGAACTTTTTAAGAGGAAAATATAAGATAAAAAATAAAAGTCTTCAAAGGGTCAAAAGCCATCCATGTGGCATGATCTTATAAGCCTAGAGCTTATCATTCAAATGTAACATGCCAAATTTATGTGAACCCCGAATTTCTAAGATCATTTTAGGTAGAACCATCTCATACACATAGTTCTCATCATGTGAAGTACATATTTTAAATTTACAAGATTCTCAAAGCCTTGAGATCATGCCAAGTGGTAGAATCTTGTTAATTTATTGTCCATCAAGTATACAAAGTAGAATTATAAAAATATAAATACACCTATATAAGTGATATAAAAACAAGTGTCATAATATAAGAGATGCATAGTGAAAATACAAATGCAAGAGTTGAAAACTAGACAAAGTATAATACACAATAAATAAACACTTGGTTCATGATGATGACTAAGCATTCATGGTGAATGAATTTATACTGCATGGCAAAAGACACATGCCAACGCTGACTTGTAAATTTTAAATGAAAATGGGAATAGAGCTAAAAAGTGTTTTAGCATTAAAACTGCATGAACTACGAATTAAATAATCAATATTGAAGTGATATAATAAAAAAACTAAGGATATTAAATCACTTTATCATTAATAAATGAGATAAATACTATGAATTTGAGCCACCAATTTATTACAAGCCCAAACTTTTCTACTAGAAAAATTATGAATCAATACATTCAGCTTGAAAGAAATTCTAAAGTATAATTATATATTCCTCATCTAAAGCATGTAACTATCCCCCTTATAAATATTATATCATAGGAGGGACAAATTATTTGGACACAGTCTTTAACAAAGGAACATTTCAATTTCCTCACTACTTTTCCCATTGGGATGAGATAGATGGAAATAAACCATATTTAGCTCAAGACCAATTTGATGAAGACAAGAGAAGATACATGGATGATTTATTACTACTAAAAACCATGAGTTTACTTAAAGTGATATTTAAATTTGAGGTAACACCATGCATAATCTTAATTTGAGATTAATTTCATAATGACATTATTACTAGAGATTGATTGCACTTTAGGCTTCACAAGAATGTGGTAGACAATATTTATGGGGAGGAATTTGAAAGGTATATATGCCTATCAATACCTAAAATAACTTATAACTAGGTCACAACCAATGCTTGGCTATACCGTATCATAGTTGAAGGCAAACTCAAGTAACGTCTAGAGAAAGGTGAAAATTTGAATATTTAAGTTGTTTCCTTAGTTCCCACAACCAAATTTAGGATAAGTATTAGAATATCCATGTAATTTTTTTAATAGGTTTTATGTATTTTATACCATTACTTTTGATAAAATCATAACACTTGGTGAGGTTAACAATGCCAGGCTCATGGCATAGATGTTCAAAATTGATGAAAGGCCATTTGATGGTAATTTTATATGATGGTAAAACTTAACTTGGTTTATGAACTTCATAATCCACTAGTCCCTTCTCCTTGTGATTGATTTCTAATGTGGGAGATATAAGGAAGTATTTCTCAATGTTCAAGTGATAGATAAATGCTTAATTGATACTTCAAAGATGAGTTATAGATACTGAATAGGCTTATACCTATTGTGTATAAACATGGGAGTATTTGGATAATTTCTCAGCCCATTGACGTGTAGAACATATATTCTAACCCATAAGGATGATTTGACTTTGGAAAATCTATTTATAGGTTTAAGACATGTCTGACATAGGTGGATGACTTTATTAATTCATAGTTGATTTGATATGATTTTAGGCATATATAAATCATGAAAATTTTGATCTTATGATCAGGTGATATTCTGATTAGGATAATAATTATATTAGGAATATATTATGTAATTCCTATGGGTAAATGATAGAAAATTGAGAAGGTTGTGCCCATAGATAAAAAATGGATAAGAAATAAGGGTGTGAAAAATACATATGTGTACACACAAGTAATGTAACATAAATATAAGTCAAGATTGACATTTTAAATTGTATAATACCAAATTTATGTGTATAAAAATGTCCCATTTTATTCTAGTTTTAAAAATTCTAGAGTAATAGGCTGAAAAATATATATACTTTAGTGTGTATCCACACTTTATCTTTGGAAAAAGTTTCCAAGTGCTCAACTTAATCCATTAAAACTTACAATAAACATGTTATAATCAATCTCCATTTACAATATAAAAAATGAGATAAACTATCACAATGAACATTTGAAAGGTAAAGGGTGAGAAAGGAATACAATTGTAAGTTGGTGAACCATGTTACCTTTTGAAGCCTTGAAGATTTGGGTGACTATGACCCAATAAAGAGTGTCATGGGATGATTATGCCCCAAATTGAGTGGTATTTATAAATCCTTGGGTTGTGATGATAATTCCCCAAACCTCCTTAAGGAGTAATTTTAGGTCATTAAGCTATGTAAAACTTCAACCACACTACTCATTTAACTTATATAAAACCTCGATATGGAAAAGTGAAACCCCATACTAGGCTCATATGTCACTATGAGTAGGTTAAATAAACCACTAAAAATGGATTTAAGAATAAAAATACTACCATTAGTGCCTTCAATACCAAATTTAATATAAAAAAGATGCTACTCATTTAACTAATATTGAACCTCAATATGGAAAGGTGGAGCCCCATACTAGTCTCATTTGTAAGTATGAATAGACTTAACCAACCATTAAAAATTGATTGAATATTCATAATGTTACCTTTATTGACTTTGGTACTAACTTCTAAATGTAAAAGTGCATGCATGAACAACATTTGTGCTGCATAATCTGATCAAATTTCCTTGTTTGATATAGAATTCCATAAATACATATGTCACTCTACCCTAAATCTGATATATTTTATATAACTTTTCACTCATGTATATTTAAAATTTTTACATATGTATTACATTTTCCACCAAATCTATCCGAATATGTAAAAATTTGTCCCATAATGTCATCCAAATTAATAACTTAAATCAATTTGAAGCCTCTTAATAATGTAATGTGTCTTAACATTTCCAATGGTCATTACTCCACTCCCACTTAATGTAATTTCAAAATTTCCAAACCTTGGCACCTCTCTTGGTTCAAAAGGCACCTTGATATGCTCATAGGTCCCTACAACCTAGGAAGTCGTCCCCTCCTTATATCCCCCTATATCTCATTTATCATCTAATTAATTCATTATGAAATATAATGGTTAATTAATATCTTCTAGTTAGAATGAATTCAAAATCACTTTAGCCAAGAAAAATTACTCACCCTAGAATGCTTTCGCTAGGAATGCTCAAGCCACAAAATAGTCCAACCTAGGGAAAGATGGGTACCTCAAAACCATTGACTAACTAGACTCCCATATTTTTGGGTCAGATAAGAGGAATAATAATTACATATATTTTATGGAAGCATTTAGATGTAGATAACAAGTTATTTTTTCTTAGTAGTTAAAGCATAATTTGAATCCCCTCAACTTATATCTTTCAAACCCCTCCATATCCTTAGACAAGAAAGATTTACAATTAATCATGATCAACAAAACATATTGCTTGAGTAGAGGAGTCATTTTTTAGTTCGACAACCTTTGGCCAAATCTCCTATATTTAAATACATGGCTCACTAAGTAGTGGAAGCCTCTCCTTAAATTTAATCTCAAACTCTTTCCCTATGCAAAAGGTTTTTTATAGTTGTTTTCCATCTTGTTTTTGACAAAATTTTGATTCCTAAGAAACAATGGAACTAGGGTAGGCATTAACGACCTATCAAACCCTAATTTTAAAGATTTAACACCCTCACTAAATATTTTTCAACTAGGATTATTTGGTTACACCTTCCCCATCTCCCCCTTTATTTTTGACCCTCTTTTAAGGCAATTTACAACACATTGGGTAAATTCTAGTAAATTAACACTGCCACTTCTATGTTATCCCTCACTACCTTTGCAAGAATCCTAATAATATTTGATATATTAGTTGATCTTCTATCCACTCTTGACCTAATTATAGAAGATACTATGTGGACTATGTCCTTGGATTATGAAGGCCTACCCTTCAGGTGTCACAGGCATTTCAACATTAGGCACCTGACTTCATAATGTAATAAATCCACAAGAAAAAGGTTATACCAACATGGTGGAATAATTCATCCTCTAATATTCTGATAGTGTTTGGGCCTAATTATCATTAATCTTAAGACTTAGAAGAGGAAACTAGGGAGACAAAGGAACTCCATAGGAACTAAACCCCTGTATTTTGTAAATGGAAGAATTACAAAATTAGAAGTGCTGAAAGTAGCTAAGGTTTCATCCCTAGATTTTATATTGAATAACATAAATACAGAATAACCTACCTCTAGTGAGGACATACAAGAGATAGAGACAACTAGCTCAAGGTAAGAATATTTTGATCAATCAAAATAGAAATTTGAACCCCTTAAATACTATTGAATTTTTTTTACCATTTTCCCTAGAGCATGTAGAAGAAAACTAGGAGTGGCATAAAGAGAAAAGAAAGAAAAAATGTAAGATAAATAAAGGAAAAAAAATAGAGGAAATGGTTCATAATTCAATGAACCTCCACTTAGATTGAGGTTATGTCATAGACATGCAAAATTTTTGTAGAAGCTTGTAGTAAGACAGGATGGTTTGTTGACATTGGGTAGAAGAATTTGGTGTGTTTTTTATCATTACTTGCTTAATTACCATTGGTGGAGACATCCCATTTGAGATTTATTAATTTATATTTCTTTCCCTTTTACAAGGCTCTAGGGCCTTTCAAAACCCATTTTAAACCTATCTAATAAAAAATGTAGTGTGTCATAAATTTTGAAATATTTGTGTATGTAGGCTTCAATCTTTATGAAAAGCCCACTATTATGCCCCATTTTTATATGAGTGTTAGGAATGGTAAAAAAATTATAATAAGCCAAGATATGAAGATTTATAAATAAAAATAATCCCATTAAGTTTCAAACAAATGAGAAGTAAAAACAAGACAACTCAAATGATATTCAAAAAAGAGATTCTATCTATTGCTCTCAAGGAGCTATTACAATACTAAAATCCTTAAATTCTCTCACTATTATGCTACATCTTACCCTTGAATTTATAATATTTGAGGGTAGGTGAGAGGATTACATTTGACAATGTGAAACCAACTAGCTGCCAAATGAATAGTCCTACCATGTGCATTATTATCAACATTCAAACCTAACATGTTGACTACTAAATAAGACATATGGGTGTGCAAGTTTAAATAATACATGATTATAAATAAGCTAGGTTAATAATATTTGGTTAATACCCAAGTTACATAGGTTAATCCAAAGTTACTCTTAACCTGAATTATTTACTCTAACACCTTTCTTTAAGATTAACTTGGGGAGATAGAGAGAGAAAAAAACTCTAAAAATGGGTTCTATAAACATGCCTAATGAGATATAAATGTAAAATAAAAATGAATAAGTAATATTTTATCATGACACCCCCAAGGATAGCTTATGATACCCCAAGCATACCATGCAACACAAGGTAACTAGGGGAAGCAAAAGGATTCATAAAAATGTAATCAACTTATAGCTAAGTCAGATTATACTCCAAACTAATAACTACATCTTGAATATTACTATGAATGAATTATATATGTACATCAATGTGCTTTTTTTTCTATGCTCAACTAGGTTTCAGGATATGTGAATTTCACTTTAGTTGTCACGCCAAAGTAAAGTATGTGAATCCTATGGAAATCCAAATTCTATCAATAACTAATGAAGCTAAGAAACCTATTGAATTGATGTAATTTCTGACTTGTACTCAGATTCTATAGATGAATGTGTAATAGCCTACTACTTATTACACAACCAATAAATAGGTGAAGAACTAAAAGAGAATATGTAGCCATAAATCAAAAACCTGTCATCAAAAGAACCTACCCAATCTAAATTATTAAACCCAAACAAATGAGTAGAACCCCTAGTGTAGTGTTATCCAAATTGTGTAGTGCCTCAAGTATATCATAAAATATTATATAAACCTATCATTTATAGTCATGAGGGTCATGTGCAGACCTAGTTACAAGACTAACTAAAAATGAAATGTTGGGGTGAGTATGGGTCAAATATATAAGACTCCCAACCATCTGCCTATATAATGTAGGAACACAAAGAGGAGTAGTACAAGTCATAGTGAGAGTGAGTGTAGACTAAAAAGGAAAAGGAATTGGCTTGAAATCAACCATACAAAAATGTTGAAGAAGATCAAGGGTGTAATTTTGTTAACTCAAATAAATCCTTGTATTTGACTATGAAATCTATAAATAAAGGAATAAGTATAAAAGACTAAGATATATCATATCAAACTATGTTGAAAGTGCATGTTGAATTAACTGAATATTAGAGGAGGAGCTACCTATGAGAATAAAATCATCAAAATATAAGACCAATATGATAATGTCTTATCTAATATGTTGAATATACACTGTGAAATCTCAGTGGTAGTGAAAAAATTAGTAGAGAGAATAAATTAATCCATCTTCTCATATCAATCTTGAAGGGCCTATTTGAGAATGTAAGAGACATCTGAAGTAAATAAATAAGAGAAGAATCATGAATAAATATACAATGTTACTCTACATAGATTTATTCATACAAGTCTCCATGTAAGAAGGCACTCTTAATGTCCATATTATATACTAACTAACCCTATGATGTAGCTAGATATAGTATAAGGTGTAAAAATCCATCTTAGTAATGGATGCAAAAGTCTCAAAGTAGTAAACACCTTCGACTTATGAGAACCATTTAATACAAGATGGGCCTTATAATTTTCAATGGACCTATTGATTGCATACTTGGTGTGGTAAATCCACTTGCATCTAACCAACTTTCTTCCCTTAGGAAGAGTGACCAAATCCTGAGTATGATTCTTCATCAAAGAAGAGTACTTATCTATCATCGCATCATCCTAATATTGTATCCCATGAGCCTATGGAAATGATTGTGGATCCATAAATAATGTCTAACACAAAATTACATTACCTATAGAATGTACAATATGATGTCAAATGGGTGGAAGATCTTATATGAAAGGTGTTGCCTAAAAAATAATAGTACAAGCCCATTTAGGCATAGTGGCAACATCAGTATGAGTAGGATCCTAAAATTATATAAACTTCTCAGGGACCTCCTAAATTAGGTCCTGAAATAATGAATGCTTAAGAGGAGGTGATGAATAATCAAAAGAAGAAGAAGAAGAAGAAGGCATGCAAGAAGTGGAAGAATCATGAGATGTGAAATGCTCATCAAACTATACATGTGTTTGAAAATGAACATCATGAGTACCAAGATCTAAAAGATGGTAAGATCTCATGTCTTCATAATACCCTACAAAAATCAAAGGTTTAATATTCCTATCTAATGCCTTCCTTTTCTTCTTGTTGTCACAGTTTTTGAAAATGGATTAAACCCAGTGGAAATTCAATATTTTTGATAAACAGCTAAAAAATGAACTGAGCCAAAAACCACCATTTTTTTAATTAATGAATTACTAATTAATTAAAAATTCATGAATAAATCATTTTTTTACTGTGAATTATTCTAAAATGCATTTGAGCCTCATGTGCAAAAAGTCATTATTTCCCATAATTTGAAAAAACTATTTAGCTTTTCATAAGTTGTGCAAATTGTGAAATCAATTTTGTGTTCCATGAAATTTTCAAAAAAAATTGTAGCTTCTATGTAATTTTCAAAAATATTTAAGCTTCCGTTTAATTTGCAAATTCTTTTTCAGCATTTTGCAATTTGAAAAAATAAAATTAGCTTTTGTGAAATTTGTAAAAACTTTTTCAATTTCCATGCAATTTAAAAAAATAAAATTCAACTTTCATGTAAATTGTAGATTTGTTTTGATTTTTCATGTAAATTGTAAATTTGTTTTGAGTTTTTGTGCAAATTGTAAAACTGATTTAAAACTTCCTAAGAATTACAAAATCATTTTGAGTTTTCCCTTTCCATGCAATTCCAAATTTTATTTTCACAAGTCATGAAAATGCAAATCATACTTCCCCAAATCATACAAATACAAATTATATTTTCAAGATCCATGTAAATACAAACTTCCACATTGAAATTGTATTTTTCAATGGTGAAAATTTTAAAATAGATTTAAAACTTCATTTAAATTGTAAAATCTTTTTGGGTTTTCCCTTTCTGTGCAATTCTAAATTCTATTTTCATAGATCATGTAAATGCAAATCATGCTTCCCCAAACCATGCAAATGCAAATTATATTTCTAAGAGCCATGTGAAATGTAAAATTCCATGTTGCAATTACATTTTCCAATGGTGTAAATTGCCATTGCAAACTTAAATCTTTTCAACATGCATGCTTAACTCTAGCAATTTTAGCAAATTAAAAAATTAATTTCTATTTTTGTTTTAGCTATCATCTACTAGAAGATATATATTTAAGATTATGGAAGGGAAGGTAAATAGAAAAAAAGATATTTTAATTTCTTCTTCAACTAGAAAAACTCTATGCAAGAACACCTAGGAAAAAGAGAAATTTATGAATAAGAATTTCTTTTTTAACCAAAAAGAGGTTGTACAAGTGCATTCAGTGATCTAGTTTTTTTGTAAAAATGTTGAATCTTGTTTTTAAAAAATTAGTTGTAAATTATATAAGTGTAAAATTGGAAATGTAAGTCGTTAAAATGCACCGTGCCATCTTTGAAAATTGTAATTTTACTTTTGCATGTGTTGCAGTTACACAAATGAGTTTTTACACCACTTAAGTGGTGCATCTTTTTAAACTCATTTTTCAACTTCTAAAACATATAAAATGTGGTTACACATCGTAACCACCTTCCCACATTATAAATATGAATATAAGGCTCATTGTAAATGGACTTTTTGGCAGTAAAATTATATGAATATTTTGTCTAAAGTACTAAGCTTTGTTATCAACTCAATAAAGATTGAAACTGGGAGATTTTGTTAGCTTTATATTCAAAAAAAATTCATCAGTTATGTCTTTATATCTGATTCACTTTTTTTTATATATGTACTTTCAATTAATCTTTTTAATCATTACCAAATTATTAGATATTGAGAATTTCACATTAAGTAATTTTTTTGTGTTATTTCTATAAATGTGAAATCTTAGTGTGGTTTAATCAATATTTTGATTGTCTTTTATGGGTAACTATGGGATGGTTGTCTTTGGTCTAATATTAGTATTATAAAATTGTCTTAGTGTATGTTTTACACTCCTCACAATATAATTAAGTCTTTATTACCCATTGAATGAGAGATATTTTCATGCACATGGTGTTTTTCCCTTGTTGAATTATTCTCGTATGTTTCTGTATTTAACTACCCAAAGTTGTCTTTAATTTTTCCCAAGTTTATCATAGTAGTTTATGAGTTTAATGGACTATAATAACCCTATTATCCCTTGTTCCTTTCGTTTCTCTATTATTATCTTCTTTCCATTATTCCCTTCTTCCCCTCATTTCCTTTATATCTACTTTATGTACTCTTATGTTAACATTACAAAACCCCAAAAAAAACACATTTTTGTTATAAACAGTTGTGAATGATTTTCCCCCTACTTTTCCATTTTTAGCTTTCAATAAAAATAAATATACCTGCTAATAAGAGATGGACTTTATCTTATGTTTTTTACTAATACAATGTCTCAGTTCCTACAATGCTGACTCAAAGTCACCAATTTGTCCCCCTAACATATTTTTGAGATAGCAAATTTTGGAGACTCCACTAGGGATAAAGGTACTTTATGCACACAAATTTTTAGACATCTCAAGGAACGTCCCATAGAATGACTGTTGGTGACTCCATTGAGAAAAATTACCTATGGCTTACACCTTCTTGATTACATAAATGGTGTTGGTTCACTCCAACCTTAATGTTCTCTATGTCCCATGGGGAAAACATTTTGGGTCTTTGGATTTGGCCCAATCCAATGAGTTTCCATCAAGATCAAGGAAGATATTCCCAAATTTCTATAGATAAAATGGTCAATATGTAGATAAACATATCCAAGCCTTCACAATGTCCTGTAGTATTTTGAGAGTTATGAATGAGAATGTTGTTATGAGACTTTTCATTGAAATTTGCATTGGTCCTATTACTAATTGGTTTGAACACTTACATCATGGATGTGTTATGGATTGGGACTATTTGAAGAATAGGTTCCTAGATAGATTTAAATCAATTGTTAATGTATATGGAATTTTATCAAACTTTTTCTAGATTCAAAAGTGAGGATGAGAAGATGAGAGAGTTTATAACATGTTTTAAAAAATTATTGAGACTGATCCCTTCGTAAATAAGTCAAGCATCAAAAATCAAATATGCATTTTCATTGGTTCTCTTCACCTAGAGTTCAAGTTCATCTTGATGAGGAACAAGGTAAATGACTTGGTGTATGAACAATGACATTCCATCAAGATTAAAGAGGATTTGATCATGTCTAGAAAATTGAAGAAATAGGTTTCAAAAGGTACTACAATTATTTCAAATGATGATGAGGAAATAGTAAACCCTGATATAATCAAGAGTCTACAATATTTAGAAATGAGAGTTTAAAGCTAAGTTCCTAATCAAACATGTCAAAACTCTAAAAGAGAAAAGGAGAAAATGATAGTTGTCACATATTATTATTTCAATTTCACAATCATGGAAGAAGGTGAATAGTTAGAAAACTAATGATTGGTCAGAGAAGAGATGAAAAATTTAGCTTCCCACTTGGCAGAAAGGAAAATGATTTACCTATTTTTCTAGATCACTTAAACCCCATGGTCCTAGGAGGAAATGGGTTATTTAAAAAATAATTGATAAAACCAAAAATAGAAATGAGAAATAATACAGAGTGTGATGTTATACTTTATGAAAGAGAAGATACTCTAGAATCATTTTTTAGCAAAGAAGATTATCCTTTTTCTATTAGAATGAATGACTCAATACTAAAAAATAAATATTCCTTAGGTATTTCATTTTTAAGGTTTACCATAGAATATTTCTCTACAAGATCTGAATCCAAAGCAATCAATCTTGAATAAATTAAAAAATTTAATCATGCCAAGGTTGAGGTTAAAGAAGACATCAATGAAGAACAAAATGAATGGTGCCCAATAATTGTTACAACTAAAATGGAAACTCTAAAGACAAAGTAAATTGATGAAGCTGAAGATGATGACTCATTTAGAGATGAATTAATTTCTACCATGGGAGGCAATTTGGAAAAGAATATCACCACTTCATTCATTATGTAAGATAATCATATTATGGTTTTAGCTCAAATATGTGACACACTTCTCTCTAATTTAAATACTATATTTGTTATAGATATATTTGAGCTCATCCAAGAAAACATTGAAAAAATTTAGTATTTATCATAAGTGCTCACAAAATATCATAGAATTCATAATTATTTAAATTCAAAGCAAGAAAACATTATTGATTTGCTCATTTGTGATCATCCTTGTGTGATTGATAATTATAAGTTCATCTTCCCACCTACTTGGTCACTATTGTTAAATGTGTTCAGAGTTCATAATTAAAATCCATTATTTTAAAATGATCATTTTATATAATCTTTTAATTTTCATCATCTCCTTGTAAATAGTTATACTTCACTAATTTTGGCTTGTTTCCTATTCCTATTTCATTTTGGTGTGTGTGTGTGTTATTTTTAAATAAACACATCTATTTGTTTCCCCTCTTCCATGTTTTAGTTTTTCTACCTGCACATGTTTATAATAGTGATCTCTACTTGGGAAATATCATGGGCAATTCACATGATTTGCTAAGATGATAGAATGGATATGTCTTTTATGAATATCTTTATTAAATAGTTGATCTGGCCTAGCAATGCATGCTCATTTATCATAAGATTGATATGGGTGAACTTCTTATCAGTTGGTTGGATCAGGATATGGAAATGTGAGATATTCCAGTTTTTAGAACATGAATGGTAAATTTTTTGCATAATAGAACATCAAATCTGTATCCCAATGGATAAGGCTCGAATCACATATTGAGATCTACTTATTTTTGAAACTTCAAAATGTTGACATTGAAAAGTTAGGGAAGATTTTTTTTTTAGGATAAAAAGTAATTTTGTTAAATTTTGTTAGGTAAGCCACAAGGTTTGTCACTTTTGAGTATATAAAAGAAAGACACTTCTCTCTTCACATTTTAGTTTATGTAAAAATACATGACTAAAATTCTCTTGTGTACACTATTATTTTTGGATATGTGAAATAACATGTTAGGTTGAGTACCTAACACTTGCATTAACTATCTTTTGACATATGGCAGTTCTTCAATGGCTTGAAGACCCATCCCATTTTATTGAAGATTAATTTTTTTTAAATATATCAAATTTGATGTTAAAATATCCATTTCCCAATGGACAAAATGTTGGCCTATAAATAAGATAATCTAAGTTCTTTTCATTCTTTGTAGTTAAGAATTCCTGTTAGAAGCAGTTGTTGTCATAGTTTTTGAAAATGGGTAAAACCTAGTGGAATTTCATTTTTTTTTTTAAATGGCTAAATTTTTTTCAATTGAACTAGAAACTATCAAAAATTTAAATTAATTAATTAATTATTTATTTATTAATTAAAAATTCATGGCCAAATAATTTTTTACTCTGAACTATTCTAAAATGTATTTGAGCCTCCCATGTAAAAAGTTGTTATCATTTCCTGTAATTTGAAAAAACCATTTAGATTTTTATTAGTTGTGCAAATACATGTTGATTTTTTAGAATTTGTGCAAATTGTGAAATCAATTTTTTGTTACATGTAATTTACAAAAACATTTTCAAATTTTGTGTAATTTGCAAAAAAAATTCAGCTTCCGTGTAATTTGGAAAAAAAATTTCACCTTATGTGCAATTTACAAAAAAAAAAAAATTCAGCTTCTATGCAATTTATAAAAACTTTTTTAAATTCCATGCAATTTGTAAAATCTTTTTTCAGCTTGCGTGAAATTTATAAATTTGCTTTGGGTTTTCATGTAAATTACAAATTTATTTTGGGTTTCCATGCAAATTACAAAATCTATTAAAAACTTTGTTTACATTGTAAAATATTTTTGATTTTTCCCTTTCCATGCAATTCCCAATTCTATTTTCACAAGTCATGCAAATGCAAATCATGTTTTCCTAAATCATGCAAATTTAAATTATATTTTCAAGAGATGTATAAATACAAACATCCACATTATAATTGCATTTTTAAATGGTTCAAATTACCATTACAAATTAAAATATTTTCAACCTACATGTTCAACTCTGAAAAATTTAGCAAATTAAAAATAAAATTTTTATTTGAGTTTTAGCCATCATCCACCAAAAAAAAAAAAAATTCAAAATTACAGAATGGAAGAAAGTGAATGGAAAAGAAGTTATTTTAATTTATTCTTCAGAAAAAAAATAGGCTATGAAAGAACATCTAGGAAAAAAAGATAAATTTAAGAATCAATATTTTTTTTTAACCAAGAAGAGGTTGTAAAAGTACATTTAGTGATCCGGTCTTTTCATAAAAAAGTTGAATCTTGTTTTGAAATTTCTAGTTGTAAATTATGTATGTGAAAACTCAAAAATATAAATTGAGAAAATTCACCATGCTATATTTTTAAATTGTAGTTTCAATTTTTCACATGATGCATTTGTACCAATGCACTTTTACACTAGTTAAGTGGTGCATTTTTGTAAACTCATTTTTACAACTTCTAAAATGTAGAAAATGTGGTTACGCACTATAACGACCTCCCCCCACTATAAAAATAAGTGTAAGGCTTATTTTAAAGGGATTTTTTGGTAGTGAAACTATGCAAATATTTTATTTAAAGAGTTGAGTTTTGATATAAACTCAATAAAGTTTGAAACTGAGAGATTGTACAAGCTTTATATTCAAAATTTATTTATGAGTTATATCCTTATATGTGATTCTCCTATTTATATATATGTACTTTCAATTCATCTTTAAAATCATTATCAAATTATAAAATAATGGGAATTTCTTATTAATTAATTATTTTAGAATCTTCTTGTGTTATTTATATGAATGTGAAATCTTGATGGGGTTGAAGCAATATTTTGATTGTTTTATATAGGCAAATATGGGGTGGTTATTTTTAGTCAATTGTCAGTATTAGAAAATTGTCTTAGTGTATGTTTTTCACTCATAAGGGTGTAATTATGTCTTTAACACCCATTGAATGAGAGATATTTCCATTGTGTTTTCCCCTTCTTAGACTATTCTCATAAGTTTTTATATTTAGCTAGCTAGAATTATCTTTCATTTTTCCTAGGGTTATCATAGTAGCTTATGAGTTTAATGGAATATAATAACCTTGTTATCTCTTATTCATTTCCTTTCCATATTATTGTCTTCTTTCCATTATTCCCTTCTTTCCCTCATTTAGTTTTTATCTCCTTTATGTAATTTTAGGTTAAAAGTATGAAACCCCCAATGGAAAACATTTTTTTTGTAAATAGTTGTTAATGTTTTTCACCTACTTTTTCCTTTCTATATTTCAATAAAGGTATGTTCACCTACTAATAGGAGAGGTAATTTGTCTTATGTTTCTGACTAATGCAATAACTTAGTTCCCACACAACTGACTCAAAGTCACCAATTTGTCTACCAAATAAAATTTTGAGCCAACACTTCTTTAGTAAAAATTCATAAACATGGCTTCCAAAGACATAAAAAAATGAGACATCATCATTGTTATAGACCAAGCCTCGCCTAGAGTCAAGTGCTCAATTCTCAAGTGCTCAATGGGGTGTGTGATTATGAATAGGAGGTAAATCATGTGAATGCATCATGTAGTTATCTATCTCCTTTAGATTTTAGATCTTATATTAGGATAAGCCATTTTGTTGTGGACTATGTGAAATATAATGTTGGTGAACAATACCATGTGTGGCCAAAAAATAGATAACTCTTGACTAAAGTAATCACCCCCATTATCTATACGAAGCTTCTTGATGGAACTAGAATATTGTGTCTTAACTAAAGCCTTGAAGACTTTGAAGTGATAAAAGACATCACTCTTTTATTTGAGAAAATAAACCCAATTAAACCTCAAAAAATTATTAATAAAGGTAAGTGCATACTTAGCTTCATTAAAATGAGTAGGAAAGACCACCAAATCACTATGCACAAACTCAAGTGGTGAAGAATCTCTTGGACATACCCTTAAGAATTAGATTTTGGTTTTATTTAATGCACAACTAGGGAAAACTCTATTAAGACATGAAACTATAAGAAGACCCTCTACCATAATATTAATTCTCAACTCCTTCAAATATCTATAATTGAGATGTCCAATTCTCTCATGCCAAAGCCTACTCTCATAATCTGCATGAGAAACCAGACACATTTGTAAAGGAGGAGTATCATCAAAATCCTCAAATTAATAGACTCAAGAACTATGATTAAAAATACCTATGAAATAAATGTGTGAGGCTCTAATAAGGCTTGAACTTCAGCACCCTTTGGTGTGAAAGACTCTGTTTTACCCTTACTAGAATGATACATCTAATAAATTGAAAGTATTTTTGTGTTGATATCAGTAACATATAGTGCATCATTGATGCAAACACCCTTTATTTATATGTCACCATGTCCCATAACATAAATAAAGGAAGAATCTCCAACCTCAATATTGGAAGTACAACTCAAACAAATAAATATAAGGGATTCCTTGGAATAATTCATATGGTGAGAAGTACCAACATTAAGAACCCAAATGTCTAAAATAGGTGAATGTGATCTCTTGACAAAATTAAGTGATATTTTATGCTCATGACATGGATAAGGAGTGGAGATATAAATCTTTTTTTTCTAATGACATCCTTTAGGTCTTGCATTCTATTAAAATACCTAGACTCTTCATGACCAGTCCCTCTAACAATAGAAGTAAGATAGGCTAGACTTGTTCTTAGATTTGGAAGATGATTTGAATTTAGATGTGTGATTGTTGGGATAAGGTGAATTTTAAGATGGAGAAGGAGTGTTATTATTATTATTTATTTGTATTTGGATCTTAATATATGGTGTTACTAATGTTTATTGAAAGGTGGAAGACTAAAAGTGAGACAATTTGGATTTCTCCCTAGTAAGTCTCTCACAAAAAAACTCTAAATCTAGCATTTTGAATGTATCACCTAAGTCATCCATTCTATAAAAAAATTTAGAATCAAATATTTGGAATGGACAATTCAACTTGGACAAAATCAAGTACACACACTCTTCATCTTTTTTATCTCATCCACTCCACTTCAACTGTGTCAGCAAATGCTTAAACTTAGTGAGGTAGTATAAAATAGTGTCAAATTCATTAGGATTGAGTGAAGTAAGATTCATTTAAATATTCATGGCTCTCATGTGATCTACTTTTTCAAATAAACCATTTAGCTTAGCCTACATTTTGAATGGAGTATTACACCCATCTAAATGAAACAACAAACTATGACTCACATAAGTCCCTACCAAACCCATAAACTATAATAACATACATTGGTGCTAAAAATTATTATACTCTCTTTTAAACTTTGGTTGAGTTTCATTCATTAGGAACCATAATCCTTTGTGTTTAATGATTGTTTCCATTTTACGTATGCGTGTATGGTAATTATGTGTAATAAAAGGCTGATAATGATTAATACCATAAGTAGAATCCATAATATTGAATCACCAAAGACCATAACAATGTAAAAAGGTGTAAAAATTAGCATTGGGATAACCCCTCAAAAGATTATATTTAGACGCCCCCCCCCCACCATTTTTTGGTACTTTATAAAATTTGTGTATTTTTACAAAGTGATGACATAAATGGATAGATAATTGAAAACCATACAATTTTTTAAAAGATGGAATGCAATTTTTAGTTAAGGTTCAAAAGATATAGACTTTAAAAATTCCTGTAAATAGCTCAAAATTGTTAAAAATTACACTAAAAACTGATTTTAGTGACCAAAATGAAAATGAATGTAGGCTTCCAATCACTTGTTGGAACCAAAATCAAACTATGAATGTTCTCCATCAGTACAAAGTGAAAAAATAATTTGTATTGATGCTTGTTGGCTCCAAGCCTCTTTTTAAAGTTAAAAACACTTAGTTTATATCAAAACCACATTTTTTAAGGGAAAATGCCTAGAATAAAAGATTAAAATAGTCATAACTTTCTTAATATGTAATAAAATTTCAAATCATAAAATGATCTAGAAAGATGTGAGAGAGGATCTCAAAACCCATAAATAGTTTCATAAAATTTATAATGAGTAAAGATCTATTGATCAAAACATATTATGTTTTGGTAAAAAAAAACTTAGTTTGTCAAAAAAATGGATTTGTGAGAAATCACCATGCAAAAACTCTCCACTAGATCCTCCTCCTCTAATGCTAGTCTTCAAATAGGGACACCACCTCTCCACTAAGGATTCCTGGCTGAGTCAAAAGGAGAAAGGATGCCACTTTAGACTTTCCTATGCCCCTCCAACATCATCCTCCTTGCACAAAGGAAAAAACACAATCTCTCCAATATTATAAGCTTCAAACCATAACACAACCTCTACAAATGATGAATGACATGTTAAGGATGACTTGGGGATGGTATAATAAGTAGAAAGAATCTTGAAAATAAATATAATTATCTTAAAAATTGCAAATTAGTATATGGTTGCAACTCTATAAAGCTCTATTACCATGTTAAGAATGGTAAAAATATTCTAATAAGCTAAGATCTTAAGAGCTAGTAACAAAAAATGTCACATGAAGTTGCAAACAAATGAGATGTAAAAATAAGACAACTCAAATGATATTAAGAAAAAATATTATATTTATCTCTCAAGGAACCATTATAATTCTAAAATCCTTAGGTTATCTCACTATTATGCTACACCTTACCCTTGTATTTATAATAGTTGAGGGTATGTGAGAGTACATTTGGTAATGTGAAACCATCTAGTTACCAGATGATTAGTCTTACCATGTGCATAAGTCCATACCTACCATGTGCACTATTGTTAACATTCGAACCTAACATGTTGACTACTAAATTAAACATATGGGTGTGTAAGTTTAAAGCACACATGAATTTAAATTACCTAGGTTAATCATCCTTGGTTGATACCTAAATTACATAGGTTAATCCCAATTTACTCTTAACCCAAATTATTTACTCTAAAAATGAGGAATATATTATATAAGTTAGTAATCTAAAATTGATATGGATCACAACACCACAAGCTCAATAGAAAAACTTAGATGTATCCACACATAAACATAGAATGTCATGGACATGATGCACACAATAAAAATATGCACAGTATAACTCAATGTCATGTACAATAAAATATACACATATTAGAATAAACTAATACAAAATGTTAGACAAGGTAAGATCCACACATAATAATCAATAAATGTTAACCTTAAAACAATAAATTTCACAAAACAAGGTAAGATCCACATAAATAAATAGTGATATAATAATACACTTGATCAAGACATGTCACATAGTAAGTCAAGTGTGACTCAAAACATAATCAATATTTAACCTATATGAAATGAATTAAAAATAATTAAGCATAGAATAAGTCATGACTTTCATATTTAAAAATACATTCAAAGTTATTGAGTCGTCATGAGCCATGCATATGTCAAAATATTTATAACTTTAGACTTGACAAATCTTCATGAGAATTCTATGTCTTCTAATTTCCCAGAGCCCCAAGATTATGCCACATGGCACAATCTTGATGATTCAAAACCCTGAAGATCAAGGTAAATTCCATACATATAAATTTTCTGAGTAGCTAATATCATGATAAGTGGCATAATCTCATTCACTAGGGACCTATCATTTACAAGTATAATGCCAAAAATTCTATGTCCTTAGGTTAATAAGAGTCATCTACATGGCATGATCTCATTTAATTTTAACTTATCAGTTGAAGGTACATTGTTAATTTGTTTCATTTTCTATATATTATCTAAATATGTTCATGTTTCATCATCTTGAAATCCCATAACTTGTTAAGAGGAAGGTACAAAATAGAAATACAAAAGTATTCAGAGGGTTGAGAGATATCCATATGGCATGATCTTAGAAGCCTAGATATTATCATTAAAATGTAAAATGTTAGAGTAATGTGAACCCCAGAGTCCTAAGATGATTCTAGGTAGCACCATCTCATATGCATGGTACTCATCAACGGAAGTACAAAGTTTAAATTTAAAAGAGTCTCAAAGCCTTGAGATCATTCCAAGTGGTAGAATATTGTTAATTCATAGTCCATAAGGAATACAAATTATAATTAAAAAAATGTAAATATCCCTAGGTAAGTTAAATATAAATAAGTGTCACAATATAAGAGATTCATAGCAAGAATACAAATGTAAGAGTTAAAAACTAGACAAAGCCCAATACATAATAAATAGACACTTAGTTCATGATGATGATTAATCATTCATGTTGAATGAAAAACTCCACATGGGAAAAGACACCTGCCAAAGCTGACTTGTAAATTTAAAATCAAAAAGGGAATCATAGATAAAATTTGTTGTTCCATTAACTTCACATGAACTAGGAATTAAATTATCAAGCTTTAAATGACAAGAAAAAATAATAAGGATATCGAATCACTTTGTCATTAATTAATGAACTAAAAAATATGAATTTGAGCCACCAATTTATCAAAATCCATAACTTTCCTACTATAAAAATTATAAATTAATCCATTCAAATTACAAGAAATTCTAGAGTGTAATGATGGCTTCCTCATCTCAATAATGTAACTAGCCTCCCTCTCAATATTATATTATATAAGAGACTGAGTATTTAGACATAGTCTTTGATAAAATAACATTAAAACTTACCCATTACTCTACCCTTTGGAATGAGATGTAATTAAACCATATTCAACTCAAGACTAATTGCATGAAGAAAAGAGAAGATACTATATTATTTTATACCAATAAAAACCATGGGTTTACATAATGTGACATTAAAATCGAGGTAACACCATACATAATCTTATTTTGAAATTAATTTCATAATGGAACTATTACTATAGATTGATTTAACTTTAGTATTCATAGGAATGTGGTAGACTATATTTATGAGGAATAATTTGAAAGGTATATGTGCCTACCAATGCCTAAAATAACTTATAACTAGGCCACAACCAATGCTTGCTTAGACCTTAACATAGTTGAAGTTAAACTTAAGCAATGGCTAGTGAAAGGTTAAATTTTAAATATTTGAGTTATTTCCTCAGGTCCCATAACCAAATTAAGGCAAGGTATTAGAATATCCATGGCTTTGTTGAAAAAATTGTGTATTTTATAACATCACTTACATACATGAGACACGGGTAGCCTTAATGAAAGGCCATTTGATGGTAATTTTTATATGATGTCTTATGTAGTAGATGAAATTATGAGAATAGTGAACATAATCTATCGACAACCCTAGGAGCCATCTACAATATATGTGAATAATAGGGTTTGTGATTACTTTTTGATGATCCATGTTTACAAATATAGAAGGGAAATTAATAAAATTATAGAAGATATATACTTGTTAGTATACCAAGCCATTTATAGATGCCCAATACCTTAGGTTTCTAATAGAATAATAAGAAAATTTTCAAATATTGGATACTTATCCTAATTGCACTATAATAAGAATAAAGGGAACTAGAGGCCCTCCTCTGAATTTACCTCATTTTATTCCCAAAAAAATTGTAGAGAAAGATATAGCATATCAAATATTTAATAATGTGAATGCATACCCAAGTGTCAAGAACCAAGGGCACTATCACAAGACCCTTATAAGCATTGGCTAAATTCAATACTCACTAAGGAGGCACCTCAATTTGATTAGTAATATTAGGGTTGATTATGGTTTAAATCAAGCATAATACTAAGATTGGGATACTATAAATAGAGTAAGGTAATATCTCAATGACCTTAAATGAAAGAGAGTTCATATTCCTTATGGTCATAAATTTTTTGAACATGATCAAATGTTCATCAATGCTACATTGGATTCAGAGGTCTACATTCACATGAATCAGCATAAAATGCTAATGATAGTTGCCTAAAAAATCTAATATGATCCTTCAATTACTAAAGAGTAGACAAATAAAATTTTGGACGAGGTAGATAAATACATAAGTCATAAATGGAGCCACCTCAGGCTCAATTATAATAAGATCATAGTCATCCTTCCTCTCTACAACAATTAAAAGTGAGACTATTAGAGGAATGTGCCTCTCAAAAGGAGATAGATCCCTAGATTAGGAAAAACATTCTTAAGGGACTCCAAATTCATAAACCAGTGGTTACCATTCAACTCCCCAAAATAAATACAAAGACATCAGCTCCTATAGGTGGATAGGTAGGAGTAATCTATTTGGCATCTTTTCCTCCATTAACCATAGTTCATCAAGTCTACCTACATTATTGCATAGTTTTTTATTACTCTAGCACATATAGTTTATGTTCCTTCACCTCATACCACTTATTTCATTCCCACTTCACCTCCATTTGTTGAACCCCCTTCATCTCCCATCCCATCCATTTTAGGGCAAGGCCCTATTTATACCAAGCCATCCATAGTAACTTATTAGAGAAATCCCAATACTTATCTTATATCCCTTTAAAATGTGCAACTAGAAGAAAGATGTATTCAAGGTCCATTTACCAAAGGGGAAAATCTATATGAGGAATTAGAGGAGGAAAACGAGGAATAAAAATTAAATGAAGTGGAGGATATCCAAGTGTTGGATAGTGATGAATAAGGAGAGTGGTCATCTAAATAAGAGTGGTTGATTGAAGAAGATAAAACCTGAAGAGGACACAATTTTTTTTGAGGAAATATATGAAGATGAATAAATTGGATCTATAGATATTGAGGGAGAGAGAGAGAGAGAGTTAAAAGGTATAATAAATTGAGATAATAAATGTAAAATATAAAGAATAAATTGATTAAGAAAATAATGACTTAGCATATACTACATTATTGGAAGAAGATAATACATTTGAGTCATATGTATAATATATATTGAAAGAAGATCATACTGAAGGAATTACTCATGCACCTACAACAACAAATCTAAATTCCTCCTCTAAATCTACTATTATATAATCATCCACTCTAATACAAACACAAGTTATTGATTAAAAGAAATATATTCTTACTAAATAATAAATCTAGGATTTGAATGAGCTAGTATCTTTTATCATTCCCTCCATTATAGTTATAAATACTCACATGGTCAATGTGTCGTCTATCATTTTAGTTGTTTCACCTGTCTCCCCTTTTGAATCATTATATAAATATTGTTTAAAAACCAAGTTATTTTGCATCCATACTCATATTAAGAAAATTGATCTAGAAACATTTCATTCTTTTGATTATTTAATTCTTTCAACCACTACCTAAATAATGGTGAAACCCAATAGCCTAAAAAGGAAGGTTCATTTTGAATAATTTTTATCTATTTTTATTTTTAATCCTTGAGCACCGCCTAGACCCTCTACCCAATTGAACATGTCCATCCCTCATTCTACTCAAGCTAAGTCTTCCATAATGACAATTTTAAAGACTTTGGGATAGATGAAGTATGTGGTGGAGACTACACCCCAGAAGGACATCTCATGATGGAGTAGGTTAGTCAACCACCTTTTTACATTTCAATTCAAATAAGTGCTTAAATGATTCCTTTAAGATTTTTTCCACCTACCACCTCTATATAGACTAGTCAACCTAAGGATCAAGGATAACTCGTTGTCCCTTATTGGATCAAATATTCTCAAGAAAAAAAATGATAGGATGGACATGGTCCTTATAGAATTGCCAAAAATAAGCACAAATTTGAAAATAAAAGTGGCACTAGAGGATAAATAAGATAACTATAGTGGATAGGTAAAGGGAAGAAGTAATATTAGAGAAAAGGGAAAATTTATTTCCCTTGGCAAAGAAATAGAAAAATAAACCTAATGACCTAGATGAATATGCATAAGACATTTTATTTTTTGAATAAATAGGGGAGGCCATGGAAGAAATGAATAGAACCTAGGAGCAAGCCAAACAAAGGCTCTTAAAGATCCAAATTATTTAGGCTCTAAGATAGATAATAGACAATGCTTAGAGTGCATCAAAGAAGCTATATCACATCCTTAACACTTTAATAACTTATAAGTGTGAATCCTAAACTCAATGGGAAAGGGTCTTAAATTTTTAGAACCAGTTAAAAGTATTGGAAAAGAGGCTCAACTTCTTACTATCTTATGCAATAAATAGTGCCTACAATCATTTGAACTTAATGACTGCCCAAGATTTTATATGGGATTTAAATTATGTGATTATTGTAATATACAATGCCTATAATTGGTACCAATAGTTAAAATCCTTAGTAACACAATTTACCAATCTATAAATGGAGGTTATAGACATTTTGGGAGACATGAGGGTCACAAATATGATAACGCTATAGGGAAACTGGTAAATAGGCCCAATTTTTAGGGATTAATTGAAATAGTTTTTGAGAGCTTCAAAGGTAATGTTGAGGGCACTATGTATCGGACTAGTGAAGACATTTTACAATTGATTAAATTTTCTAAAGATAAAATGACCAAGGAATAATTCCTCAAAGTTAAATTTAGATCTTAGTAAATGTATCATAAAATACTAATGGATGAGATTACATGGATATTCAAGCCACCCATGATAAAAAATTTTATTGTCAATGTTGAATTTCACATTGCATATATGTCATATGAAAAGCTTAAGGTTGTTGAGGGGTCCATTATAGTGTGGAGCACACCTACATGCACTCAACCTCAGATGGAATTTCATATAATGGTTCATACTTATACTCAAATCACTAGTGTCACTCAAGATAAAACCATCACCATGTAAACATTAGTCATTCTTTCAGGTAGTTATTTACATGTTGGGGTTCTAACTACTTCAGTCACTAAATCAAGCATGTATCCCCATTTTTATTCAAGAAGTGTCTAGATGGCACGATAGTTAATTATAAGAATATATTTTTGCATTTACTCTATTTTAAGAGAGATTCATATCTCCATTTTATTTTGAGCATATGTGTATTTCTATTATAATTATGGAATTTTAGTTGAGGATCTTATTCAACCGTATAATTTGTATGAATTTTGAAATTGGAATTGTAAAATTAGAAATTACTTTGAGGATGAAGAAATATATCCCATTTAATATATATATATATATATAATTAGGTATATATATATATATATATATATATATATATATATATATATATATATATATATATATATATAGGGTTCATTTTAGTGGGCCATATAAAAATATATGGAGGTCCTAAAGTGAGTCAGATTAGTAAGGGTGGAGAATCAGTTTAGAAGGCATATCATTTCATACACAAAACATGTGATGCCACATGGTGAATTACACAAGGCTTGGGACACTAACACTATGCATACAAATTCCTATGCAATGCAGACAAATGCCAATATCGTGTGGGCAGACACTGGCATCATGCTCACCACACAACTCTATGAATATTAAATGTTAAGCCAAGATTATTTATAGTGTCTCTCTCTAATGAGAAGGTTCCTGGGTATGCATTTGGGATTATTATTTACCATACTTCTGTGTATATGGGAGTCTATGCTACTCAATTGAAATAAATGTAATGGGAGTTTACTAGCATCAAAAACCATAACTAGTTGAAAATAAAAGCTAGAATAAATTGAATACAATACATGGGATTCCAAGTATAGACAACCATTACTCACCCATAAATTATTGGTGCTTACTCGCAGACTACTAGCATCTACCCTCAGACT
>JARHVA010004772.1:340000-362500 GCA_037957365.1 Torreya grandis | reverse complement strand
CTCCCATAATTGCTTATAAATTTCATTCCTCCTCATTCTTAAGATATTTAACTAGTTATATTACATTCTCATTCTCCTCTTCTTATGCATACTCCTCTAGGAATCCTCCAAGAGTTGTAAGACCTAAATATCATCTTTCCTCTAGTCATTAGAATTTAAAAGAGATAGAGAAGACTATGGATTTACTTTGGAAGGTAATTTTGGATGGAATAAGAGGTGATGGGGATGATGAAATAAATTAAGTAATCATAATAGTATTGACTACCAGTGAAGGTGGTGGTGAAGGATTATAGAGTGGATCAACAGTGGTGAAGGTAAGAGTCGAAAGAGAGGAGACTTGTATAATAAGGAGTGTCTAAAGAGATTTCCCCTCATTGTTGGTAATGGATGGAGATCGAATTATCTAAGATGTTTGATGGTAAGGAATATCAAATGGAATATATAATAATGAATCTTTTATAAAATCTAGGAGACTCACCTATATAGGTGTTGTAAGTGGAGGGAGAGGTGCCAAAGAGAATGTAATATTTTATCTATCCTAAGGAGGTGCAGTCCTCTCAAATGTAGTATTTTTTCTCAAATATAAATTGGATGGGTGGAGGCTATATGAGGACTAAGGAGACCTCTTAGAATTTCATTTCTAATATGGAGGTTTTCCTACCTTTTAGTATTGGACTCTCCCTCTAATAAATTGGTTTATCCTTCTATAAGGGAGAGATGATGGTGTTTTTTATGTGTTGGAAGCCATTGGTGAGTTTAGGCTTATTCTTACTACTTTGTCATCTTATTTTATTACTATTGGTAATGTCAGGGTCATACTAAATGGCTTGGGCAATTACCATGGACATTTTCTTATCTCTAATATGAGTCCATACCTATCAGTTATCTGATGTATTCATAAAAATATAATCATGTTCATATTCTTGGTGTTCATATGTAATGGTCACCTCCTTCTTCTCTTGAAGGATCTAAATATAGTTTCTAATTTTTCCTTTGGGGTCTCATTCCCTAAATTGGGCTACCTTTAAATTATAGTGCGATCTAATCATCCCTACTTAATTAAAGTGTGCTCTCACCATAAATTGAAGTTGTATTATGTTTATAAATGTCCTATAATAATGGCCCTAATGTTTAAGGCCAATTTATTAATCTATACTATTGTATAGTTGATAGGCCACCTCTTATTTTTTAAGCTTTTCTAGAACATGGTGTGGTTAAAATACAGGGGGAACCATTCTTCCTTCAATTTGGATGATGGCACAATATGGGTAGTACTAATAATATCCCATTTTACCTATGATTCTTCTAAAATTATTAGATATTCTAAGCATCTTAGTGACTTGGTAAACTTGAGGATAAATTTCCTCACAAATCCTTGTAATTTCATTTTTGTATCTATAGACAAATAGGTAAAAATAGTCCTCACATATTTTTTTATCTACATGCTTTGTAGATGGATTCCATAATTTCCCATGGGATCTATGGAACATATCAAGAACTACATACAATAGGTATGACATTATATGAAAATTTTCAGCAATGGGCCTTTGTTCATGTTTAAACATCTGTGCCTTCAACCTGACATTAATAATCTCTCATAAGGTTGTAATTTTAACAAAATTTTGAGAATGTCCATTAATGGGACCCATTACACATGTAGATAGTTAATGCTATCAAAACCATACAATATATTTAAAAGGTCCATGGATATTCTAATACCAATCCTGAATTTGATTATATTATTCTAATAAATCCCTCCCTTGGGGTTCAATCTCTAAACCTTCATGAACCACTTTTTGAATTTATCATCTCCAATATTGTGCTCAAGCCATACATTGGTCGAGACTAAGTTATAATTAACCCCAAGAACTAGGAGACTAAGGTACTTCTCAAATTCCCTTCTAAAAATATATACAGATGAATTTTTCTCTTTTTCTAAGGGGAAAAATAGTCTCTAGAACAAGTACCATTAAAGAACAAATCATAAAGCAAATCAATATAGGGCATTACCTCTTGTCTACTAGTTACTTGATGGAGTCCCATAGTATTCATTGATAGTAGGTCATTCATGTATTGTTTCTCCTCATAGGATAGTATATCTTATGAGGACTATGGTGCTACAAAATCCAAAAAATTCTAGAGGGATGAGTAATATGGAAAGTTAAAATCTAGGGCACTCTTATTGAATACAATGTTTGTGTATTTAATGTTTTAAGTAACAGATTATACAAAAATTTCTTGGATGCATTTTTGTTTTGGAGAAGCCATTTAAACTATATGAGATATGTAATTCCTTTGTAAATTATTTGGTTGCTCTTGTAAATTCATTGAAGACACGAGGGATTTTGAACACTAGAGGGCTCAAAATTATAATTTTCAACTCATAGATTGAATGAGAAGTGACTTGACTTTTTTTAGATTCCACATATATTGCCAAATATTTTATATTGAATCCATAATTCATGCAACATTAATGTAAATAATTTTTTTTGATTTTGTTCCCATTTAAATTTAAATGTGATAGTCAACTTTGGCAGCTTTATGTTTTCCAAATGGTAACTCTTCATCAATCAATGCATGTCCATCCATCCCATTTAATAAAAGTTTCAATATCTCACTTATTAGGATTTGATTTATTGTTAAACTCATTTATTCATACTTTAGTCATACATATTTTGCATCATAACACTTGCCTGCTTCTCATTTACCTAGGTATTTAGATTTATGATCCTAATTTATATGTTTTGGGGCTATGAGCTGACATGATTAAGCCAAATGGAATGATCACAATGATTCAATAAATCAGAGACATAAGGCCATGGTTATTTTAACCTTTGAACTATGTATGTCCTAAGGAAGGATCTAGGTACTAGGATGTTGATATGTGGCATGATCATGGATTTTATAGACACTTGAAGATTGGGATCCATGGGATGATTAGGATATTAACTTGAAATTTCTCATTTGAATCTTTAGGGTAAAAAAATTGTGCCAACTATCAAACTCTAAGAGCTTGAAACATTGAATCCATTAAACTACAAGGCCATGAGGCCATTATACTTTTTTTTAACCATTCAAGTTTTGGTTTCATATAATTCTACCACTTGTCAAGCCTTTTAAATGATGGTAATTTGAAACTCAAATCCATTAGACTATTAACTCTGATTTGAAATTCCATAGTTTTTAGTAACTTAGTTACACCTTGTGGTGTGTTCTTAGGGCTCATAAACTTTGAAAACTTAGAGTCTTATTTGAAGCAAAATTTGTCTCATTTAAACATGATTCTACCATGTGAATATCTTGTGGTGATCTAGATGTCGATAAAGTAAGGAAATTTTGTCAGATTGTGGTAAGTTCTGAGTAACATGGTAATGTCATCTATTAGGGTCCTAGAGCTCAAAAACTTTAGAAAACTTAGAATATTTTATGAAGGTTGAAGGGCTTTGGGTAATGTAATTTTGCCACTTATCTCAATCTTGGATAATAAAGGTAGGGCCCAAATGTGAATAATTTTTAATTCCTTGTCAATAGTCCTTTGAACATATGAAAATGAAAGAGACAATAGGACATGATGCATTAGTTATGTTAGTCCATAAAAAAAAAAGTTAATTTTCAAGAAAAATTATGAAAACCTCAAGTTTAAAATGAATCAAAATGAATGGCCAATCTCTGATTTTCATAATTTGAATTTTGAAACTTTAAAATTTAATGAAGACCTTAGAATTATGTATATTAGAACCAATTTAATGGATTTCAAATACCTATAGGTCCCTAAATAAGGATATTAAAATAATAGTGCATCCCTATATTTTAATTTTAAAATGTTGTGTGTGTGTGCATGACCACATACGCTTGCGAGTGCGTGCATGCGTACATGCATGCACGCACACATGCATGTGTGTGTGTGTGTGTGTGTGTGTGTGTGTGTGTGTGTGCACGCGTGCGCGAGCGCACGCGCGCGTGTGTGTGTGTGTGTGCGTGTGTGTGTGTGTGTGTGTGTGTGTGTGTGTGTGTGTGTGTGTGTGTGTGTGTGTGTGTGTGTGTGTGTGTGTGTGTGTGTGTGTGTGTGTGTGTGTGTGTGTGTGTGTGTGTGTGTGTGTGCGTGCGTGCGTGCATGGGTGTGTGTGTGCGTGTGCATGTGTGTGTGTGTGTGTGTGTGTGTGTGTGTGTGTGTGTGCGTGTGTGTGTGTGTGTGTGTGTGTGTGTGCGCATGTGCATGTGTGTGTGTGTGTGTGTGTGTGTGTGTGTGTGTGTGTGTGTGTGTGTGTGTGTGTGTGTGTGTGTGTGTGTGTGTGTGTGTGTGTGTGTGTGTGTGTGTATGTGTGTGTACGAGTGCATGAATGTGTGTGTCTGTGTGTTAGGGAACAAAAAATGGTGACTTAGTGGAGAAATAATATTGAGTACTTGAGAACCCAAAATCTTAGTAATGCATCATAATAAAATTTTAGCTCTAGAAAAAAAACAAGTAAATCAGTCCCTAGAAAAGAACTCCTTTCCCATGCAACATACTAACCCTTTATATTCCTCATATCTATGTGTGTGAATTTGTGAATTTTTTTTTCTTATTATGAGAAATTTTATGAAATATTAGATAAACATTTTGGGTTTTATTTTGACTTTAGATTTTATAACCAAATAATAAGTGAAGCCTAAACATTGCTCTACTAAAATCCAAGCATCCATAGTCTCAATATAAATTCCTCTAAATCCACTCTAAACTTTGTTCTACTATCATCTACCCATTTTTATCCCTAGTGGAGTTACTTAAATCGCCCATATTATATAATTTTGCATGTTTTTTTTGAAACACATATATAAAAAGGGTTGGGAACCACCATTGGTGTATGTAAAATAAAAAACTTATTGTAATCAATACATCCCTACCAATGTGAATCAATTTCTATGGTTATTATCTATCATCCATGTTTTAACATGTAATAGTGAATTTGATATTTTTAAATGGAAAGTCTTTATAAAACTTTCATGAGTATATCAGAGTAAATCCCAAAGGCTTGGGAAACTCACTCATTATAAGAACCTAGTTCAATCATAACACATACTTTAATATTGAAAACTCAATCACTACTATAACAAATCCTGATGAATACCAATTATGATTCCTTTTATATCATCCACTTATTTTTGGAAGTATTTCATAACTTCAACATAGGAAAATAATTTGGTTTGTTCTATAATAGTAAAGAAACTAATCTGGGAAGCATAACAACTAATCTACCTTAAGAAAATGTATAAAGTAAGAAATACTAATCTAAGAAAAGAGGAAAGACTAACATAGAAAGTATAGAATATACTCTACTCCTATATCTACATCTCCACTTACTATCATTCAAAAGCATCTCTAGTTGGAGCATCCATGAAATAATTTTTCAAAAATTATCCATTGACTAGAAAATTGATGTAATTACCTTGGAGGTCCTTCAAATGAAATGCATTAATACATAGTGTCTCAAATATTTTATATGGTTTGTTCCATAAAAGAGTGAGCTTATCATGTTATAATCATTTCTTTTGTGGCTTATCCCATAAGAGCACTAGTCCTAAAATTCTAAAGGATTTGATTTTAGATCTCTTATCAAACCAGCTCTTAATAATGTCTTAATATTTTTTAAAGATATGCAATTCTTAAATTATGTCATCTTCTACATGAACGATGTCAAGTAATCTAGATTGGATTCTTTCATCTTTCCCCATGTACTCTTACATGAACTAGTAAGTTTAGATTTTAGGATTAATGTGGAAGACTAGTTTTTGTCCACATACTAGCAATTAGGGTGAAGACTTGAGGGCTGATTGTGCCTTGTTATATCTTCCTATAGCACATTATTTATTAATATGGGTCATTATCTTTGTTTTCCTTGTGTTTAATTCTTGATGGCATCTATCATATTCTTATTAGTAGATTCAACAACTTCATTCCCTTATGGATAGTAATTTGAGTAAAAAATGATGGTAATTTAGCTGTTATAATCTCATTCTATAAATTCAATAGATTGGAAAGCTAGACCATTATCTCAAACTATAAATAAATTAGAGGGTAAAACTTGGTCAGTATGTTTTATTCTAATAATTTAATAACATTCAGTGCTCTAGAATTCTGTGTCCACAACGTCTATCCATCTAGTGAAATAATCAAAGGATAAATTTATATCATGCTAAAGAGTTTGGATTTATCACCCCAATGAAGTCAATAACACATTAATAAATTATTCCCTTCAATGACTAGTTATGGTGACATGGTAAAATTTACTTCTCTTTTTCCAAAAACATCGTAGTCATAGTAGGTTTTGACATGTTTGTGATCATATTTCAAGATCGTAGGCTAGTGTTTACCCATCCTCAAATTTTTATGAGTTGTTGCATTGCCTAAGGGATGTCCATTACCTATCATTTGATGTAGATTATCCAACATGTCCATAACTTATTTTAAAACACACCTCAAGTAGATGCCCTCATAATTATCTTGGTATAGGATTCCTTTATTTATTGAATGTAATAGGTTGATTTGGGCCTAAATGATCATCTTTACTCTCTATTTGTCTCTCCTTTTGTATTATCCCATTTTTTTTATCAAGTATTTGATAACTCTATCATAATAAATTAGTTGGTCTATTTTTCAATTTTAGAAATATCGATCTATGAAGCATAACAATTAATCTACCCAAAGCAAATACAAAAAATAGGAAATACTACTATAATATAATAAGAAATAATAATTTTGAAATTAGGGAATATAATCTACTCTGACATCTACATCTCCACTTATAATCATTTAGAAGCATCTCCAATTAGAGCATCCATGAAATAATGTTTCAAAAACAAATCATTGACTAAATAAATGAGGTCATTACCTTGGAGATATTTCAAATACAAGGCATTATTACGTAGTATCTCACATATTATATATGGTTTAATCTATAAAGGAGTGAACTTATCATATTATCCTTTCTTCTCATGTTCCTTATCACACAAGAGCACTAGGTATGAAATATTAAAGGCTTTTATTATGGATCTTTTATCAAACCAACTCTTGACAATGTCTTACTATTTGCTAAAGATATACATTGATTTAGTTCTTTCATCTTCCATCTAGACTGCGTCAAGTAGTATAGATTGGAATTTTCATCTTCCCCCATGTACTATTGCATTAATTGGTATGTTGGGATTTTAAGAGTAATGGGGAAGATTGGTCATTATCCATACACTAGAAGGAAGAGTGAAGCCTTAAAGGCTTGTTTTTGCTTCTATCTACCCACATTGTATACTTAAATAACAAGTGTCATTATCTAAGTTTGTCTTGTATTGAATTCTTAATGGCATCCATAATATTCTTGTTTGTAGATTTAACTACTTCATTTCCTTATGGATAATAATCTAAGGATAACTTGATGGTTGTTTCAATGTTGTAACCACATTTTTAAAATTTAGTAGATTGGAAATCAAGACCATTATCACAAACTAAATAAATTTGAGTGTCAAACCTAGTCATTATATTTTATTCCAAAATTTTAATGGCATTCACTGCTCTAAAATTATTTATTGCCATAAATTCTAACCATCTGGTGCAATAATCTATAGTTGTTAGGATAAATTTCTGCCCTGCTAAAGAGTTTGAGTTTATCTCCCCAATGAATTCAAGACATAATTGAGCAATAAGGCATCTTTAAATGAATAGTTGCAATGGCATGGTATCATTCACTTCTCTTTTTACAAACATCTAGCATTTATGGCATGTTATGAGATGGTTGTGAGCATATTTTAAGATCATAGGCCAATAATATCCCATATTCAAAATTTTATGGGTTGTTACACTATATGAGGGATGTCCAGTACCTATCTTTTGATGTAGATTATATAGGATGTCCCTAGCTTCTTATTTTACAACTCACCTCAAGTAGATTCCCTCTTAATTATTTTTGTATAGGCTTCTATTTATCATATAATGAGCTTATTTGAACCTAAGGGTTTTTAATTAGTCTCTATTTATCTCAAGTAGACATGTACCTATGATTTAGTGGATTATTTAAACATACCATTCATCACCTACTATTTGAGTCTCATTAGTTTTCTCAATACAAATGTGTGGATTAGTCTCAATAACTATCTAGATGATTATTTAGCCTCTCACTATCTTGGATAGTATGATTTTAAGATCAAACTCCTATAATTTCACCATCCACTTACCTCTTATTTCACCTAATTAATTTTTTTTGAGCATGAGGATGACAACTATGTCTCGAATGATGGTATACATCTTGTTTCTTAGAACATAATGTTTGAAAATTTCAACAACTTTGATATATATATATATATATATATATATATATATATATATCATTGATTACTTCAACTTTTCATCCTTCAAATTGGTGATCAAAAAATCAATCAAATGTTCATTTTCATCTATTATTTTTGTTATTATAGCTACTATAGTATGATATGAGGAAAACAAATAAAGATATAAGTCGTTATTGATGTCTAGGATATTTACAAATAAAGCTTAAACAATGTTGGTTTTGATGTCTTAGAAAGCTTTCTTGGATTTTGTTGTTCATTTTATTTTTGTGTCATGATTTAACATGGCATTAAATGGCTTGATAATATAGACAAATCCATAAATGAATTTCCTTATAAATTTTATCTTACCAAAGAAATAATTTAACTCTTTATTATTATTAAGAGGAATTAGCTTGGCAATGGTTTGGATGCATTCTAGGTTGATGGAGATCTTGTCCTTAATAATTACATGGCCTAAAAATTTTCATTTAATAACTCCAAATATACTCTTCTTTGGATTTAGGGATACTTTGTACCTTATACACCTATCAAATACTCTTTATAGATGATCTTCATGATCATATCTATATTTTGAAAATACTTTTATGTCATCCATATAAATGATGATGTATTTTCCAATGAGTCCCTGAAAGGAAAGGTACATACATTTTTATAAGGTTAATCATACATTAATTAGGCCAAAATTAATCCTTTTGTATGTAAAAGTTCCCCACTTGGTGTTAAATGTGGTCTTCATTATGTCTTGTGCTTCTACTATCCCCTGATTGTATCCTAAAAATTTGTCCAAGAGGGAGATCATCTCAGATCCACTAACCATATGAATTACCTCATCTAGGGAGAGAAAGAAATTCTTATCCTTTACTTATGCTTGGTTTATATTCCTATATTTTGAAAAGACTTTTAAGTCATCTATATATATGATGATGTATTTTCCAATGAGTCACTAAAAGGAAAAATACATAATTTTTGATAAGGTTAATCCTACATTAATTAGGCCAAAATTTAACCTTTTTTATGTAAAATTTCCCCACTTGGTGTTAAATGTAGTCTTCATTATGTTTTGTGCTTCTATTGTCACGTGATTGTATCCTAAAAATTTATCCATGAGGGAGATCATGTCAAATCCACTAACCATATGAATTACCTCATCTAGGGAGGGAAAAGGATTGTTATCCTTTACTTATACTTGGTTTATATTCTTTAATTTTTCACAAAACGTGATTTATTTAGTCCTCTTCTTAATTAGCACCAAGTTAGATACCTAAGTGGAATGCTTGATTAGAAAGGCAATCCTAGTGTCTAATAGTTTTGTAATTCTATTTAGATGAGAGGTTCCAAAATTGGATTCACTAGCCTCTATCTATACCTAAAGTTCTTATGCTTTAGATTCATTAGGATGGTATGCATGATGAACCTAGGGTTGAATACTTTTAAATCTTCATATGTCTAGGAAATCACATCTTTGCATTCAATCAATAGATTCTTCATTATTTTTATCAATTTTAATGCAACTAAGACCAATATTAATGTACTAGGGATGATAATAAGTGCTCATATTCTCCTTAATAAAATCATATTCATTTGATTTTATTTTTTTCTATTTTTGAGCTTGAAAATATCCATCAAATTATTGTTCTATGGAGACCATCCCTAGATAGATGCAATTTTATTTTAGCTTTAAGTCATCATCTTATCCAAGGTATTAAATGTGCCTGGTTCAACATAATTTTCATCTATTATTTGGGATTAAAAGGATCTAAAACCATTCATTAATTTGGAAATATACTAATCATCCTCAAATACTTGGAATTTATTGACATTCCATGGAACAAAGAGACAATGAACCAACTCCATAAATAATTTTTGTATTTTAGATTCTTAGAGTGGTGCAAGATTGGTAGTTGAAAATGCTAATGATTATTTCATATAGTTTATTTTTATTTGGATGGATCTGATGTTGAATACTTTAAAGGATTTGACTAAGTCCCATTTCCAGTGCTTATATTTATTTAATTGAGTTTACATTGATATTTCTTTTTGATATGGATAACAACTAGTTCTGAATCACCAAATATCCACAATTGTTTGACATTATGATTTAGTTTAAAACAAATATTGATGATTAGAGATTCATACTAAAATTTATTATTGGTGTAATTTAATTTCATCTTATAGATATCTAAATACTACTTCCCATCTGGGTCCATCAAAACTATGCCAACACCTAATTATTGCTTCGATCTAGCTCTATTAAAATGGAGAGTAAAATTCTTGTTCATAGGGTTCTTGTTTTGTAGTCAAAGTGTACACCCATACATGTGAGGCTAAAAAGTTAACCTTTTCATTCTTAACACTTTACATTATGATCAGGTACTTCATCTATAGTTTTGAATCTACTTGGATCTGGTTGGCTACTCTTTTCCATGGCATCTAGATGTGTGAGAAATCTATATCCATGTACCCATTAAATGTCTTTGACTAATCATGACTCAATAGTAATCCATAAGCTTCTGAAATGTCAATGATCATAATATCTATGTACTATTATACATGTGGCTTAGATGCAAGAGGGATGTGCACATTTTTAAATTCTTCAACACATAAGATAGAAGATGTGTCTCGTTGTAGGACCACTCTTTTTGACTTATCTTGGGTCAAACCTAGTTTTTTTTCATACAACTAAAAACACCACATTAGTTGAGGCACCCAAGTCAAATATATAGTTATGCACATTATTTTCAAACATTTTTATTATTAATATAAAAGGTGATAGCTCAGTATTATCCTTATAAACAATGACATTTACATGTGCAATTTTTTATTTTATAGTAGATGATATCCCAATCAAGACTTTAAGTAGCAACTCTCTCTTTTTGATGATCATGGTTGACTCATAAAGACTAATATTAGCCTATATCTTCTTCATGTATTCAATAATATTTTACCTTCCTATGCTCTATGGATCTATATTCTATAGTTGATCATTTATTTTTGGATGGGACATATTATTGTTAACCTTAAAATTTGGTGGATTGGTTGCATTATTGTTCAGGGGCATCGAGGTAGTAGTAGGATGCTTCTTTTTCAAATTAGAATTATTCCAATGGAAATATTGTAAAGCATTTATCTCATAAGTATTGTCTTTTGATTCATTCTCATCCTTTAATTGAAATGGGAATTCATAGGTCTTAAAATGCATGGCTATGTTGGGTAACCTAAAATGGTGGGAAAAGATGGTTCTGGCTGATTTTCAAAACTTTCATGTTTATTCATTTCCTTTTGAAACATCTCAAGGTATTTCAAAATTCTATGCAATCTATCTCACCATGTTGTGTTGTGTTGTGTTATGAAATTGACACCAGTTAGGAAGGGTTGCTTCTAAGATGTTTATCATTGGCATATTGTTAGGTGGCTAATACTTTACATTATTTCTAGGTCTATTGAAAGGCTTGTTCTACCTTTAAAATGTAAGGTTCTGATTCCAATTCTATCCCATGGTGTTTCAAATTCAATTATGTATGCTCAATAATTCATTACTTAGCTTATGTACCATTCATTTAATTCCATCCAATTTTACTATTATATAACCAATTATAATACTATGTGTAGTACCGATATTGAATAGTATTAAGGACTAAATCTAGTTTTTTTGGTCAGATGTAGAAATAAAATTGCTCAAGAAGCTAAGGTGTTATTTAGGTGGAGCATGAACTAAAGGCAAATTGGTGTACACCTATTTCTATTTTTGTGCCACAATATTATGATTTATGTTTGGAATTGGGTTGAAGGATAGAAACTTAGAACCAATACTAGTGGGGCTAAGATTTTTTACCATGGTTTCAATTGTTTATCAATGATGATAGATTCAATGTAGTCTAAAGTTAATTTATTAACATTAAATTATCTATAAATAAAGATAATATTCATAAGGTCCAGGGTGTTTTTATACATGTTTAAGGCCAACACTTCACTAGATTTGTAAGTAGACTCAAGTCTATTGTTCATATTTTGGAATCTATTATTAAAGGATCAAATATGGTCATTTGATTATTTAATCATGATTGAAAAGTGTTGATATATAACATTTATGTTGGTAACTTATTTTAATTATGCCAAAAATGTGTTTTGAAATTGATCCCCAGATGTAATTGAATCTTCTAGGACATCGAAGAACCAATGGTAGGCCCAATCTTGTATTGTAAAGGTAAATAGTCAACATGATAAATCTTTGTGGGTTACATTAAATATACCTAGATAATCATTGAAATTTTTTACATGTTTTTCAATATTTTTACCTTAAAAGGGAAGAAAGGAGGCAATATACTTCTCACAAATTCAAGGTAAATCATACATGTCTCTAGGGATGTTGATGGCAGGACTGATTAGCCAAGTTTGGTCCATTGGTGTAGAGGAAGATGAGGTTATATATTTGGATATAATGATTGATCTTGAGTTCCTCTTAATACAACATAATTTGACTTAAATGATTTTCAAATGTAGGGATAACAAGTTAGTGTCTACGGTGGACCTTTTTAATATTTAAGTATATGTAGTGAAATTCAAGTGATTATTTTCAAATAAAATAAAAGAGGTTCTCATTTTAGCAGTAGATAAGTTATTATTGATGTGGTTTTTATGCACACTATGGAAAATTATGAGGTTGCCTCCAACATTTTAGGATTAGTGAAGATAAATTCACTCCAAGGCATGAGTTTTGGAGTATTTAGTTTTGTAAACAACCTATCAGTGAAATAATAGTGAGATGAGTAATTTTTCACCTCATATAATTTTAATATAATATAAATATAGATCTAATTGATATGGGTGGATTTATGATAGATCTAACCTAGGGTGGTCTTGATCAAAAGAAACTCAAAAAGAGGTAAAGGTAGGGTAGAAAATAAATCCTATGAATAGATAATATGAAACCTTTATAAGCCATTTTTTCAACAAGGATTTAGACAAGCACTTAGGAACAAATGTTTTCTTCAAGTTACTATAATCATATCAATAATCAAACATAGTTAAGAGTCCAAGGGAATAAGAATACAATATACTTTAGCATATATAATCAAATATTATTGTGATTGTAGGATTATAATTTCACATCTACAAATGGATATTATGATTATTACACAAAATGAATTCAAATTAGTAGTAGAATAATATAAATAACTATATTAAAATAATACTCATGCACAACAAAAAGACTAAAATATTAGTTTGGTGGAACTTCTTTCAATATTCATAGGTTTGGAGAAGAACAAAATTTACACATCAAGACTAACTACAGAATAATCAAAAAAAAATCTTATCAACATTAATAAATAAAATTCTCATCCCTTTGGGATAGGGAGTCCATATAAATATATAGGATTTTGGATGGGATGCCTTAGCCTCAAAGCAAAGTCTAAATATACATATCTAATAATATAATTGTGTTAAAATCATGCAGAACATGCATGTAAAAAAGTGTTCGCCTAAATATAATTATTTGACTAAAATATAGTATATGTGACAATTAAATTACGAAAAATTAGTTCCAACTTAAATAAAACATGAAAATGCATATTCATATTTAGAGTGGTATTGATGTGTCATTACTAGAAGAGGAAAATGGCTAAGTGATAGATGTAGAAATAGAAATGGACATTGTAGCTACTTGAGGGATCAAAATTGACCTTGTTGAAGAATGTATTACTACATATCCTAAAAATTGGGGACCTTGTGATGACATGGAATCACTTGTAGTTTCTTGCATTGTTGGTGTTGATCCCAACATTCCCTTTATGTATTTGAGTTTTTTAAATCCTACAAGTGTTTCCTCAAACTCCTTATTAATAATATCCAAATTGAGTTGGTAAATCTTAAAGATTTTGATGGCTTCAACCATCAACCTTGTGTGCTCTACATCCAATCTCTTAAATTCATCTACAAGGGCTTAATATTTTGTCACTCTGTCTTTAAAAAAATTTATCAACGACAATATATCATCATTAGTCTTGTAATTATTACCCTCAAATTTATCTTTAAAGTTATTTGTAGTTATTTTTTAAAATGGGCATATTCACTAACTCTCTAGTAGAGGTTATCACATCCGTAATCACCATATCTCTCACAAAATTTAAGTCCTTATTCTCATGGATAAAAAAATATCCTATCAAATACTTCATTTGTGTATGCTAGTTAAAGGTGCCATCCCTTTTTTTAATTATATAACTTAGGTCCCATACAACATCTTGGCTAGACATTAGGTTTAGGTGATTGAATACGTTACTCCTTTCACACTGAACCAAAAAGGTAAGACTTTTCTCAAATTATTTTAGCTAGTGAAAAAGTTTAAGCACCTTTTTCTTCTTAAGCGGACTTTCTATCCTAGAGACATGAATGTTATTCAAAATGTTATATAGCCTTGTGGTTTCAATCTATACACTATCTACAATTTCCTAATGGTCATGGATAATAATATGTCTCTATGGTAGCTTCTAATGTATATCCTAATTAGCTTATATATTTCCTTTATAGCTTATCTAGTTGTATCCACAAAGGAGCAAAATTCTTCTACATATTATGTTGGGAATGTTGGATTCTTTTTGGTCTTTTTGGACAAGTGAAATAAGTTTTCCTTTGGTTGAAATTCTATTTCCTCCCTTTTGTTTATGTTCACTACCATATTCTTATTCACCCTTTGAATTTTGAAACTCTACCTATAAAAATAAGTGGACATTATAGGTAGTTCAGTGATGAAAAAAATATATCTCTCATCTCTTCAACCTTGTAACTCTTTAACCCATTTGGGAATAATAAGCTCCCATTCTTCTAATTTACTTGCATTTTTATAGGTAGAGGGTGTAGTGATCATTAGAATGGTATTTATTACTCAAGGTGATAATGAATCACCTATTTGAATAGGTAATTAAAGGGTTGGATAAGTAATTTTTTTCCATGTTGATTTTACCCTTTGAGGAGTATTTCAACCAATTACTTAGTTAAGCTTAAAAATTTTAAAACTATCATTATGGTTGACTATATAAGTGTGGAGTAAAATAATGGTAGCTCCAATTGAGGTAAATATTTTAGGGGAATTAGCATTCCTTTATGATAAAAAATATAAATTAAAACCAAATACTCAAAATAGACTCTTTTATTTGTGTGGATGTTGAAATAATTAAATAATCACCTAAATTAGAAAATGGTACCCATAGAATGGATAAAAGAAAATCTATATCTTGAGTATTTATAATAGTAATAAAATAAGCAAGGGAATAAACTACCTTATTGATATTTTTCCTTTCCTCTTCACTAAGGATCTATTGGTTTAATACCCCAGCTAGAGTTTCTTCTTCCTATAAGCTTCCTAGGCTCATAGATTTAGCCTTTTCTAATTCTACATCCTCATCTATTTCATATTGGGTTTCCTTCTCACTTAACCTTAGTTATACTCCTATCATTACTTTTGTATTTCCTTCCTCCTCATTCTTAGGATAGTTAACTAGTGATATTACATGCCCATGATCTTATTACCCTGGTTCTTCATTAAGGGATCCTCTAGGAGTTATAAGACCTAATGATGGTATTTAATCTAGTTGTTTGACATTAAAAGAGGTAGGGAATAGTATATATTTCCTTTGGTAGGTGAATATGAGTAGAATAGGAGGTTAGGGGGATGATGAATCAAATGAATGAACCATATTAGTAGGTACTACCACTACAAGTGGTGCTAAAGGAATGGAGCATGGAACAATGATGTTGGAGGGAAGAGTGGACAAAGAGGAGAATGGCATAGTATGAAGTGCCTAAGGAGATTCCCCTCAATAGTGGTAATAGATCGAGATGGACTTACCTAATATGCATTAGGTGAAGGAGGAGTAGATGGAATAGATGAGAAGGAAGCTTACAAAAACTTTGGGATACTCACCTATGTAGGTGTTCTAAATGAAGGGAGAGGTGCCAAACAAGATGTTTTTTTTATATTTTTTGAGGAGGTGTAGTTCTCTCAATTATATTAGTTATTCCCAAAACTATGGTATCATTTAGATGGGTACAGGCTATATATCACTAAGGAGATCTATGAGAATTCACTTTCTAATCTAGAGGTTTTCCTCCCTTTGATTGCTAGACTTTCCCTCTAATAATATAGTTTATCTTTCTATAAGGGAGGAAGGCTAGTCTTCTTGTTGTGTTGAAATCCATTAGTGAATCCAAAAATTTTATTCCTAACTTAGCATCTTATTTTCTTACTCTTTGGTAATGTTAGGGTCATATTTAATGGCATGGGCAACTATCATAGACATTTTATTATCCCTCATATGGTTCTATACCTCTAAGCCATTTAATGAATTCATAAAAGTAACATCATGTTTATATTATTTGTGATAATATTTAATGTTCTCCCCTTATTCTCCTTGAGTATTTGATTATAATTTTTTATTTTTCCTTTGGGGTTCCATTCCCTGAATTGGACCTCCTTTAAATAGTAGTGAGATTGGATCTTCCCTTCCTGATTGAAGTGTGTTATCATCAAAAATTTAAGTTATTTGATGATTAGAGGGCTCTTATAATAATATGATTTATGTTTAAGTCCACTTTATTATTTTATACTATTTTATAATTTATGGGTCAACTCTTATTCTTCAATCTTGTTTATAAGGTGACATGGTAAAAATAGACGGGGTGCACTTGTTCCTTCAATTCATATTATGGTACAATTTGTGTAGTACTAGTAATCACCAATTTTATCTATTATTATTCCTAAAATCTTAGATATTCTAGGCATTTGAGTTTCATGAATGGATTGGTAAAATTGAGATAAATTTCCTCATGAATACTTGTAATCTCATTTTTGTATTTATAGACAAACATAAAAGAATAGTCCTTATAGATTCTATTATCTACATACTCTATAGATGGTTTCTATAATTACCCATGGGCTTTTTGGATCATCCAAATCATTGTATCCAATAGGTATAAAATCATATAAAAAAATTTATCATTGGATTTTTTTTCATGTTTGAGCATCTATGACTTCAACTTGACACTAATAATCTCTCTTAGGGCCATAATTTTATCAAAATATAGGAGAAAGTCATGTAATGGGACCCATTCCACCTGTACATAGGTAATGATTACAAAAACATACAATATATTTAAAAGGGCCATGGCTATTATGATACAAGGATTGAATTTAATTATACTGTTGAAAGAAATTCTTCCCTTGGGGTTCAATCTTTAAATGTTCATCAATGACTATTTTAATTTACCATCTACAATGTTTTACTTGAGTCACACATTGGATGAGACTTGGTTATAGGTGACCTCAAGTATTATGAGCCTAAATTATCTTTCAAATTCCCTTTCAAAAATTTAAGAAATTACATTTTTCCCTTTTCTAAGGTGAAAATAGTCTCCAGAATAATTACCATTAAAGAACAAATCATAGAGAAAATCAATATAAGGCATTAACTATATTTTATCCATCACATGATGAAGTCCCATAGTCTTAATTGGAAGTAGGTCATCAATGTATTATCTATGGACAGTCAATCCTATGAGGAGTATGGTGCTACAAACTCCACTACATTCAACATGGTTGAGTAATATGGAAACTTAAAATCTATGTCACTCTTATCGAATATAGTGTTTATGTATTTAGTATTTCTAGAAATTGAATATACATAAGGGGAGTGGACCCATGTAGGTTTTGGATAATCCACTTCAATGATATAAACTATGTAATTTCTTTGTAAATTATCTAGATGATCTTGCAAACTTGTTGAAAAAACTAGGTTTATTGGTCACTGGAGAGCTATAAATTATAATGTTAAACTATTATATTGATGGAGAAGTGACTTGAATTTAGTTATATTTTTCATATATTTTCAAATCCTTCTCATTTAATTTATAATTTGTAGACATTAAAGTGAATAATAAATTTTTATTTTGTCCCTATTTAAATTTAAATGTGTTAGTCATCTTTGGCAATTTTGTGTTTTCTAAATGGTAACTCTTCATCAATCCACGTGTGTTCAATCATGCCATTTAAAATAGGTTTAAATGTTTCACTTAATGGATTTTACTATAAAGTTGTAATGTTGAACTCATTTATTCATAGTTTAGACATGCATCTACTACATCAGGACACTTGTCTGCTTCTTGATTACCCAGGTATTTATATTAATGATCCTAATTTATATTTTTTGTGGTTGTGGGCTAACATTATTTCACCATGTGGAGTGATCTTGGGGATATGGGAACTTGAGGACTCATATCCATTATTTTTTGAACCTTTCAACTATGTAAATACCAAGGCAAAATATGGCTATGAATATGTTGTTTTATGGCATGATCTTAGAGATTGTGGAGGCTCAAGAAACATAGAGAGAAGGGACCATTAGGATATTAACTTGAAATTTATCCTCTAAATCTCGAGGTTCATGTAATTATCTAAATTTTCAAACCCTCAGAACTCTGAATATCAAGGCTATTAGACTGCAAGACCATGGGGGCCTTAAACTTTGTTTTTACCATCCAAGTTATGGGTTCATAAAATTGTGATACTTGTCTAGTCCTTAATACTATGGGAACATAGATACTTGGGTCCATTAGATTATTAACTTTTTTTTGAAATTCCATGGTTTTGGGTAAAATAGTTATACTACATGGCATGTTCACAAGGCTTAGAAACATTAAAGACTTAGAAATTATTTGAAGTGAAATTTGTCCTGATTAAATGTGGTTCTACCACATGGATGTCTGGTGGTGACCTGAATGTTGATAAATTATAAAAACTTTGTCAAACTACGGTAAGGTCTAAGTAATATAGTAGTGCCATATGTTAAGGTCTCAAAGCTCAACAACTTTGGAACACATAATCTTTTCTAAATTTTGAATGGCTCTAGGTAATGTAATCCTTCCACTTGTCTTAATTTTAGATAATAAAGGTAAGGCCCAGATGTGATTAATTTGTAAGTCCTTGTAAATAGACATACAAACACATGAAAATAAAAGAGACACCAGAACATCACACATTAGTTTTGTTTGTCCTTTAAGAGTCATAAATTAGATTTTCAATCAGAATTATGAAAACCCAAGTTTTAAAATGAGTGAAAATTAAACCTCAAGCTTTAGTTTTCATAATTAAATATTTAAAACTTTAGACTTATGTATATTAGAACCAATGTCATGGATATTTAAGGTTTATATGACCTTAAATAAGGGTATACAAATAATGGTGGGCCCCAATTTCAATTTTAAAATTGGGGGTGTGTGTAAGGGCACAACACAACTCTTCTTTTCACTACATCTCTTGTATTAGGTGAAACTCTTATATTTTATTTCCAAAATTATGCAATTAAATCTTCTAGACCATCAACTATAGCCTTGTCCTTTCAAGAAGTCTACTAGAGAATGCCTGGATCTCATTGGTATTAAAATCATTTGGTCTTTCACATATTCCAATTGATTTCATTAATGCTTTTCTATTTATTTTTATTTCTTATCTAGTTTTTTAAATTAGTCATTTTCTCCTTGTTTGACCAGTTATTACACAAGTTATAGTTATGTGTCGGGAAACATTACAATCTTTGTTACATGATGTCACACCTATTGTATGATATGAATCATGTAGATTTTAAAAAAAATCATTGTTCTTATCATCCATGTTAGATGTTCTTAGTCTTATAGTGTACATTATAGGTTTCATCTTAATCAATTTCATCAATGAAACAAATAATTAACATTTTTGGCTATCAAAGTGTAAGTTTTCAAATAAATTATAAAAAAAAAATTAGCTAGTCTTCTTGAATGGCGGTTTGATATTTTGTTATGAATTGGTTTAAAAATGTGTTCATTAACTTCAATTAAGTAGTTTATTATTTTAATCACAATCCATGGAGGTGTTATTAATGGTGGAATTTGTTGAGAGAGTGTTTCCAAATCATTATGTTTCCTACTACATTATTCATTGTTACTTTCATTGTTTAATATTTCCATGACATTGTATTCCTTTTTAATTTTATTATTATGTGATTCCATGTAATTTTATTAATTTTTATGGGGTAAATAATCATGTATATATTAATCATAAACAAAATAAAAAAAAATCTTTGAATATGGAATTGTAACATAATTTATAATTTTACGTAAACATTAATCATAATTATGAAATTCATAATTATGTATTTCATCAATATCTATGACATTTGGTTCATGAAGGATAGTGTTTCCACCTTGTCTTGAGTGAAATGCTTTCATTCATATCATTTATTTTTCTCTCAACTCTTGAATTGGTGGACTATTTAATTTAGGGTGTTATGCTAGTGGGGTTGATTGACACCCAAATTACATCCTATATAGTCAAAATTAGGTTCATAAAGTTCAATTTCATCCAACATACATCAATCATTATACAAATAAATGTATTGGGTCAATATTTCATGAAACATGATCTAGTTTAACCCCAAACCACATCCTAGACTCACAGTTCAGTTCAAGGGTCCAAATTGGCCCCAATTACCTTAATGTTTGCATTTATAATAAAATTAGGGTTCATTAAGACATATTTATCATCCTATAAAATTGATTGAGCCATAAATTAGGTTTAACAATCTTAATTTGGCCCAAATCACATCCCTAATTATACCAATTAACTAATTAGATCAATTCATGATAGAATCAGACCTAATTTATCCACAAATCATGTCTTGCTCTTATAGTTACATTGATGGGGCTCAAATTGGCCCCATTTTCCTTTATGATTGAGTTTTTAGACTATTTGGTTTATTTTGTTATGATATTTGGGTTGATTGACCCACAAATGACATCTTGTATAGGCAAAATTATTTAGACAAGCTTTAATTTAATCCAACTTGTATCACTAGTTCTAATAATTAAGTGATTAGCTTAATATGTTATGAAATATGAGCTAGTTTAGCCCCAAATCATATCCTAGACTCATAATTAGTTTTAGTGGGTTCATATTGTCTCTAATTACCTTCAAGTAAATGCATTTGTGATAAAATTTAGTTTTAGGGTTGTAAAAATTGACTAATTGGATAAATATGTTATGAAATATGAGTTAATTTAGCTCCAAATCATATCCTAGCCTTGCAACTAGGTTCAATGGGTTGATATTGGCCCTATTTGCCTTCATGTAAATGTATTTATGATAAAATTAGTGTTTAGGGTTTGTGTTTGTAATAATTGAATAATTGCCTCATAATCTTAGAAAAATGAGATAATTTAGTCCCAAATCACATCCTATTCCCATAGTTAGGTTCAATGGGTTCAAATTTGTCACCATTGCCTTCATGTTTGCATTTGTGATAAATTACGGTTAATTAAGCCATGTGTTGCATCCTATATAATTGATTGATCCATAAATTAGGTTCACCAAGAACATTTTATCCCAAATTACATCTCTAATTATACCAATTGTCTAATTGGATCAATATATGATAGCATTAGAGATAATATATCCCCAAATAACATCTTGTTCTTGCAGTTACATTTAAGAGGCTCAAATTGGCATCAAATGCTTCCTTCATTGAATGAATCAACTATTTGGCTCATTACATGAATCCATTAGGTTCAATTTCACTCCAAATCACATCATGTATAATTGAAAACAGGTTCATGTGGCTTAATTTTTTTAACATTATGTCACTAATTGCACTATTTGACTATTTGACTCAATCTATGATGAAAATAAATCCAATTTATCCTCAAATCATATTATATAGTCACAATTAGGTTCAAGGGGGTCATATTGACCCTAATTACCTCCAAAATTGAACCAACTGAATATTTCAATCATTATATGATGGTGGTGGAGTTTATTGAGCCCAAAACCACATCATATACATTTCAAACTTACATCTATCATTAATCCAAATGATTATTTTCTTCATTTTTTGATATAATTAGAGTTTATTATGCCCCAAATCACATTTTATAATCATAGTTAGGTTTAAGAGCCTCAAATTAGCCCAAAATGCCTTTTGATTCAACCAATGGACTATTATTTTTATTTTTTATGACATTATGATAGCCCCATATCAAATTATTTATAGTAAAAATTAGGTTCATGAGGCTTAATTTCACTCAAATCACATCATTGATTTCACCAATTCACTCAATATTTTAGGAAATCTAAGTTGATTTAGCCTAAAATCACATCCTACATGT
>JARHVA010004772.1:325000-335000 GCA_037957365.1 Torreya grandis | reverse complement strand
GAAATAGGAGGAGAGCCAAATGAAAGCTAGATTAAAAATAGGTTGAAGACTGAATGAAAGCTTTACCGTGCATGCATTTTTACTTTCACTTATTTTGTCTATGTTTTGATAGGAGCATGTACAATAATAACATGAACATAAGCATTAAAATAGGAGGTGGATGTGAATAAAGATGAATGAGTGGAATAAATGCCACCAAAATCTGGTGATGAGAGTCAAGCAATGAAAGTTGAAACTTGGAAATGAAAACCTAAAATATAGAACAAGGGTGCACATAATAGTTATCTATGTGAACCAATTGAGGGTATATACCATCCCCCTTAACATTGCTTCCCAAGGGAGGTGGAGCCTCGATTCCCTACCTGGGATCTATGATTATTGGCTCCAGCTCATCTGGGGTCCACTCAAGTATGGTGGTTACTTGAATGGACTCATTAGAGGATTTTTTAAGCACTTATGGTGCTTGATCTAGTGTTTTGGGTACCATCCTAGGCTTGATTAGGGCCTACTTATCCACTTTTGTTTTTGGGTCAAGTGTTATAAGGTTATGCTCCAATGCTTTTATGGTCTGAGGGGGCATTGTTTGGAGATGTTTCCAGTGGATGTGGTCTTCAATAATCTTGGATAAGCCCATAACTTCCCTTAGCTTATGAGGTTTCCACATTCTAACCTCTTCTTGAATTTCTTCATAGAATCCATTGATGAATCACTCTATGAAAATATCCTTAGACAAGCCTACAATGTGAGTGGCTAGTTATTCAAACGTTGTCTAATATTACCATATTTTATCAGTTTGTCGAAGATTAATCAATGCATCAATGAGATTACTTTAAGAAAAAAATGAGAATCCCCATGAAAACCAAAGGGGTGGATATAGATTTTAACCAAAAATGCATCCATACAATATGACCAATATTTTGATTTTTGATTTTTGGTTTATTTTGATTTTTTATTTTTTTATTTTGATTTTGATTTTGATTTTGATTTTGATTTTGATTTTGATTTTGATTTTGATTTTGATTTTTATTTGTTTTTAAAGACTAACTGGGTATTGGGCTTCATAAAAAATGCACCCAAATAGAATAAAATTTTCTCCTTTTAGCACTACATATAATTGTGCACCTGTGAGTTACAATACTTAATTCTTTAATAATATATATATATATATATATATATATATATATATATATATATATATATATATATATATATATATAGAAATTTTTGTAAATACTTATCATATAGCTATAAATCAAATATTTCACATCATTCTTCTTGGAAAATACACATTTTCAAAAAAAAATAATACCTAAAATTTCCTTACGGATCTCAAGTATGAGTCCACAAAAGTACTTTCAAATTATAGAAAATAAGGTTATAATAAAGAAAATATACTTTATTAATAATAAAATGAGCTCCAAAGATCAAATAGCATTACCAAGACTACATTAGAATCATGATTCCAACAAAAAAAATTAGAGGTTTATAACCCTTAAGGTTTGAAAGATATCACCTCTAGAGTGAGAGCATGTCAAAATCACCTTCAAAGCGAACACTAGTGGTTAAGTCCTAAAGGTTTGCCCTAGTCACATGGGGTGGTTTACCTTGATAGTTAATGCTAATAGTCAACGATTGCATATCATGCAGAATGCATCAAGAATGCAGATTACACTAGAATGTACTGCAATCTTCAAATACACACCATGAGTGCCTTGTTCATCCATTTTTAGAAAATGAATACTTTTTTAAAAATATCCCAGAGAGAGGAATCCAAAATATGTATCTGAATCCAATATTTTTAAATATAAAATTAAAATAATATATTGATTTGAAACACAACAATAACCAAAACTTGTACCTAGTAAATTTGGGGATTTGATCTCTTGACCCTCAAATGTCAGATCTATATAAACTATATATTCACACGTATGTTTTGAGGTGATACATATGCATTGGTACAATCAGAATAGCTATAAAATTCACCAAAATTTTGTTGTCATAAGAGCTTACACCTTAGTCCACACAAACCAGAACTATTATGATACTAGATGAGAGGAACCTCGTACTCATAAGTGACCAATAATAATCCAAAGGTTTGAAAGATATCACCTCTAGAGTGAGAGTAGGTTGAAATAACCTTCAAATTGAACACTAGTGGTTAAGTCCTAAAGGTTTGACCTAGTCACATGAGGTGGTTTACCTTGACAGTTAATGATAATAGTCAATGATTGCATAGCATGCAGAATGCATCAAGAATATAGATTACACTAGAATGTACTGCAGTCTTCAAATACACACAACGAGTGCCTTGTTCATCCATTTTTAGAAAATGAATACATTTTAAAAATATCTCAGAGAGAGGAATCCAAAATATATACCTGAATCCAATATTTTTAAATATAAAATTAAAATAATATATTGATTTGAAACACAACAATAACCAAAACTTGTACCTAGTAAATTTGGGGATTTGATCTCTTGACCTTCAAATGTCAGATCTATAGAAGCTATATATTCACACCTATGTTTTGAGGTGATACATATGTATTGGTACAATCAGAATAGCTATAAAATTCACCAAAATTTTGTTGTCATAACAGCTTACACCTTAGTCCACACAAACTAGAACTACTCTGATACTAGATGAGAGGATCCTCGTACTCATAAGTGACCAATAATAATCCAATACTAATATATTGATATAAAATGTTTGCATTACAAACAAACACCAATTTCTCTTATGGAAGGAATAACTCTAAATCACGGGCCTCTTCGAGGGGGGAACCTCCTATTAGAGAAAGCTCTATTATAAATGACTTCTTGGATGATGGTATATAATATCACCTACCCCTGTATTTATATCCTTACTCTAAGGCATGTGGGATTATTCATCTAATGAATTACTATTAAAATCTATTATTTCTATTAGTTATTCCCTTATCTAGGTACATTACACATAATTGGTCTTCTCAAGAAGGACCACAAGTGTAGACTCAACCTTCTTCCTCTGGAGTCTCTCAAATGGAGTCATCATGACTAAAATAAGACATCAAGAAAGTGCAAAACTACACAAGATGCTCTAAAATGATACTAAAATATACACACTCATGAATGGGACATATACACAACCAAAAATGCATCCAAGTGAGTAACTAGTGCAAAAATTAGTACAAATAGTGCATGCTCAAAATAGGTATGTCAGTAATAGTTGAAAATGCATCCATGTGTGAGTAATTAGTGCATGAGAGATAATGTAAAAAGCAATAAGTCCCATAGAATAAGTAACCCCCAAAATATGGCAATTTATGACTTTAGTGCATTTTACAAAATAAAGAAGACCAATGGAAATAGGATGAAGAAACATGCACTTCTAAAAAAAGTGGCACTCAATTATGAGTTACCAATCAAAGGTTATAATACATTACATTTCCCATCATTAATGGCCTATTTAATGAATTTTTTTCTAAAATTTTAAATTCTTGAAGTGTTTAAAATCAAATATATCTTGTAACCACTCATTGGAACTAGAATGGAACACCAGACCTCCTCGACTCAACTATAGTTAAAAAATAATATGCCCATACACCCCTATGTGCACTTTACTAAAAAAGGCTTATTTGAAAGGGTTTTGATTAAAACATTAGAGCTATTTTAAAAGTAAAACATGATTTTAATTTCTTAATGACTTAAACTATTTTAAAAATTAAAAATATCATGTTTTACAAAATTATTTTAGTGCACAATTTAGGTTTTGACTAAAGCAAAAAAGAAGTGAAGGAAAGATGCTGCCTTATACATGTATAAGTTTGTAAAGAGAAGAATGAAGGGTTTGAAGCACCATTTGAAGGAGGGAGGATGTCATGAATGAAGGTGATAATGAATGATGCCAAGGAATGGCTAAGTACAAATCAAATCCATAGCAATATACACCAACAGAGATCCCAATCCATTGGAAATCTCCCACATATGTCTCAAGTAGAGAATAAAACTAGATGTGAGTTTCATTAGGGAGGGGGTCAAATTAGACAAATTGTTGTCACCAAAGATGTAGGATGTAACCTCAATAAACACCATAGTAATAAATTCCCTAGGATGGAGGCTATGCTTCTTATCTATCTAAAAAAACCTTTATTATAGCCTCTATGCTAATTAGATTACCTTTTTCAGGTTGTGGGAAGATCCTCTAATGGTATGAGAACATTGTTGTGTGAGGCTCCAAAATATGGTCAAACAAATATTAAAACACACATTTTGGGCTAAAACACAATCCAATAGTCATTATTAGCATGTTCCATGTCTACTTTTGGTCAAAATGCTAATTTTTGGTCTCTATGGGTGACGTGGAAGAGAGTAGATCCATCAAGAAAGACAACCAAAATGACCTTCAAATCAATCAAAATAATAAACAAACATGAATTTCCAAATTGGTAGTCCATGGAAGATTCAAAGATAAATATATGTTTGAGGATCAACAAGTTATAAATTTTGAGGTCAAACAAGCACATATATCCATCGAGAGCATAGGACCAAAAGGCATGGATATGGGATGCGATCTTGGATAACTACAAATAGTAAGGAATGACTAGGTGGATGATGCCGATTTGGATTGGCTTACCAGTTCAATGCTCAACACTACATCCAAGATCCCATAGATGGTAGATGGTAGTAGGTCATGAAGTAAAAAACAACAATATTGACCTTATATACCAAGACACAAGAAACAATAATCATTGTTATCTCAATCTTTCTATGGCATGTATGAGATTCATATCTACAAGAAAACCTTGTATGTTAATACACATACATGCAAATTCCAATACAAATAATATGAAAACTCCTCTTAATTAATTCAAAATAATACAAAGTAGAAATCAAAAATATAAATTGATTCTCATTATCAAAACCTAGAGATATGATACCATGACAAAATTGCCTAATAGGTGATCTTCTGGTGGAGTGAGCACACAAGAATTATGTGACAACAATGACCCTGCTTGTATTTATAAATATGTACGAATGTGTGCAATAATTTCTTTATCTATCACAATATCCTAGTGAAGATGAACATATATAAGGAGTATGGGGAATTAACTCACATGAGAGATCACCATGGGATTAAGTGTAACTCACTATGGAACTCCTAGGAGAACTCACAATGGCACTTGGTTGAACTCCAAGTGGAACTAGAAGTGGAACTCACCATCTCACCCACTTAACCTCTTTATTACACCTAATTAATTTTAAGATAAATGTGTAGGGATAATCCATTTAATAAATAAATGGAATAATAAATACCCTACACCAATAAAACCAATTATGTGCAACTTCATGAATTATAAAGGAAAGTGTCTAAGACCTCATGAATATGGAATCAAAAAACCTATCTAAGTTAATTTAGATAAATAATATCATGGCATTAGTTACAAACCTCCAAGTAATCAATATGATGATGTTGGTGATACTACCATGATTTTTTAAGAAACTTATTCTAACATTGAAACAAGATCACTCACTGCATCTACAAAGTCCTTACCTCGACTAATTTTTCAATGACATTATTGTTCATACCTTAAAACTTTACTTAAAATATCCATAAATCAAAAATTCAGACCAATAATATCACATACCACTTAACGTATTTCAAAAGAACAAGGCTTTTGTATAATTCATGAGACTCAGTGATACTATTCTATTAGGGGATCATAAAAAAGCTTTGAAAGCAACTTGGATACATCTAAATATTTTGGTGAGTAAAAAAAATACCTTAGTCATCAAAAACATAAGACTAAAAAAATCATTGAAAAAATTAAATCCCCTAGTGAAAACCTCTTTGATGTGTTATTGGATAAAGAAACTCAAATTCAAGAAAATAAAGATTAGTTTATAGGTTTAAACCTTTCTAAGGTGCCAATAGATGAGGAACTCAACCTTACCCTTGCATTGGCATACTTTTACGATAAATTAAAATAAATTGTTGAGGACACCATTGATGTCATCATTGGGTTGAAGGAGACTCACAAAATTATAAGCTTGTATAAACTCACAGTCCTGAGGAATAATAAATCCTTATTACTGTACTAACATAATTTTTAGATGTCTTTGCTTTCTTATATGCTAATATGTCTATATTGAACGCATCTCCTGTGGTGCATAATCTAGTTCTCCATGAATATATAAAACCTACAAAATAAAAACTAACAAATATGCATCCTAAGGGAGCCCTTCTTATCAAGTAAGAACTACATAAGCTCTTGGATGTTATATTCATAAGGCCGATCGACTATTAAAAATGGATATCTAACATTGTTTTAGGCAATAAACAACCAATAGGAATCTAAGTATGAAAAAAATTACATGAAATTAATAAAACATGCTCAAAAGATGACTTCCCTTTACTTAATATTAAAATGATTTTTGATTCAATAGTGGGACATGAAATGATATCTCTCATGGAGGGTTTATCGATATATAATCAAATCAAAATCACACTTGCAAGTCAATATAGAATGACATTCACCACACTATGGGGAATATTTTGTTATCAAGTCATGTCTTTTATCTTGAAAATGTAGGTGAAACTTATCAAAGAGATATTATTTTCATATTTCATGACATGAATCATGATATCATTAAAGACTATATGGATGATATATTGGATAAATTAAAAATAAAACATAACATCTTATTATCTTGCGAAGATTATTTGAAAGACAGAGAATACAAAGTCAATTTTAACCCTAAAATTCTTGAATTTACCTTCAAATCAATAAAAAAACATTTGGATTCATTATATCTAAAAGAGGTATTAAATTTTATCATGTAATGGTAAAATCTATCACAAAAATGCCTCCTACAAACCTCAACTAGTTGTGTCGCTTGCATGAAAAAATCGAAGCAATCAGTGGATTTATTTCATAGCTTGTAAATAATTGTCACCCATTCAAAAAATTATTTAAAAATAACACTGTATTTCATGGTAATTAAGGATGTCAAAATACCTTTGAAAAAATCAAACAATATCTTTCAAATTCTCTAGTATTAGTGTCACCTACTCTAGGAAATCCTTTGTTACTTTACATCTTTGTGACTCATTTTTCCTTGGGAGAACTATTAGAATAACATGGATATAAAGTAAAAAAAAGGGTTGTGTACTATTTGAGCCAATATTTGGTAATGTAACAAATCAAATGTACTAAAAATGATATATTAGTCCTATTTGTTGTCTTTACTTCTCAAAAGTTATGACACTACATTTTCAATAATAAAACCAAAATTGATCCTTTAAAATATATTCTATCAAATCAACCCTTACAGGTCAAATGGAAAAGTGGGTCATGTTTATTAGTGAATTTTATATTGAGTATGTAAATAATATGGATATAAAAATAAAGGTCCTTAGAGATCAACAAGTATATAAGCACTACTCCTAGACTAGTGTCCTTTGATCATGGGTTTTCTAGATGAGTCCAATATATCTATTAAAAAGTTACCATAATGGAAAATTTATTTTAATGTTTCCTTCATCACTCATGGATTTAGATTATGTATATTTATCCTAAGACCAAAAGGGGATATCATCCCCAAAGCATTGAAAATCAATTTTACTACACCAATAACATCGTTAAATATGAAGCCCTGTCTCAAGCCTCAAATTTTCAACCCAATGAAATATTTAGAATTTTTAAATATATGGGGACTCATTAATCATAATTAGATAATTTAAATATGAGTATTAGGAAAAATATGATAAAATTATCCCCTGTAAATGACTGGTTGAAAAATTGAAACAATACTTTGTTCACATCTAATTTGAACAAGTCCCTTAACTAAACAACAAATCTACATATGTCATGGCCATCACAAACTCTCTCTTGAATATGCAAAAGGATCTTAGAGAATATTATTTCCTAGTTCAATAGATAATTATCTCAACTTATAAATTCTAAGAATCAAAATTTATATGTGAAATTTTTGGTCCTAACTCCCTATGGTATCATGACATATAAACTTACCTCTATGGTAACAATGTTCCTCTAAAGATATTATAAAATAACAAGAAATTTTTAAACCAATGTGCCTCATTATTTAACCTACTTGGTGGTACCCTATGTCATAGGGGCTATAATGGAACCTTGATAAGATGTTTAAAATCATATGAAGCCGGTAGAGTAGGATTATAAATCAGGTTAGTTCATGCATTAGTAACAAAAACCAATTATAAGAATAAAGAACCTAACATGCTAAGCCCACACACTTGAGGGGTGGTGTCAATGAAATAAAAAAACTAATAAGGAAATCAAGACAAGCAATATCCTCCTGAAGTGGATCTCCCTTAAGGATGGTATATAAATGTGTTTTTTCATAGATTTGGTGTTCCAAGTCTTTGTCAATGTGGTTCGGCAAGTGCCTCCATCATCTCTTCTAGTACCAATGGCTTTGGATCCTTATTTGTTCAATTTTTAATAATTATTGAAGCTCTTTTTAGAAATATTTTTACATAGGTTGTTTTCACTAAAAAACTTCCCTTTTGTATATAGTGGCTCATGTATTTATACTTTTCTAGAAATGTTGAGAACCAGCCATAACCTTTCATATTGAGATCAAGATGTGTGGCCAAGGATTGATTAAATTTTAGAGGGTAAATTAATTAATATTTTTAATAATGGAGCATTAATAAAGCATGGGTGGCCTTAAACCTAATATTTATCTCTATTAATGCTTAGTGCTTGACACCCTTTTGATGATATCATGGGTGATGTCATGTCTTAGATATTTTGAATTATGAATTTCCAATAATAGATACTCAATAACTTTCCATGGATTTTCCACTTAGGATCTTAATTTTATTTGATTTTATTAATGGTTTTTATTAGTATTTTTTAATTCTTATAAATAGATTGCATGTTTAATTTAAATGGTTGAAAATGTGAATTTACTAGTCAAAATTTGACTAGAGTTGAATCATAGGAAGATAATAGTTGTGAAAGGTGAATTTCCCTATTCAGGGACACATAGTCATAAATAAACACTTGCACATGATGTGTGAAAATGAATTAGAGCATTTAAATGTTCTAGAATGATAATTTGTTTGGTCAAAAACTTGATACAAAGTGAAATGGAAGAATATAATGATTGTATAAAATTCATTTCCCTTTCAGAGATACATGAGATAAAATCAACACCTACATGTGACATGTGCAAATGAATTAAAGAATTTTAGTGATTTTGGTCCAGAATGTGTGTTTTTGTAGAATGTCATTCAGATTCATAGTTTTATCACAATAGTGATAAGAATTGGATGTCTACATTTTCCCCCTATTTGAGAATGCATGGAAAGACATTTGGTTGAGGTAATGACTTTTCAAAGAATAAAAAGGTTACTTAGAATGATCATACTTAGAAGAAATAAATTTGTTCTTGCTTTTCGATAAAATTTTCATAAGTTAGGGAGAAATGGGGTTATGAAAATGCCACAAATAGTGTTTGGGTGGCCCATGATGTCCCCTTGAGGCAAGGAAAAAATAAATAAATATTTTATGGATTGGCCCTCAGTAAAAATAAAAATAATCATGTAATTCATCAAATGAGACCAAAAAATGGAGCGATTAGAAGAAACTAATTTGAAAAATGGATAAACGGGGTGAGAATGAGCACATGAGGAAGTTAAATGGGGGGAAAATAGGCCCACGAGGGGAAATTTTCAAAATTTTACTATAAATTTACCCTTGGGGGTGAAAATCATTTATTTTCACCCTCTACTATTGCAATTCAGAGCTCTAACAGTTGTGCATGAGAAAGTTAAGTAAAATGGCTAATATTAGGTACCATCGACACCTTAGGGAGTGCATCTAAGAGTACCAATGACCATTAGTGAGTAGATCATAATTATGTACCTTTTTGGGTTTTAAATTTTTATATTTAATGTATTTATTACTAGGTAGAATTACAAATTTAGGAAATCTCATGGTTTGTAGAATTTTGTAAATGATGAGGTTACCAA
>JARHVA010004772.1:237500-317500 GCA_037957365.1 Torreya grandis | reverse complement strand
AATTTCAACATAGGGTGCCCCGAAGTAAGGGATTCTATATAAAATAGTTCAAAAGGATGTCAAGCATATAAATACTTGAGATATATAATCTTCATTGGTTTTTGGAGCTCTTCACCTTCTATAGTAGCCAATATGTCTGCCCCAAAACCATTATTTATTGTAACCATGTATGGGCCCAACAAATTGGGTTAAAACTTACCCTTCTTCTTATGTTCAACATTGGTGTTCTTTTTATTTTATTTTAGGACCAAGTAGTAAACTTCAAACTCCCAAGGAAGAATTAATTTTTTATAGATGCAACATAACCTATTCTCATATGCTCTTAAATTGTCTAGGGTAGCTAAATGCTTACCATCAATAAGTTATATCTCCTACAACTTCAAAACTCTATAGTCTTTATCATCAATAATATGATGTAGAGATACCTATAATGAGGGTAGCTCAATTTAAATAGGGATACGATCCTCTATGCTAAAAACTAGAGAATATGGGGTGGCTCTGGTATGGATATAATAACTAGTATGATAGGCCTAGAGGGCAAGACATATTTGTAAATGCCAATTACAACTAGAGTCATTGATAATCTTTTTAATAATTATGACAATGGTTTTTTTAGATACCTTGGCTTGACCATTACCTTGTAGATTATATGGTATGGATTTATTGTGTTTGATTTTGAATAGAGTACAGAGGGATTTAACATATTTGTTGTAAATGAACCACCATTATCATATATGATTCAGGTGGGGATACTATAATGATGGATGATATGGTAATGGATAAACTTGGTGATTTGACTCCTAGTTACATAAGTGAGATAAATGGCCTCAATACACTTAGTAAAATACTTCATAGTAGTAAGAATAAGTTTATGACCATCAGAGGATGTTAGGTTTATTTTCCCATTGAGATCAAGACCCCACATAAAAAATAGCCATGGTGTAGTAATCAGCTATAGCAGTAATGAAGGTACGTGTATCATATTACCATGTTGTTGATAGGCAACACACTTCTTGAGATATTTTCAAACATCTATCTCCATCTTGTTGTAGTAGTATCTTGTTCTTAGGAGTTTCTTTGCAAGGAACATGTTGCTAGTGTGGGCCCCACACATTCCTTTGTGGACTTCTTTAAGTGCTAATATTGATTCTCCTGAAGATAAACAAAGAAGAAGCATTCCATCATAGCCCCTATAATAAATCACGTTTCTAAGAAGTGTATAATGGGATATGCGATGAAGGAAACTTTTCTAGTGATTCTTTGAAAGATTAGGAAGAACTTGGTCGTGAAAATAGTTTTAATTATCTTGGTACCAAGGAGGTTTAATTGGGAGATTAGGACTAGCAATAGTAAAACCCCTCTTTAAATCTATAAATACATGAGTAGTCTATACAAGGTCCTCAATGAGAAACTAATAATCTTTAACATTGTTAGTGACTTGTAATATAGACCCAATTGTTTCCATTTTATCGATTGATCGGTTATTAACCCATGGTACCTAATTAAACTATAGTGACCTTAGATGTGACTTAATATTGTCCATAATATGCTTTTAGGGTATGAGATTTTCATCCCTAGTTTATATTATAATTAATGATTAACTAAGAGTCCCCATAAAACATTAACTACTGGATATCCCATTATATTACCAGATGAAGTCCTACAATAAGGGTTGCATATTCAGCCATGTTGTTGGTGAAGTTGAATCTAACATGGAATGTTTTGGGTATGAGGTCCTATTTTAGTATGACCAATAAAATGATGACTCCAAATACATGATATGTGAATGAAGCATCAAAATATAATTTCTAGTGTTTAGATTCTCGAGCTAATTTCTCTATCTTCATGATAGATTTATCTAAAAAATCAAATGTAAGTGGTGTAGCGTCTATAATAAGATATTCAACAATTTGATATAAGATAACTTACCCCTTAATAGATTTTTTATTTTAGTGATCAACATAAAATTCACTAAATAACATAACCCATTTACCCATGTGGCATATAATAATTGCTTTAGATAATAAGTACTTGAGAGGCTCCACCTTAGCAATGGTAATAGTCTTATTATTCAACATGTAGTGCCACAACTTTTGGGAAGTAAAAACCATTTCCAAACAACCTTTCTCAATAGGTTAATAGTTATTCTCATATGTCATGAGTGTCTAGCTCAAATGATATATTGCATGTTCTTTACCTTGTTGATCATGTTGGGCCAAGAGTGCCCCCAGTGCATGTTTTGATGTTGATATATAAATAAGAAATGGTTGGCCAAGTATTGGTGGTCTCAATACTGGTATTTTGGCCAAGTACATCTTTAGTTTTACAAATTCTTTCTGACATTCAATATCTCACTGAAATGCAACACTTTATTTAAGAGGTTCATACAAGGATGGCACTTGTTTGCTAGCTATGATATGAACCTGTGAATAGATTATATTTTTCCCTATAGGATGTGAAGTTATTTTAGATTTGAAGGTGGAGGCATTTCTATGATGACCGTGAAATCAGTGAGATCCACTTCAATCCCTATCTGTGATACAATAAATCCTAGCAATTTGACTAGAGTAATTCCAAACATGTATTTCTTAGGATTCAGATGAACCTTATATTCATGAAATATATCAAATATTATTTGCAAAACATCAAGATATCCATCATAGGTTGTTGATTTTGATAATATTTCATCAACATAATCCTCAACTATATCATGAATCATGTTATGAAAGATGATATTCATAGCATGTTGATAAGTGGCATTGATGTTCTTCAAGCCAAAATGAATGACTTGGTAATAGAATGTTCCCCATGGTGTGGTTAATGTAGTATTATGTTGGTGATTTTTTGATATCTTAATCTAGTTGTACCTAGGGAATCCATCCATGAGAGACATCGTTTACCTTGAAGTTGAGTCTATAATCATGTAGATGTTTGGTAGAGGTAAATTATCTTTAGGACATGATTTATTGATGTCTTTAAAATCAGTAAACAAGTGTAATCCTGTGGATTTTTACTAACCAAAATTATATTTGATATTCATTCAGATTATTACAATATTCTTATGTAACCATCTTCAATTAATTTCTCTAGCTCATTTTTCACTAATATATCAATGTGTGAGTACATTTTCCATAATTTATGCTCGACTAGCTTAGCATCTAGATGTACTACAAGTCAATACATGACTAAGGCAAGGTCCAATCTTAGTGTATATGAGTAGGATTATAAATAAGGTTAGTTCATGTATTAGTAAGGAAAACAAATAATAATCATAAATAAATTAACATGCTAAGCCCACTCCCTCAAGCAATAGTGTCAATGAAATCAAGAAATTAATGAGGAAAGTAAGACAAGCAATACACTCCCAAAGTGGCTCTTCTTCAAAGACGGTCCATAAACATGTTTGTGCTTGGATTTGGTGTTGTTAAGTATTTGTCAATGTGGTTAGGCAAGCACCTCCATCATATCTTCCAGTACCAATGGCTTTAGCTCCTTATTTGGTCAATTTGGAGGAATTAGTGAATTTATTTCTAGCAATATTTCTACATATGTTATTTTCACTAAAAAACTTCCCTATTTTCTATGTTGGCTCATGTATTTATACTTTTATATAAATGTTGATAATCAATCATAACCATCCATCTTGAGATCAAGATGTGTGGCCAAGATTAATTCAATTTTAGAGGATAAAGAAATTAATATTTTGGAATAAGATAACATTAATAAGGCATGGGTGGCCTTAAATGTTATATTTATCTCCATTAATTCTTGATGCTTAACACCCTTTTAATGATGTCATGGTTGATGTCATAGCCTTGATATTTTAAATTATTAACTTTCAATAATAGATATTTAATAACTTTCTATGGTTTTACTTAGTATTTTTCAATTCTTAGAAATTGATTGCATGTTTAGTCAAAATGGTTGAAATGTCAATTTACTTGGTCATAATTTGATTGGAGTTGAATCAGAGGAAGATAAAAATTGTGAAAAGTGCATCACCCCATTCAAGGACACATAGGCACAAATTAGCACTTGTACATAATGTGTGCAAATGAATTAGAGAATTTAAATGGCTCAAAACTATAATTTTATTGGTCACAAAATTGATGTGAAGTGAATTGGAAATATATATAGATTGAATAAAATGCATTTCCCCATTCAGGTATATATGAGTGCAAATTGACACTTGTATGAGATGTGTGTAGATGAATTAGAGAATTTCAGTGATTTTGGACTAGATTTTGCATTGTTTTGAAATGTCATTCATATTTTCAATTTTATCACAATGGTGATAATAATTGGATGTCTACAAATCCAAATTAAAAATAAAGGAAGTTCATGATGGAATATATGGAGAACATATCGGTAGCATGGTAGTAGCAAATAAACTACTAATAATAAGATATTACAAGCTCATTATGTAAAATAATGACTTTTAATATTTAAAATAATGCATATCTTGTTATAATAATAGTGACCTCATTATTTCACCTTCTAAATCTCTATAATGGATCACAAATCTATGGCCCTTTCTACTTGTGGCCTCGAACTCATTGGAAAGATAAACCCTAACTCATATGATGGCCATATGAATATCATCATAACCACTAAATATTTAAATAAATGAGTATAATCCATCCCCCTCATGTATGTAATAGGAAAAAAAATATTTAAATTCATCCTCAATCAACTTATTTGTCATTATGGTATCTCTACTACCATAATTTTTAAAAATGGTAAGTCCTCCAAAAGTAAATATTTCAAGGCCCTTCGTGACCAATTTCACACCAAACATACATGGTTATGCCCTATTACCATTGAGGTAATGACAAAGTTGAGGCATATAGTAAAATACACACTATGATTCTCCAAAGTATTATCAATGACTTAGTCAAGATTGGCACCTTCAACTCTATCCAACCTTATGGGATTATTGAACCAGTATCAACACAATTGTGGGGAAACCCCTTACTCACTCATCTTTGGAACCAAAGCCATGTTTCCCACTGAAATAAAGTTACCATCATTTTTCATCTAATTATAAGATATAATTGATGATTAGGAATACAAAGTTGCATGACTTCATGAGTTGGCATTCTTTGGTGAAAAATAACTCATTGTAATACATAATCAACATGTACATCAAGATAGGGTACATAGAATCTATAAAAAACACATAAAAACCATAGAGTTTGAAATGGGAGACCCTGTCTTAAATTAAAATTAGTGGAATGTTAATCAATAATATGAAAAGAAGGGCATGTTTGAGTCTAACTAGATCAGTTCCTATGTTGTCATTGCAAAGTACGGATTAAGAGCATATAAATTAGCCACACAAGATGGAGAAGAGTTTGATGAGCCTAATAAAATCATACATATTAAATTATTATACACCTAATGTATATTATTTTACCACAAAAATTAAAAAATAAATCAAATAATTTGAAAAAAAAATTGAAAATTTTGAGGAAAGAGAAAAATAAAAAAATCATCCAAAGGTGAAAACCATTCTAATGGTTCCTTGGGAAAGTATTATGATTAAAAATATTTTTTGGCATCAAAAATAAATTATATTATCTAAAATTACCCTAAAATTTGGGCTATATCCATTCCATCCAACCCTCGATATCCTAAGCCAATTATCACATCATCATCCTTCATCTAATCTTTACATTGATAAGGTTGTGAAAAAGGTTGTGTCAAATGTTTTGGAAAATTTTTGATGTTGATATGATTTTTATGCACACCAAGCCCTTAAAAAGGTAGCCTCTAGATTTTTAGGATCTTAATGGGGGTGAAATCCACTCTAGTGCATGACTTACAGGTATGGGTTAAAACAACTGAGTATTGGAATAGTTATTTTGAGTATACATGTTGTTAATCGGGTGTGTGTGGATGAATGAGAATTAAAAAAATTCAAAACTAATTTGATTAAAATATTTGGAAACCTAATATAAATTGGGTATATATTAAAATAAAATAAAATTAAGGTAGACTAAAAAAAAAGACTGTGATTACAAGAGGGACTACTTCTATGCTAGTCTCATTCATGGACAAGTGTTTTGAAACTAATGTTTACATCTAGTATTTGTTACCCATATGCATACAAACATAGTGATAGATTCTAAGGGAAAATGATATATCAAACTCTAAAATCTCAACTAAATTTTACTCATGTTTAGGGTAGATATAGCACACTCTTATGACATAAGATTATAACTCAAATTAGAGTAGTATCTAAGGTAGCTATTTCTCACTCTTACAAAGATATATTATACAAAACACTTGTACACATTTAGATAAATGAAACACTCAACCTTATTGAATAAAATTAATAATATTTACCAATCATAAAATAGATATTACACATCTTATATCATTATACATTACTAATAACAACAAGGAATTCTAAGTAGCATTTTCACACTTCAAATTATTGGATCGACCAATAGGAAAATAAACACATTTACTCACACAAAATTGGAGAAGAAAATTATTAAAAAAGTTGTGTGACAATCAAAATATTTCTTCTTGTATTGAAAACATTCCTCTCACTTTTCTTGGAATGGGAGAATTACAAGTATAAATAGATTTGGGGAGGGGTATCCTCATCTTCCAAATCCACATAAAGTACTAGAATTACATGCTAGTAATCAGAAAAAAGTTTTACTTAGATGTAAACTTTTAATATATAATTAAGGATGGCCAAAACTACATATTCAGAGTAAGACATGTATTTATAAAACCATGAAATATGTGCATGTTGAAATACTTTATAGATAACTCATACATGCATTTGAAAAGTATAAATACAATTTAGTTACATTCATCAATTTACATGAAAAAATACATATAATATTATCTCAAAAAGACTATTGTTTACTCTTTGTCAAGGCCTTCATGGTTGGTGGAGTACCACTTGAAGTAGTTGGTAGGAGTGGTGTAATAATAGGAGTTAAACTAGAAGACATAGCTAAAACAAACTCTAGGCATGGCCTATTTATTTGATTTCAAATCATGATAATGATTTTATCTGATATCATATTGAAATCTAATTATATCCATGTTTAAAAGTGACAACATGTACACCCTTATGACTTTCATCAATAGGATTCCATGATCGACCTTCATAGTTATGCATCCCACTATAACAATCTCCACTTCTATCACATTCTTTCTTTAAAAACCAAGTTCCATGTTGATTTACTCAAAATTTCACTCCTAAAGACTTTGTTTGAAATTGGCAGATGTTTGTTAGATTAACTTGTCAAAATTATCCCTATCGAATAACTTCCCTAAAGTGTCCCTCACTTGAGTCAACTTTAATTCTTCCAAATATTTTAAAACATTTCTCTCATGCTCAGCCAAATTTAGGATCAATGGTTGCATACTTGACACCAAATTTTGATCTTCCTATGTTCTAATGACCAGGAAATTGAGAGCATTGACTACATCAAGAAGCTTCATTAGGTCTAAATTGCCAAAGGTTATATTGGTTTTATATAGCATGATGAAGATTAATTTATTTTCATTATCTTTCAAAGCATTAAACAATTTAGATGTCTCAGCTAAATGGGGATATAATTATATTTTCATTGAATTAATGGTGTCTATAATATTTTACAACCTAAGATATGCATTTTTTACATCATCCTCAATCTCTCAGGGAACATGCATGATTTACTACTATTCCTACTCTTGATTCAATGCTTATTATAGATCTTATCTAGCTTGATTGGTACATTTTTGGAGTTCCAATAAATCCTATATCTGGGTCTCCAAATAAGATATAAAATCTTCATTATAAGGAGACTCTCTAGTTCTTTTATTCCTTCTCTTTGACAGGGATAAAACATCTTGCCTCTCTTTAAGGATAAGACCCATACCAATTCATCTTATAATTGTCTCTTTATAACCATCTATAAAATCCATGTTGATTTATCAAAAATATAACTTATAGTGGGTATCTCTATAATCACCAAATTGAGCCTTTGAGTATCTTGGTATTTTAGGTCTTCCACCCACTTTGGAGATACCAATTGTCTAGGGTCAATAGACTATGTGTCTTGGGCATAAGATTTTGACAAAACATCTTCTGAAGATTACATCAATGCCTCCACCTGTAGTGGGTCTAGAAAGGATAGGAAAATGATTTTATTTTAGTCTATATTTTCAAACTGAGGCATAAGATGCAAAATAGATGTGGTTTACCCACCACCTCTTTTGGATGATATAATTGAAGTAGCCTGAGTGGTACTATAATGTAGCATTGGTATACCCAATGAAGTAGAGGGGATAAACAATTTTGAATAAGTGTTCCTATAGTTGTATTGAAATGAAGCTTCTTAGCCTTAGGATCCATTTATGAATCTTGGGAAGGAGTAGAAGTATAATTCACAATAGTTTAATTAGCAAGAGTAACTATAAGAACCAAAGAAACAATAGTAGCATTAGGGAAAAAGGCAACAATAATAGATATAGGAATAATAGAGGCAATAAGAACTAAAGAAATAGCATGGTCTATAGAAATAGTGTGATCCTTAAACTTAAACAATATTACGCTTGAATAATTTAATTTTTATTTACAATATCATTTTATGAAATAATTAAAAAAATGACTTAAAATCATGAATTTAACAAAATAATTCACAAAATTCAACAATATTTTGATAACGGAGTTCGGCACGAAGGCTTACATCTTTGGGTCCAATATTGGTCAATGAATTAGGAAAAACATTTTAAAATTAATTACAAACATTTTCATAATAAAAAATGAACAACTAAAAAGTTGTTCGATGGGAAAAAATAATATAAGTCCCTTTTTAAACTTTTTCCTAATTTTATCCTGAGCACCCTCCACAAGATTCACAAACTTCTGGCTCTTAGTCTTTATAATGGTTATTGGCTTTTTGAATTGCCTTACAAATTTAATTTTTTGGCTCTATATAGCCTCTTAAATCTATAGCCCAAGTGGTTTGTCCTTGTCCTTTAGGCTAGGATGATAATATTTTGAAACTCATCCCAATGCTTTTGGTGGGCAAGGCTTATCATTTATCCCACATTCATTGGGCCTTGAATTATCTTAAGGATTTATTAAGCATTATCCTCTCATTTTTCTTTGTGGCTTAGGCCACGTTCTCCACCTTTTCCTTTTTCCACGGTTATGACATGGTTGGACATGGAAATATCTAGTGACTTGGGGGAAAGTTTGTGGTATGTGGTGGTAAAGTGTGGGAACCACATGAAAACTTGGTGTGCACCATGGGAAATACATGGAAAACATGTGGAATGAAACATGCCATGGGTCTTTCACATGGAACGTAAAGGATTTTTGAGGGGCTTGGCATGAAATTTAATTAAAATATATAAAATTGAAAATTTTGACCATAGTGAATGGTGATAAGCCACATGGTGGCTTGAGGACCCACCACTTGGACCAATCTCTCTCTGCCACTTGTCAACATTTGTCAATTGTTGTTCTCTCACCACTTGTCAACATCCAAAACCTCCAAATTCTTTTATGCCAATTGCATTTAATTTACATTCACCTATTGATGAGTCAAATATAAATGATTGAAACCAAAATTTTATCGCACCTCATGCCACATATCACATTCTTACTGGTCCACATTTGCCACGGCATTCTATTGTCCTAATTTTGACCATAACTTTGACTGGCCATATCTTTCACATATGAGCTCTATTTCATGACCTATTAATTATACCAAAAATATTGTGATGAGCTCTTTGCCATGGAACTATTATCAGATCATTCTATAATGGTCAATTTTTATATTTTGACCAACTTTGACCTGATTTGACTAGTGGACTAAAACATTGACTAACTACACAAAGAACATATGAGCTCCATTTTCTACATTCTACATATTATTAAAAAGGTTAAAAAAATCTCTACATGATGGTGCAGTTTTCAATATTCTTTAAGACCTTTTATAAATTGACCTCTAGATTAATCCTTCCCACCAAGAAGGATTTTTATCCTCAAAAAGCTAGTATTGGATCTAGTATTTAATGTGAGGATCTTTTCACAGCTCTGGCTCTCAGCTCTAGCTCAAATGATCTCTTTAATTTTAGATAACAACCTAATTTATAGTTAGTTTTGGTGGTACTCTGATGGGTCTTTAGATATGATACTATGAAAATATTACAAGACATCTGGTGTTATAACAATCACCATTTACAATTGTCCTTTAAGGGTTTTTATCTAGCAACACAATTTACAAACATTGCCCTTCTTGGGTCTTTTAAAAACACAAAAAAAAAAAATTAAAAAAAAATCACATAGGGTCTTATAAATCAAATATATGCATGTTTGCACACTCATATAGAGTAAAATATATGACCTATTTTTTGAGATACTCCTAATGCTTTTCACGATGATATCTTTTTGTTACCCTGTAGTGTTTCTGTCTATAACACAAATGAATAAAATAACACTAAAGATATCATTTACCTATAATGGTTACTATCAATGTACTCATACGAGATATTCTATCCCATATTTTACAATGCTATACTGATTTTCCTTCTTGGATAATGTTGCCTTTCTCAGAGACAAGTATGGTTTACCCAGGATAATACCACTAAATTGAAGTAGAACCACCTCTAATTCAACTTCATCTAAGAAGTTGGTAGTAATTGTAAACCCTAAGTTACATGTTTTACTTACATGTACATTTTTACCATCATTTATTCTATCCTAGGAATATGGTTTAAGATGTGGCTTATTTTTTAAACCTAGGGTTTCTATAACATCTTCTAAAATCAAATTACTTCGACAATTCTTATCAAAAATAACATCTATCTTGGAATGCTTAGCAATTATTCTTTTAAATAAATGTTGCTTACCTTTTCAAATTGAAAAATTCTAAACAAATAGCTTTTCTTTGACTATCATCTCCCTTGTTGATGTTGTCTTAGGTTCTAACTAACTAGATTCTATTTGAGGAGGCTCTATATTTTTCTTGACTAAAGATGCAGTTACAACCTTTACTTGAGGTTGTGGATGACTTTGCTTATATTTTTTCAACATTTTCCCCTTAACATTGAATTAAAATCCTAACTTCATATCTTCGTTAGGCAACTTCATTTTAACAATTTTCTTAAACTTCCTTTTAGGACTCTTGTGCATAATCAAAAAATACATTTGAGTGTTTCTTCTTTGCATACCTTGATGAATCATTTGAAGATTCTTCATGTAATGTGACTATCACATCTTTAGAGAGTACTTCTTTTGTCTCTTTAGGATGTTCTAGTTTGCTACTTGAATAGTCATTCAACTTAGCTTCTTAGGACATTTGTCCTTTGCTTCCATATCCTAATCCTTCTCAGAGTGGTCTCGTTGTCACTTGAATAGGTTGGATAATTCCTTGACCATTAATGCCATGGAATTTTCCTTTGAATCCCATTTTCTATAATATATTCTAACCTATTCCCTTCATGTGATTTTCAAATGACTTTGATAAATGTTTAGGTTTAGTATATTTAGTATCCCTAACATTGTCAATATAGCTAGAATAATTGATTTCATTGCTTTCTTCCTTAGAATTTACATCAAAAGATATATAAATAATTAAATCATTATTTGCTTCTATATTTACAAAATTATTTTCATTGATAGGACTAGCAAGAGTATATGAATTAGAAGAATCACTGCTATAACCAAAATGTACCTTTGTATTCTAACTTGTTCCAAATTGAATCTCATAGGTATGATTGGTCATCAATTTTATTCCTTCACCTAATGTAGTATTTCTACCATATCAAGATATGAGATAATATTTACCTAATTTTATCTCATCATTGTCTCCTAGAACTATATCAAGAGTTATTTGATCAAAGAATAGCCCTTCGATGCCAAAATATAGAATGACATAATGAGTTACATGTCCTCATACTATGCCTTTAGCTCTTATGACTATCTTAGTATGGGGTAATGGAAGAGTCCTTAACTATAGACATCATACAATTCCTTAAATAATATAAATAGCTCCAAAACTCTAGTTAAAATAGATTTGCATGAACTTTCCTTCAACAATGGCAGTGCAGTTCTATCATTGACTTTCCTCAGAGCATAGCATAATATTTGGTACTTTCATTGGAAAAAACTATCACATTAGAGACTCTGGAGTTGCTTGATGAGGTAATATTGGTCAAATGGATTAATACCTACTAGACATGGCTAGTGCCTTGCCTCTTTCCTCATTTCACCTTCTAAACCATATTGGACCCTAACTGGGGTGTAGGATCCATCATTGCTCGGCAATATGTCCTCATTAAGCACAATGTCCACAAATATTTGAATCTCCACACATCCTCTTCTTTTGTTGATGTTCTTGTTATAGTTCTGATCATAGTGCATCAATTATCTATTGAAGCCTCTCAATCTGCTACCCCTATTGTTGTTCTGTTGCTTACTAATTTTGCTCTTGGGCTTGTAGGAATTGCATTATCATAGTGATAATGGAATTCATTAGCAACTAAATCTGAGCTAGCATTGGATCCATTTTTCTACAATAATTAATTTTAGTTAAATAACAAAATCACTAATTTACTTGAAAATTTAGCTCTGATATCAAACTTGACATTTCATAACAATGTTTATGAAAGTTTAGCCTAACACACTAACCGCTCTAATACCAAATTGATCTATAAACTTAAGCAATATTATTCTTTCATAATTTAATTTTTCTTTGCAATATCATTTTATGAAATGTTAAAAAAATAACTTATAATCATGAATTTAAAAAAATAATTTACAACATTCAACAATAATTTGATAATAGAGTTTGACACAAAGGCCTATGTCTCTAGGTCTAATATTGATCAATGAATTAGGAAAAACATTTTAAAAGTACTTACAAACATTTTCAAAATAAAAAATTAACAGCTACAAAGTCGTTTATTGGGAAAAAATAATATAAGTCCCTTTTAAGAAATTTTCCCAATTCTATCCCAAGCACCCTCCACAAGCTTTGAAAGCTCCCTGGCTCTTAGTATTTATAATGGCTATTGGATTTTTAAATTGCCTTACGAATGTAATTTCATGGAATTATATATCCTCTTAAATCTGTAGCCCAAGTGGTTGGGAGTTATCCTTTTGGCTAGAAGGATAAGAGTTTGAAACTCATCCCAACACTTTTAGTGGGAAAGGCTTACCATTTATCCCATATTCATGGGGTCTTGACTTAGCTTAAGGCTTTATTAAGCCTTATCCTCTCATTTGTCTTTGGGGCTTAGGCCATATTCTCCACCTTTTTCTTTATCCATGGTTATGACATGATTGGATGTGGAAATATGTTGTGACTTGGGGAAAGTTTGTGGTATGTGGTGGTAAAGTGTGGGAACCATGTGGAAAATTGGTGTGGACCATGGGAAATACATGGAAAACATGTGGAATGAAACATGGCATGGGTTTTTCACATGGAATGTAAATGAATTTCAAGGGGATTGGAATGAAATTTAATTACAATATAAAAAATTTCAAAATTTGATCATAGTGAATGGTGACAAGCCACGCGGTCACTTGAGGACCCACCACATGGACCAATCTCCCTCTACCACTTGTCAACATTCATCGATTGTTGTTTTCTCATCACTTGTCGAAATCTAAAACCTCCAATTTTTTTTACCCCAATTGCATTTAATTTACATTCACATTTAAATGAGTCAAAGAAAAATTATTTAAACCATAATTTTCTTGCACCTCCTACCAAGTGTCATGTTCTTATTGGTCTATATTTGTCATGTCATTCTATTGTCCTAGTTTTGACCATAACTTTGATTGGCCATATCTTTCACATACGAGCTCTGTTTCATGAACCATAAATTGTGAAAAAAATATTACGATGATATCTTTGCAATGTAATTATTCTTAGATCACTTTATAATGGTTAATTTTTATAGTTTGACCAACTTTGACCTGATTTGACCAGTTGACTAAAACTTTGACTAGCTGAACAAGGAACATATGAGCTCCATTTTCTACATTTTTCATATCATTAGAAAGGTCTTAGTGGGCTCTACATGATGTTGTAGTTTTCAATATTCTTTAAGACATTTTCTAAATTAACCTTTGAATCATAGTGAGACTTGAATAAGGTGTAGTAATGGCATCACCTGATTGCTCAATCTCTATTGGTGCCTTTCTTTTGACTCCCTAGAGACTTATAACCTTATCCCTCTCCATTTTCTCTTCCTAATCCTCAAGGTTTTCAATAAAAGGAGTTTATCCACATTATAATACAACCTCTATCGATGTTTGGGTATTTCCTTGGTTTACAACTTCTCTTTGGGATAATGTATTGGTAGTTGAACTTGTAAGAACCTTGGGGGCTATAGGTTTCCTTTTATAATGAAGTACTAGATTATTAATCAAGGGAGTATCTTGCTATGTAGTAGAAGATTAAACATATACATTTTGAGAACATGAATTGAAATTATAGTAGGGAGTCTTAAATCTTCAAAGTTAGAAGAATCAATTCTAATTAGCTACCTTCCTTCTCCCAAATAAATTATAAAAACATGGGCCTCCTCCACACCTTTCTCTTTCTTTGAAACCATTATCACATTTTTCAGTGGTGCTTGGGTTGGATCCCCTTCTATTTGATCCAATTGGGAAGATCCTGAGGACTAATAGTCTATTGAATCCCATCTCCCTGAAGGTGGAATTCTGGTTTGTGCCTCTTGAATTATAAGGGAGGGATCCCTTTGTATCACCCTTAGGATATTATATGCCAATTAACATTATGTGCACTAGATAGGACCTTAGCATCATCATTTTCATTCAATAAAATAAATCCATGTTCATATGACTCATGGTAGTAAAGGATGCCCAAGCCTATGATATGCTTTTAAATGTGGGCATGGGGATCCCAATTCCTAATCTATAAGGACACCAATGAATAGAATTACTTTATTTTTCTATCCTCATCAAAGTGATTCCTATGTGTATAACATGTTCAACTTATCATTAGAGAATATCTATGAAAACTGATTTTTCATTTCCTATTTATATCCTTGCCAATGCTCCACTAGATATGGTATGTTATTTCTTGTTTGAAAAACTTATATGGGACATACTTGGGAAGACAGAAGGTTGGAACCTTTATTTCCATAACCATGATTATTATATAATCTAGGTATAAAAATTAGTCCCCCTTGACCATAATATTTTTTTTATGTTCTCAAAAACATAGGTTAAGGGTTCCTCATGGATAGCCTTCTATACTTCATGGTAGACATTCTCAGCAATATGGACAATGTCATCATATATGATTAGATATATGAGAAAGAATAGAATTCACATACCTTATTTTTTATACTATTTTGGGTTGATCTCAAGAGTGATCTATTATGAATGCAAATAGTCACCATAACCATGTTTAGTATGGAAGACATCATGAAAAAAAGGACACCAACTAGTCTCTTATATTTCTAGAATATTTGATCTTGGAGTTTGGCACTGATAATCTCTCCTAGGGCAAAGGTCAACTTTGAGGTCATCAACAAGTCAAGCAATGCCACCCATTCTATTTAAAGGTAGTGGATGCTGGTGCACCCATATATTCTATTCAATAGGACCATCCCAATACAAAATCCCATCCCAAATTTGCTAATTAGCATGATATTTATGGCCTTGAGGCTTACTTTCTCCCCTTGGATTATACATTTTCATAGTGTATTCTCGATAGTGCCTATTTTATTCTATAACATAATTTTGTGCCCATCATGTGTGGCATATATGATGGGGAACCATAGGTATCTATATAAAACATCCCCCAAAATACAAGATACAACTATTATATGATTGACATGGTGTAAGAAGCCATCAAATGCCTTTCTTTCAAAGAACAAGTCCTAAAGTAGGTCAATGTAGGGCATCAATTTAGGCTTGGACATTGTAAATGTAATTTTTGGTGCTTCAATGGTATTAATTCAAATATTAACTATTTTTTATCAACTATCAAGCTTTCCTCACATGCATGGGCATCAACATCCTCCACCACATCTCATAGAGTTGTATAATTGACATACTTGGTGTCAAATACTACCACATCAAAGATTGTGTCTATGTAATCTATAGAACTAATAATGGATAATTTGATCAAGAAAAAATATGATAAATACCTTGTATGATGAATCCATTTCTTGTCTAGTTTTCTTACATAGTACTCATGATAATTAAATTGGTTGAATGATTACTGGAATTATCTTGCAAGTAAACGCAGATAACTAGGGATTTGAGTTCTCTATGGAATGCAATTTTTCTCTAGCTCTTTGGTAATCAATAGGCATGATGTATCTCATAATTTGAGCATATAGCTTAAGGATGGGGATTTTAATTCTATTTAATGCACCATTAATGTTCAACAGCTACAAAATTTATTTACTATTTTAATTCAAATTCAATAACCTATTTTAGTAGATATGCCACATAAACCTTTCATACATTTAGAATAATACCATGCTATTATCCCCAGACAAATTTCACTTTTTTAGTAAAACTAGTTGTGCCACATAGTGTACTCTCATATGTCAGGTGTTGTAACTTTTATGAAAACCTATTTAGCTAAATCTCGTGATGCCTTGAATGCCTAAAATGCAAAGACTCATAGCTTCTGTATGTTTGAACTTTTGTCAAAATCATTATATGTCATTTTTCACAAAATCATGAAGATAAAAGTTTTGAAGATGAAATTAGTGATGACATAAAATTAGTGAAGACCCAAATCTTATGAAGACACAAAAATGAATTTGAGAAACATATAAACTTGTGATGACCTAAAATCACAAAGACATGAAAGCTATGAGATGCCAAAGTCATAAAAAATAAAAGTTTTGATGAGAAAAAGTTTCAATGAAAAAAATTGTATAGATAAAGGACATGAATTCAAAATTTATGCATATAAAATACATTAAGACCCAAAAATCATGAAGTATGAAAGAATTGAAGTGCTGAAATATGTGACAAACAAAAGTTATGAAAGCCCAAAATTTTTGAATTATAAAATATGTGAAGACTTATGGATTTTTATTATGATTTTTAGGTTGTAAACTTTTCATAAATTTAGAAAACTTTCATATATACAAAACTCTCAAAATATATTAATATGTTATCTTGAATAAATCACATGTAAAAACTTGGATAACAAGGAAAATGCCAATTGCATTTACATAAAATAGTATACTTAATAATAAATATCAACATGAAAAAGAAGAACTTTAAATCCTTAATTATTGATAAGTACACACATGAATGCCAATCAAAAGGATTTTCAAATCATAACTAGACCTTTCATAATGTGATGGGTCCCTATTCAAAAAAATTGAGAGTGGGGGTTTGTTGAGTACAACAAATGGTGACTCATATGGGGAATACTCCAGAGTGTTCAAGAACCCATAATCTTTAGTTAACAACTAGAAATTGATCATGAATCATACCATAAAAGAATAATTAAACTAGAAACATGAAATAGACTCCCAACACTTCATGCACCATACTAACCTTGCTCATACCTTGGATCTGTGTGTGATGGAGTGATTTTCTTTTACCCTTGTTTTGAATATTTTATCAAATACTTGGATTAAACTATAGGTTTCATTATATTTTCTTTGAATCATATTAAAATGATTGAATCTTAGGCATTGCATTGATCTTAGCTAGGCATCCATATCCCTGATATAGATACTTTTGATTCCCCCATTTATCATTTCATAAACTTATATGATGTGTGAAGTATTGATCTTATTTAATAACATGATTCTTTCATCACATTTAGGTTTTATTTGGGTTTATTAATCACTCTCTAGGATGCATTAGTCCTCTTTTTTTTTAGAAAATGAATGGAAGAAGGAAGATGAAAAACACTTTGAGCTAGTGTATGTATGAGAAAAAAATCACTTTACCGGAATGCCCTTACCATCCACATCCATGTCAATGGTTATTAGATCAAACAAGTATTAATGTGGAAAGTGTGTTTGATCAATTGAAGTGAGAAATATTTATAAATTTTTATGGGGTAATGAGAGAAAATTTAACATACATTATATAATTATTTAATTGTGCTATAAACATGGTTCATTTTTTAATTGCATACTTGAATTCTAAAAGTCTTAGACACAGAAGTTTAAAAATTGTAAATAAATCAATTTGTTTGCTCAATTTATGTTATTATTATACTTGTTCTCTCTTTCAAAAATACCCTCATGGATTTAGTATATAAACTTGAGCATGTATGAGTAGTCTAATGAACTGTATATTAGCTTGGTTATACCAAAATAAGTTGATTAGATTGTCATGAAATAAAAGACATCTATTCTAAAAAATAGGAAACTAAACTAAGGAAAAGAAAATGTTTAAAGTAGGTAAGATTAATGTACAAAGCATTAAGCTAATATAATGAAAGTAAATGATAGAAAATAAGAAATATAACATTGAAAGTAGTAAATCTAATTTAATACTACCTCTATCATGGCACACATTTTTACTCAAGGACATCCCCAAATGGTACAACCATGAAGTAGTGCTTTCAAAACTACCTATTAATAGGATATGTTAGTTCATTACTTTGGAGGTCCCTTAAATGAAAAGCATTATTGCTTAAGATCCTGATATCTAATAAGACCTAATATATAAGGGTGAACTTATCATGATGTTCTTTATTTTCATGGGCTTTATCCCATATGCACCAGATCATATATTACGAATGCTTTAACCTTTCCTCTTCTATCAAACCATCTCTTGACCAGGTCCTAATGCTTAATAAAATTATTCCAGGCTTATGTCCTTGAATCTTCCATCTCTATTATGTCTAGTAATTAGAACACTATTTTCTCACTAGGTTCCATGTCTTCCTACATGAACTGATATGTTAGAAATTTGAGCATAATTAGAAATGAAGGTTGTCATCTATATAATAGATGGTAGGGTGAAGCCTTGAGGGCCTAATTTGATCTTGTTTGATTGGACCATAGTGCATATTTAATTAGATGATGCCACGCTCTAGGTTTATCTATAACTAAGTTTTTAATGGAATCAATAAAATGTTTTATTTATCGATTCAGCCAATTCATATACCTATGGATAATGATTGGAAGATGACTTGATGGTGATTTGGTTATCATGGGTCCATTAAATAAAATTAGTGTATTAGAATGTTATCCCATTATCAAAAACTAAGGATATGGAGGTACCAAAATTATTTGTGATGTTTTCATCAAGAAAACTGATTACATCCTATGCTTTAGAATTCCTTGTTATCACTACTTTAGTCTACCTAGTGTAGTAGTTTATAGTTATGAGAACAAATGTGTGGTTGAATGAAGAATTTAGGTTGATGACAATAATTAAATCCAAACCCCACTGAGAAAATGGTAATTATAGGATGGAATTTATATGTGCGCTTTGCATTTTGCCAATATTTGGTATTTATGGAATGTTCTCACATGATTACATGTTTCTATAAAGATTGTTGGCCAATAATATCCCATTCTAAGAATCTTATGTGTTTTTTTATTTCAATATAGATTATCACTATCTATATTTTGGTGTAGTTTTTCCCTAATTTGCTAAGCTTCTTCTTGTGATACGCATCTTAAGTATATGCCTTCATAATTTATTCTATATAGAATCATCTTCCTAATCATATAGTGAGCAGCACTAAGCCTCAAGTATCTCTTTTTTCTCTATTGAGATCTAGGAGGAAATTACATGTGAGGAAGTTTTGAATAATATTGGAATACTAGTCTCCTATAGATAATTGGGTCTCAAGGTCCTCCTCAATGGTTATGCACAAGTCAGGATCAATCATAAGCTGAATGAGGCCTTATCCCCTGATAATTTTAGTAGGCTTGATTTCTATGTCAAATTCTTGCAATTTTTCCATCATTTGCCTATGTTTTTTCTTAGTTCATTTTATCCCAAAGTGAGCTTGACAATAAGATCTAGCACAATAGTAATAGTTTTATTCCTCAAGATGTAATTCCATAATTTCTTTACCAATTTGACAAAATCAAACATCTACTTGTCTATCATGGAGTACTTGCTCTCTACTTATTTTAAATTTGTGATCATAAATGTAATAGGATGCTCACTTTCATCCTTATTATAGGTAAACACAACAACAATTGTGTGCTTTGAATAAAATAAATAAAAGAAGAATTTTTTGTTGAAGTTTAGGCTTATCAACATTGGGACCTAAGATATGGAATCCTTGATGTCTTGGAAAGACTTTTAAGCTTCTAGTGTCCACTCTACCTTGAAATCTTGTTTAATTATTGCACTTAAAGGCCTAATAATTTTTACAAAACCAAAGATAAACTTTATCATAAATTTGATCTTTCTAAAGAAGGACTTGAGCTCTTTATTACTATTTGGGATTGAAATCTTTGAAATTCACTAAAATCTATCTAGATCAATGGTGATCCCTTCTTTGGTGATGATGTGCCCCAATAATTTGCCCTCAATGACACCAAATGTGATCTTCTTAGGTTTTAGTGATTTGTCAAACCTTCTACATATTTTAATGGTTGATTATATGTGTCTTATGTGATTAGTTCTATTACTTAAAAATGTTTTTGAGGTCATCTATATAAATGATTACGCATTTACCTATCAGCCCTTGAAATGCATGATCTATAGCCAACTAAAAGGTAACTCTTGCATTAATCAGGACAAAAAGCATCCTCTTGTATGCATAAGTACCACACTCTATGGTAAATGCAATCTTCATCATATCTTCATATTCTACTAACACTTAGTTTTAAATTGAAAATCCATCTAAGAAGGAAATCATTCCAGAACCACTCACTCCTTGGAGCACCTCATCTAGGGAAGAGAAATGGTAATTGTCTTTCTCCAAATCCTTGTTAATATTCCCAAAGTTAATGCACAATATTATTTCTTCATTTTTTTCCTGACTGGAACCAAATTTTAAACCTAGGTTAAATGCCTAATAGGGAACACTATCTTAGCACTTAGTAATTTTTGCACTTCCTTCTAGATAATGGATTCCAAAATGGGATTGAATGACCTCTATCTTTTTTTGAATGACTTATGGTTTGGATTTATTGGGATTTTATGGGTGATAAATCTTGGTTTAAAAACCTTTGAGTTTTCATAATGACATGAAATCACATCCTTATACTAGATGAGAAAACATCTCACCTTTTGCTTTTTCTTATAGAGTGCAGTTGAGACCAACATTGACATAGCATAGATCACTCTCATCACTTAAGTTTTCCTTGTTGAAATTAGACCCTTTAAATTTGGGTTGAGTTTGTTGTTGGGCTTGGGTATCCATATCAAATTCTCTCTCTAACGAAACCATTCCCAAAGGAAGATGGTTTTCCTTGAGTTGAATGACTTTTTCTACCAATTCCTCCTGGCATAGATAACTAAACTATACGATGACAATCAATTGAATTACAATCTATGCAAGGGAATTACAATCTATACAATTATAAGTACTTCTTACCCTATGGGTCAATTATTTCAACACCCTTGATCCTTGGTTAGATCTAACACCATCAAAATAAAGAGTCCATAATTAGGAATGTCCATGAAATTATTGGTCTTGTATTTCACATTTGATGATGAAGGTGTACATCCCAAGACTAAGATATTTATAAATCACCTCTTCAATCTTGGCATTATATTCCATGATGGGATGTTTCATCCCAAACTCTTAATCAATTTTAATTTGATTTGTAATTCCTCTCCATGGTAACCATATATGTGATAAGTTTATCACCACATATCCATTTAGCATTTTTAACCAATCTTTACTTAGTAGTAGTCCATATCCTTCTGGGATATCTACCAAAAGCATATTTATAGTCATATACACATGTGGCTTAGATGTAAATTGAATATGTACATTATTCAATTCTCCAACCATGAGCACTATTATCTTGTCCAAATGTGATTTTATCCTCTTGGATAGGCTTAGAGTTAATCCAAGCTTTTGAAAAATAGGCGTCATCATAGTAGCTAAAGCTCCTAAATCAACTAATCAATTATTTATATTCTTACCAAATTATCTGAAAGTCAAAAAAAAGGGAGGAACCTCTAGCATACTTTTGTATGTGGCATTTGTATGAGTGGCTCTTGACTTGTCTAAAGTAGATTTCCCTATAATAAAATTTCCACATAGTTTTTTCTATTCTATAATCTAGGCCAACTCATGGAGGATTATGTTTTAATTTATCATATTCATGTCTTTAATGATGTTGTATTTTCCTTTACCTTGGGTTTTTACATTCAAGGGTTGATAATTATGTTTTGGGGGAGGTATTTTTGTTATTAGCCTATAGATTTAGGGGGATAATCATGTTATTTGGAGTATTAGACATGGTTGATAATTGCTTATTCCTCAAATTGTACTTGTATCTCCAAAACTATTCTAAATCTTTAGCCTCATCTAAATTATGCTCTGGTTCATTATCATCTTCACTTGGGAATGGAAACTCATAAGTTTTAAAGGCTAATGTTATTCTTAATAAACCATAAGCAGTGGATGATTCTAGTAGATTATTCATTAATTCTTGTCTCACCATTTCTATTTGGAATATTTTAAATGCTACATAAAAATAAACATAGTCAAGCTCATCATGCCATGACATGTTGTGAACCCTACACCAATTAGGTAAGGCTATCTATATTATGTTAATCTCTAGTATCCTATTAACTTGTTTTTATATATTAGTCATAAGATTATTGTAAGTCCTTTTATATATTGGAAACCTAAAATTATGATTATTGTTCTATCATGTGACATTTCCCATCTTATTTTGCATGTTCAAAAATTCACTACTCAACTTCTCAACCATCCTCTATAGATAATCCAATTATACCTTGGTAAAATCTATACTTTGGGCGGCAACTACAGTATTGGTTGGGATTGAATGTTGACTTTGTTGATGGTTTATCATCTGTATATGATTATTTTAGAATGCATGATTCTAATTTACTATTAAATACACTAGAGGAGGTAATGTATATAATTACTAATTGTACATGGGAACATCATGATTCACATGAGGCACTAAATTTAAGGTTAGAAAAAGAGAATTGAGGCTAGAAACTCTTACTACCTAAGGATTGATATAATTATTGATGGTAATAACATCCTCATAGGCCAAAGTTAAAGTGTTTAAAATAATAACCCTTCATAGAAAAATGTAATGATCAAATCCAAAGCATTCTTGTACATTTCCAATGCCAAACCCTCTAATGGGTTATATGTATTACTCACCCAAGTGTACATATTTTTTAATATTACATTGAAAGAAAAAATTGGTATATTGGTCTCCCTCTTCATATTGGTGAAGTGATAATATACAAGACTTGGGTTGGTAACCTACTCAAATTGAGTAAGAAAATTCATTTTACAATTATCTAATGAAGTAATTGAACCCTCTTATAAGTTGAGGTATTAATTTTAAGGAACATCTTCTAATGTGAAGGGAAAAATCATATAAGCAAAATATTCATTAATAACATTCATTTATCTCAAGGTAGCCTTAAAATAATTGATATTTTCTATTATTTTTCCTCCTATGGGAGAAAAAGAAGGCAGGTACTTTTCCAGATTCCTTGGCAGATTATGTACATCACTTGGAATGCTAATATCTAACCCAATTAACCAAGGATGATCCATAGGTTGATTAACAAGCTGAGAAATTATTACTATCGAAGGTGTTCTAGTTTGGGGAATTATGGGGACATTTGGTTTAGATCTAGGCCTTCAATAGGTTGATAATGGTGAAACCAAAAGAATAGCTTGGACCCTAGACCTAGTTACTCTCTCAAGTGTCTCTAGTGCAAACTAAATATAATGGATAGCCTTGTATAGGGATGGACACATGGATTTTATCCCTCTTAGTGCCATAAAAGTGGATGTTTATGTGATTTTTATACACATCAAACCCTAAATTAGGTAGCCTTTAACATTTTAGGATCTCAATGGGGGGTGAACTCCACTCTAGCGCATGAGTTGTAGGTATGGATTAAAATAACCAGGTGGTGGAATAGTCAATTTGAGTATGCAGGTTGTTAACCAAGTGTGTACGAGTGAATGAGACTTAAAATAAGTCAAAACCTATTTGATTCAACTGGGTGTAAATGTAAGCTCATGTGGGTAGATATTAAAATAAAATCCAAAAAGGGAAGTTAGAGTAGAAAAGAAGTCTTTGTGTTCACAAGAGGGATTAATTATAGGTTGGTCCCATTCATGGACAAGTGTCTTTAAACTAATGTTTTTAGTGAGTAGTTATTTCTCACATGCATACAAACATAGTGAGGGAGTTTGAGGGTAAATGATATAATAAATCTAAAATATCAACTAAAGGTTGCTCTTATTTAGGGTATCTACAATACACGCTTATGGAAAATGACTATAGATTAGATTAGAGAGGTATCTAAGTTATATATTACTCACTCTTAGAAATATATATTATGGAAGACACTTCTACACACTTAGACAAATGAAATAGTTAGCCTTATTGCATTAAATTAACATTATTTAAAAATCATAAAATAGTTATTTCACATCTTATATCATCATACATTACTAATAACAAGAAAGAATTATAAGTAGTGTTTGCACACTTCAAATTAATATATTGACCAATAGGAAAATAAACATATTTACTCACATAAAATTGGAGAAAACAAGCATTAACACAATTTCATGAGAATCAAAAGATTTCTTCCTATATTAAAAAAATCCTTTCCCTTTTTTTTCAAATGGGATAATTAAAAGTATAAATAGATTTGGGGAGGGGCCTCATCATCCTCCAAATCCATATGAAGTACCATAATTACATGCTAGTAACTATAAGAAAAGTTATACTTGGATGTAAACTATGCATATATAATTAAAGATGACCAAAACTAAATATTCAGAGTAAGACATGTACATATAAAACCATGCAACATGTGCATGTTGCAATACTCTATAGATAACTCTTACATTCATTCATGAAGTATAAATACACTTTAGTTACATTCATTAATTTTCATGCAAAAATACATATAATATCATCTCAAAAAGACTAATCTTTACTCTTTTCTAAGGCATGGTGGAGTACCACTTGAAGTAGTTGGCAAATTAGTGTAACAATAGGATTTGAATTAGAAGATGGAGTTTAACTAGAAGCTTCAAGTCAAGGCCTATTTATTTACTTCCAAATCATGATAATGCTTGTATTTGACATCATATTAAAATCTAATTATATCCATGTTCAAAATAGATAGCCTATACACCTTAGTGACTTTCATCAATAGGCATCCATGAACAACCTTCATAAGTCTAAATTTCACTTAGAAAATATCCATTTCAGTCATCTTATTTCTATTAAAACTAATTTCTTGCTCAATTTCCTCCAAAGTACACCCTTTAAGACTCTATTTTAAATTTATAAATGTTTTTTAGAGTAGCTTATCAAAATTGGTCCTATCCATTAACTCTCCTAAAGTGTCCCTAGCTTGAAAAAACTTTAATTATTCTAAAATTTGTAAAACCTATTTCTCATGCTTAGCCAACTTTAGACTCGAAGATCATGAACTTGAAACCCAATCTCAAGTTTTCTATGTTTTGATGAACACCAAATTGAGAGAATTGGCTACCTCATATGGCATCATCAGGTCCATAGTTAAAGGCCTTATTAGTTATATATAGCATGAGGAAATTTAGTTTATTTTAATTCTCTTTCAAATATGTAAACAATTTGGATGTCTCAACTAAATTAGGAGACAATTATATTTTCATTGAATTAATGGTGTTTAGAATATTGTATAGCTTGAGGGCTGCATTCTAGACATCATCCTCAATCTCTCAAGGAACATGCATGATTTTTTAATGTTGCCACACTTGATTCAACTTTTGTTGTAGTTATTATTGATATTTGGTTCCTTTGTGGATTTATAGAAAAACCTCTAAGTGGATTCCCAAATAAGCTACAAAATCCTCATTATAAGTAAACTCTCTAGTTCTCTGATTCTTTCTCTTACATAGCGAGAAAACATATTTCCTCTCTTCAAAGGTCAAACCCATACCAAATTTATGTTGTAATTTTATCTTTCTAACCTTATATATAGGCCTCATTGACATCTCAAAAAAATAATATACATTAGGTATCTTTGTGATCACCAAATTGGGCTTTTGAGTAGCTTGGGCCTTTAGGTTTGATGCCCACTATGGAATTACCAATTTGGGTGTCTTGGGTAAAATCTTTTGACAAAACATATTAAGAGGATTAAATTAATACCTCCACCTATAGTTGGTCTGGAAAGGATGGGAAAATGATTTTATTCTAGTCTATATTTCTAAACTGAGGCATGGGATGCATAGTATATGTGGTCTTCCTACCATCTCTTGTGGGTGATACAATTGAAGTAGCCTGAGTGGTAATAGAAGGTGGCATTGGTAGGCCCAAGTGAGTAGAAGGGATAGAAAATTATGAATTAGTAAGTGCTCCCATAATTTTATTGAAATAGACCTTCTTAGCTCTAGGATCCCTTAAAAAAACATGGGAAGGAGTAGGATTATGACTCACAATAGTTGAAATAATAGGATTGGCTATAGTAACTAAATAAATAATAGTAGTAATAGGAATAGAAGAAATAATAATAAAAATAGGAATAGTAGAGGCAATAGGAACTAAAGAAACAACATGGTGTGGAGAAATAATCAGACCTAAAGAAGGTGAAGTAATAATGGCATCACTTGATTTATCAACCTCTATTGGTTCCTTTCCTTTGACTCCATGGAAACTTATAACCTTATCGCTCTTTATTTACTCCTCTTCATCCTCAAGGTTGTCAACTAGAAGATTTTGTCCACATTATACTATTGATTTTGCCTAAACTGGGGTCTCTCCTTAGTTTATATCTTCTACTTCGGATAATGCCCTAAGAGTTGAACTTACAAGAACCTTGGGGGCTCTAGGTTTCCTCTTATAATGAAACATTGTATTATTAATCAAGGGAGTAGCCTACCATATAGTATAAGATGAAACATGTACATTTGGGGCAATTGGTGTTGAGGTGTGATGCTCACATTATTAATGTAATAACTTAAATATTATTGTGATAATAAATTATGTTAATAGCTTATGGTTAGTTTTATTGAGTTTAACGAATATATTATAGTCATAATATATTCATATATAGTGGGTTAGTTGGGATTTTATTTGTGAGAGATATTGGTGGAGATTGTATCTCCCCAATTATAGGAAATAACTTTCCTATGTACTATGTATTTCTCATATAGTTTAATAAGAGAGAACAAATACAGTGTGTGAGAATATTATGAAATAATGTGTTTTAATTTCTTTATTTATTCTATGTAAATAGTATTGTTCTTCAGTACATCTAAACTACATCTATTAATAATAATTAAACTCATAGTAGGGAGTCTTGAAAATTTAGAGTCATAAAAATCAACTCTAATTGGTTCCCCTACTCCTCCCTAAGAACTTGTAACACTAGGGGCTTCCTCCATAGCTTGATATTGCTTTACATCCATCTTCACATTTGGTGCTGGTGTTTGGGATGGTTCCCCTTCTGGTTGAGCCATCTAGGAAGGCCCTAAGGATCAATAATCTATTGAAGCCCATCCACTCAGAGGTGTAATTATAGTATGTACCTCTTGAATTGTAAGGGAGGGATCCCTTTTTATCACCCTTAGGATATCCTCTATCAATCCAACCATATGTGCCCTAAATAGGACCTTGGCATCATCAATTACATTCAAGAAAATAAAGTCATGTTCATATGGCTTATGATGGTAAGGGATGTGTATTCCTATGATATGTTTTTAAATGTGTCCAAGGGGATACCAATCCATGTGCTATAAGGATTATAATGAATATAAATCCATAATTTTTCCAACATTGCATAAGTGTTCTTGTGTGTATAACATATTTGTCCTATCAATAAAGAACATTTATGAAAAATGCTTCTATGTTACTTCTTAATGTCCTTGTCAATGCTGAACCAGAGCTGAAATGTTATTTCTCATTTGGCCAACTTGTTTGGGATGTACTTGGGTAGACACAAGGGTGGAACCTTGGTTCCCAAAACCATGATTACTATATAATCTAGGTACAACCAATAGTTCCCCCTTGTCCATAATGTTTTATTGATGTTCTTAGATAGTCAGGGTAAGGGTTCCTTATGGATTACCTTCTAGACTTAATGGTAGACATTCTCAACAATATAAACAATGTTCCTCATAGATGAGGAGATATACAAGAAAGAATGGATGTCACATACCTTATTTTTGATATATTCTTGGGGCTAAGCTCTAGAGTGATCTATTATGAACATAAAAAGTCACCAAAATTACATCCAATAGGTAAGACATGATGAGTAAATGGCCAAAAACTAGTCTCTTATCTTATGGAACATTTTCTCCTAGAGCTTGACACTGATAATCTCTCCCAAGGCAAAGGTCAACTCTAAGGTCTTCAAAATCATGTAATGGCACCCATACTAGTCAAAGGTAGTGGATGTTATTACACCCATATAATTTATGCAATAAATCCATCCAAATATGAAATCCCATCTTGAATTTTGTAATTGGTATGAGAGTTATGGCCTTAAGGCTCACTTTTTCCCCTAGGATTATCAATTTCTTTAGTGTATTCTCAACTATGATAATATTTTTCCATGACACAATTATGTGCCCATCATACGTGACATCTAAGATGGGGAGCCTTAGGCATATCTGAAAATCATCCTATGAAATTCAAGACATAACTATAACTATTTTATGATTGACATGGTGAAAGAAGCCATCAGATTCCTTTCCCATAAAGATCCCAAAGTAAGTTTATTAAGGGCATCAATTTGGGCTTGGCTACCATAAAATGTAATTATTAGTGATTAAATGTTAGTAAGTCAAATTCTATCTATTTTTGATTGACTATCAAGCTTTCCTCGCATTCATGGGTATCAACATCCTCTACCACATCGCATAGATTTGTATAATTGGAATACTTGTCATTGAATACTATTTCATCAAAGATTGTGTTTGTTTAATTTATATAATCTTTGATGGATTATTTCAATGTCAATGAAATTCCTTTGAATACCTTGGATGATGAATCCTTTTCTTATCTGGTTTACTTATGTGGTTCTCATGATAATTCAACTAGTTGATCACTTACTGGAAATAGCTCAAAAATAAATGTAGATGACTAGGGATTTGAGTTCTCTATGGAATGAAATTTTGTTTAAGATATTTGGTAATTAATAGGCATGACTTCTCTTCAAAATTTGATCATATAGGATGAGGATGGGGAATTTATTTCCAATTTTTGTGTCATTAATGTTCACTAGCTCCATGCTTGATTTGATCTTTTAATTTGAATTCAATAACCTACTTTGGTAGGTATGCCACATAGACCTTTCAAATGTTTGGAATAATGCCATGCTATTATCCCTAGACAAATGTCACTTTATCACTATTTCATGTAAATTCAATTATGCTATACAACATAATCTTTGATGTTGAGTGTAAAAAATTTTATCAAAATATATTTAGCCAAATCTCACAATGCCTCAGATGCATGAAACACAAAGACTCACATCTTTCACATGTCAAAACTTTTATCAAAATCATTATTTTCCATTTTGTGAGAAATCATGAAGATAAAATTTTTGAAGATGAAAGTAGTGAAGACCTAAAGCTTGTGAAGATCCATAAACAAATTTAAGCAACATAAAAACCTATGATGACTAAAACTTATGAACATGAAAAAGTTATGAGATGTCAAAGTCATGACAAACAAAAGTTCCTATGAAAAAAAATTCTAATGAACAAAAAATTTGACAAACAAAAGTTGCATAGACAAAATATGTAATTGTAAAAGTTGTGTACATAAAAGATGTGAAGACTTAGAAGTCATGAAGTATGAAAGACTAAAAGATACAAAATGGTACAACCAATATTTTTGAAAGCACAAAGGTTTTGAATTAAAAACTATGCTAAGACTTGTGGCTTTCTCTTAGGATTTTTAGGTTGTAAACTTCATGTAAATTCTAAAAACTTTCATATATACAAAACTCTCTAAATGCATTAATACATTAGTCCAAACAAATCACACAAAGAAAACTTGGATAGTGGGGAAAATACCAATTGCATTTACATAAAATATTATACTGAACAAGAAATATCAACATGATAAATAATAACTTTAAAGCCTTAAATCTTGCTAAGTACACACATGAATGCCAATAAAAAGCATTTTCAAATATAAACGAAGCATTTCATACCATAATGGGTCCCTATTCAAAAAAATTGAGACTGGGGGTGTGTTGATTAAAATACTTGGTATATCTAAACTTCTTCAAAACACTTTTTATACTAGCATTAACATGACATGAAAATGATTGGACACATGGTTTCTCTGCAATGTAAGCCTTGAGGATCTCATCCTAAGATACCTATCCCCTCCATTGCCTATCCCCTAGATTACTATCCCATCCATTAATATCCCCTTTCTCAATGTTAAAAATAGTTTTTCCTTTGTTTATAGTTTCATTATTAATAAAAAATTGAAAAAATACAAAAGAAATAAAAATCTCAAGAAACACAAACATAAGCCATTTTGTATTTTCCTTAGTCTAGTTGAAATCCTTATTCAGCTTTAAATAAATAATTGTAGCTTTTATATGATATATCATTCCCAATATACTACCTCACACAAATCATTGTTTGGGGGACAAAAAAAGCTATCATTATCATCAAAGATTAAATATGCAATTTATAACTTGATAAAATTAAAAAACAAAATAGTTTGCTTATTTGTTTATGTGGGTGTTATTTTTCATTATGTGTTTTTGTTGAGTGTTGAGTGTTGATTGTTGAGTGTTTTCTTATTTATTGCGTTTGTGCCATTCTTACTATGTATTATAAAGAGATATCATGATGTATTTTATCATATGTAATAGAAAACAATAGGTTGCTCAAACATTTAGAAGTATTTACAATATTATTTGTAACTTATTAATATACATCTACATCTTTTTTATTACCTATATTCATACACATTCATTCCCAAAACATTCAATTCATTTTAACTATCCATAACTAATAGAAACTATAACTACCTTTTCATACCAATAACTAAGTATGCATCATGCATGAATAAATTAAAATTGATAGGCTAATCATCACATCATATCATAGTTTCCATAAACATCGTAACATAATCAATAAAACACTTGATACACATAAGAGATAACTCACGTATAAAAATAATGTTCATGTGCATGCACATGCACGCATGCATATACATGTGCATGTGCGCATACAATATCATGCATGTGCATGTGCATTCATGTATAAATATACAATCCATATCATAAATCATGTCTACAATAATAACTAAACTTATGTATCTCGAATGCTAGACTCACTAGTGATGGAATTATCTTAGGAAGATCCCCCACTGAATGATTTGATTGTGTTGATGGTGCTCTTGTCCATCTATTCACCATGTTTATATATATATATATATATATATATATATATATATATATATATATATATATATATATATATATATATATATATATATATATATATATATATATATATATATATATATATATGCTATGGAAGGATAGCCTACTCGTATAATCCTTTATAATATTAAGCCTCCCTTGTTATCATCAACAAGTTATAAAATACCTAACCCAAGACCTAAGTAGTGAGTAGTGATCGAGCCACATATCTCTCACCTCATACCCTCTAAAGATTCACTCATACATACCCTAGCTTCATGTCTTTTACCTCTATATGAGCATGATAGGTAGTATTTATCCTATCTGGTGTTCCTCTCATATGTTCTACCTTGATAGTCAACTGTGTAATCTTTGTATCTCTTGTCGATACTTGAGTCTAGTAAGTAGACTCCTCCATCCTCATTTTTGTTATATCTACATCTCGAGATTTTATCTTCCACCATAGAGTCTTTATTAGCTCCTCATCCTTCACCTATCTCAATTTTGAGGGCTATAAAAAAATTTATCCTATAAAACTGATTGGCACCACCAAAGAGCTAAATATACCTTCATCTCCCTTGTCAACCCCTGCATATCCACCTCCATCTCCCCCATTAACTCCTATGTTCATAACTACCACTCCACCTCCATATTCTTCATATCCTCTATTTTTATACCTATCACCATCTATCCTCTCTATACCCCCTCTCATCCTTAGATGCTACACTCATTGAGGTTGCACCCTCAATATACCTTATATCCTTTACTGTAGGGCCCTCTATCTCTAATCTAGGATAGTTAAACTCACTAGTTACGACTACTGCCACCAAGATCTATACTCATCTATCAACATTACATCTATAATTTCCTGTCACCTATCCCACTTTAGACACTACAAAAATTTCCATATGGTTGTTGTCACCCTCTTATCCACTAGGGGTCTCCACTACCATTGTTCCATATGTACACATGTAAAAATGTGAGTTCCTACAATAATTCCCTATTATAAACCAAGCTACCTAAAAACTATATCAAGTTTATATCTCTCTATAATATACTAAAAAGGGTAATGAAATAACACACAATCATAGAATATGCCAAGTATATCAAATATTCCACTCATAGTGTATTTGTCTCTTTGTTTAAGATCTAATTATTACCCTCAATAATTAGGTCATCAATACCTCTCCTATAATACTTCAATTCCCCTAGATGTAATCCCTAGCTACCCATATAATATACCATCCATATGCAAAATATTACTCATAATATCTTTGTCATCACTACCCTAATGGACACTCTAGAGCTATGTGATCACAGGCCTATATTTATAATAATTTATAATCCCCAATACTCCTATCATCCTTTTATGCCACCATATATAAGTCTTTTTATAGCTACAATAATACACAAGGTCACTAGATAAACTCTCTATAATCCTCTAAAATGTTGGCCACCACATCTAATAGTCCAACCATAAAATATATTCTAATCTTGTTAAGAAGAAATATTCTTATAACAAAAGTCATTAGTAATAGGGGGAATCGGTATATTAATTTTCTCATCAAACATGTATTCAATTCCACTACTAATCCTAGCCATTGAATGTCATAATTTGTTATCCTCATATTATATGTTAAGTATTTCATATCCATTTAATATTCTATATCCACTCGTATCAATATGCATAAAATTATCCACACATCCTCTAGTGTGATGGTCATCTCCCCATTTGGTAGATGAAATTTACTCATATCCAAGTGCCACCTCTCTGACAATTCCATCAATAGAGCCATGTAATTTTTAATCTTTGACATTAGAGCCACATAGTATAACCCCACTACCTTTAGTATTCCATACTCATTTGAAGTAAGTTATTTCACTAATTTTAATACTTCTAACCATCTCCCATATGCAATAATAGTTGTTAGTAAATTTTGAAATCATAAAAAATATACAAAGTTACTCAAAATTCTCAAACAACCACAAAAATGCTTCTAACTTGAGTAAAAATGATGTTTTTGTGCAAACATCACTTTTATGATGTAAATGACATGACAATTACAAAAACAACACCCACTTCAGAAAGTGCCAAAGTGATGAAAACACTACAAATATTATGCAAACGTTGTTTATGTAAATGTAAATGTCATTTTCTCAAGCATAAAAATCATTCATGCTTATGAAAATTCCATGAGGAAAATATTCCTCCTAACATTTACATTTTCCTAAACTTTACCCTAATAAATACACTTAAATTTTGACACTAAATAAAATACAAGTGTAACCTACCATTTTGTCACTTCCCTCTAGCTGTTGGTGTTCCCTCATGTTTTTTCCATGGTGTTCATCTGTAGGAATGTAGGACATGTTTGCCCAGGGTCTCATGTAGGGTTAGAGTTCAAATCTCCTAGGTGGAAAGAGTTAAAATGACCTTAATTTCAACCCTACCTCCTATTTATTCAAACCCCCCCCCCCCCCGCCCCCCCACCCCCCCCCCCCCCCCCCCACACCCAAATTACCCCCTAATCCCTTCACTTCATCTTTTTTGTCCTTTTGAGAGCCCCTCTACTTATTTCATTCTTACACATCATCTTGGGGGCCTCATGTCTAACAAATATGTCACTAGGGGCATCATCACACACATCCTTCTATCTTTTATATATTATTTGAAAATACATTTTTTAATCTTAATTATAATGGCTTTTTAAAGAGGAAAAAAGTAAAAACCCTAATTCTACAACCCTACTTTTATTAATAATTTGTGTCATTTAATCCATCACCCATTCTAATTAATTTGTCAAAACATCACAAACCCCTAATGCCACCATGGAAAATAATGAACATGTCACCCTGACCTTATAAAAAACCTACAAATATAATTTCATGATTATTAAATTAACTAATTATTATTATTTAGCTAATTAATCACTAAACTAATTTCTTGTACAAATAATCATAAAAACAAATAAATAAAGGAACGTTGTTATTCCAAAAGTTATAATATTTAATTTGAATGGATTATAAAATTTAAAAACGTCTAACAAATTAAATAAGCTAACTTTATCATTAATCATTAACAAACTCAATCAAACCATTAACAAACACATTGATTCATTTAAAAACTAATTCAAATCATTCAATCATCTCATTAAGTCATTCAACCCACTCATTAACCAATTCCTTAATCCCTTAACTTCTTAAACTTCTTCATTGAATGCATTTGAACCATAAACCAAATTACATACATCCAAAATCAAATATTATAAAAATATATGGATTTGTCAAAACCATCCATTTTTCCCTCCAAAAATCTATAAATTTGACCCTTCTTCTATTTGGAAGATCATGAGATATGTGCTTTTGAAGTTTGAGAATCCAGAGAAATATTTCTCATATTATCATTAAGCAATCAAACAATTGAAGGTACATGTTGATGGAATTCTTGCATAAAAGTCCTTTGAGTAACCATAAATTGATCGACCATAAACTAATCTATTTCAACAAATGAGAGTTTTGCATGCTAGCAAGTGAAGGTAAGTTGTTTTGTCTCTTTTATTTGTCTCAATCAAATGGTATGGTAGGTTTAGATTATGAAATTAAGTTACTCTTGGTTTCTAGTTAAGCCTCGAATCTTTTCATATTACAACTATAAACATAGACTAAGTATACTAAAATAACTTCTTTGTGAAGATAGATATTTATTTGGAGTTTTTAATGACATTTTCTGGATTACTAAGTTTCAAAACAAAGATGATGTCCATAATCATTGGTTTATATGGATAAATAACGCACTTTATATGTAGTTACTAATAATGTATCCATTGAATCCTTTGTCCATAGGTACATAACTCGCGATATTGAGGTCTTTTCTAACAACATTATGAAGTTGCATGAACATCACCGCACAAAAATTTGCTACAAGAGTAAACATAGAAAATGCAGATAAAATCAGATAAATTTTTCTTCTTTGATGAACACATCCATTTGATTATCACTTACTCGGGATCAATTACAAAGCTTTAAAAAAAATTATCAAATCTTGGCAAAGGCCATAACTAATCTTCAGACCTTATCTATTTGGTCATTTCTTCTTTATTGTTCTTGATAAAACTAGTGAGGATATTTACTAATTTCTATTATCAGAATCTTCTCACGCACAAACGAGTATCTTCAACTTCAAAAATACTTTCTTAATAATCAAAAGAAAAAACATCCAATGTACCTCCGCCATGTTAAATGTCATACGTACTTTCTTCTTTTTGTATTATTGTCTCAATATCCATTTACAGACCTCGGACGGAAAATACAAAACTTGGTAATCCTAGTCTATATTAGTCGCCCATGCATCAAAATCTTCAACTTCTTTAACCGTTCTTCCACTTATCAACTTTCAAATGTTGAAGCATACACAAGATTTTTTTTATTTATTTTTCTTGCTTGTCTACGTAACGTGAATATTCACCTCAATTTATGTATATCGAATCTGTTCTTTACCATGCACCTCAGCAAGCTTGGACCTTTCACAACTTAATTCGACCTATATTGGTGTTGTAAGCCCGCCTTCTGTGATTGAATTGAGAGTTTCCCAACTCACGACCGCTTAGTAACCTAGGTCTCTACTTGCATTCTGAACCGAATCTGTTACCTCGACACACGGACTCCTCCTTATCTCTCCAACTTGGCAAGGATTCAAATTTTCTGTCTTGAAGGTTTCAATTCGCACCTATCTTTGGCTTGCAGTATGAACCCAATCGGGAAGTCTAATTACTATTATTACCGTAATCGACAAAGACCATGCTCAAATCGGGAGTTGTAAACCCGAGTTACACTACGAAGTAATAAGCACCCTTTTTAGCTCCATATCGATCTCCATACGCAGATATATATTTCTGTTTTATTACACAACTGAGAGCATATGAATGATTATTTATATACCTGTGCATTTACTTCAACCTTATGACACCTTTCCCTGTAACGTCATATACAAAAACACTCTCCTCTTACCTTGACGTCATCACTGTCTAGTCATCAGACAAAAATCAATAATCCACAGATTCGTTGTATACTTGGCGAACTTTAAACATAAATACAATGGCATTGTATTATAGAATTTGTAAATTCGCGCAACAGAGAAATCACGGACTTTACCACTACCTACGTATCATTTTGCAAGCTATCATATTTAGCTTTATTTACTTACTTTATTTAACTTCTCTTATGGATGAGAGAGTTATCCATTTCAAAAATATTCTAAACACAAATTTCATATTCGTATAAACTATCAACTTCCTATCAACTTACTAATTTGATTATCTACATTGATCTTGATTTTTTAAGAACACGAATTTCATATTCCTATAAACTCTTAACTTCTTATCAACTTACTAAATTGATTATCTACATTGATCTTGATTTTTTAACAGCTTGTACAACTTTAAGATGTTGACTAGGACTATTTATAACATGATCTTGACCTTTTCCAACAACTAAACTCTAAGATTTATCCAATTTCTCTCTTAATTTTATAGATATTTGACAATTCAAACCATACATGACCTCATACAAAACATGATTTTGTTTACATTATGTGATGCTCTTGCATCATTCTTCCACTAATGAAACATACCAAAATACTCAAGTCATATAAATATAATGATGCACTTATTGCTACAAATTCAAATCATATTTTTTTGATACTTTAAAAAATAGATATGAAAGTTCTTTTTTCCTTTAACAATTTTCTTGATGAACTAAACATAGATGAAACTGAATATATACATGCAATACAAATCCTATTGAAATAACCAACTATTTATTTGGACAGGAAACCATGACAAACATGCAACAATAGCTTTGTAAAATGAAGCCCACCATTATAAGAAGAAAATACAAATGCCCAATTTGTTCTCAATGCATATGTAGCTGAAAAATATTGTAGTTCAAGCTTTATGACAAATTGATAAGTCAATATAAAAAAATTTATAAAAATATTTGTAAACAACCAATCATTTCATCTTGATGTTATTCAAATGATAAATGCGTTGAGAAATTAGATTCTAAATTCATTAATAGTTCCACTTTAAGGAACATAAATTCATTTTATATCCTCCACTTTTGTTGTATCAAGATGTTGACACTTATAAACATTATGTTCCATTTTATTATATACTATTACATTGCATGACAACATCTATTAAAAGTATTTATCTTGCTAAATTTGCTTATGCATACATTAAAAATGGATAAAAAAAATACAACCAAGATTGAAACCAAGTGTCATACATTTAGATAATGATAAGTATTATAGAGAAAGAATTTTTTATATGTTTCATTTAAATAAATTTAAAATAGCCTCAAGAATAATTTCTTAACATGGAAAGAATCATGTACATTGGATTACAAAACTACAGTAAAAAATGAATTTAAATTTAATTATGACATAAACCTAAAGTGGGGTGATATGCAAGCTTATCTTGATGAATTATAATATGATACTATTCAAATGTTACAAAATTATCAACTCTATAAATCCATGGTTATTAATTTTAAAAAAATGATACACATCTTGATATTCCTTTGCATAAATAAAAAATGCCAAAAACAAAAAATTAGTCCATTTTCAATTGGTAAAAATCTTTTCATAAAATATAATTTAACATATTTTAGTCAAACGAAAATTCTAAACAAATAAAAACAAGAAATCATTAAAGACATTGCATTTTTAAAAAAATAGTGCAAATCCATTGTACTTTTCTTGATAGATTATGTTGGTTTAGGAAAAATTATCACTACCAAATTGATCCTTAAAAATTTGGTATGTATATATAATAAATCCATCAATATAAACCTCCTCAAATGAAAGGGTTTGATTATAACATTCATGGGAAACACTGTGTAAAATGCAAGTGATGTAATGTTTCATTCAGATTTTTTTGTTGCCTTTTCACAAATCTAAGATTATTCCTCTAAGTTATGAATGCATAGACTCATTTTTAAAATAATATAAATAATTTCATCTTGTATTTATAGATGAAATTTCCCTTGTTGATGGATAGTTATTATAGTTCACTAGTAAATGATTGTGAGAAATAAAACACATTACAACTTTATAGTTTTGAAACATTGACATGATATTTTGTGGTGAATTTTATCAAGCACAACCTGTTAATGACTATCTTATATTTGAAATTCTTAAATTTTCAAAACAACTTGTTCCACATGTATTTTAACAAAAATATGTTAAACTTTATAAATTGACTAAAACTATTTTGTAAGATGATCATGTGTTTCAATCAATACTTAATAGAATTTAAATAGGTGTTCAAATATAAATTAATATCTCATATCTTAATAACAATGTTTTTCAACCACCACTAAATAATCCTACATTTTCTATATTTTTTAATAAAAAAATTTATGTTGGGAATCATAATGCCAAAATGTTTATACTTGCTACTGGTGAACAGATTGTAATTACTTCAATTGATGAATATGATACAACATATGATGTGAGAGTGCACTTGAGTTGGCCTAATGATGAAGAACATATGCTCCTAAAAGGGAGGTCACATGTTCTAATCCTATAGGGGTTAAGGTATGAACACCTTCATGAAAATTATCCACATGTAATGGGATAATTAGCTCGGTGTTTAATGTGATGGGGGTCGACAAGTGGATTGAAACCTGTGTTCAATGTGATAAGGCATTCCACAATCCATGGCTAGGGATATTATTCATCACTAGTTTGGGCATTTTGATTATAAAAAAGCTTGTACCCAAAATTTTGATACATGAATAACCTCTTAAAAATTAATAAACTAAAGATAAGGATAATATGGCATGCACAAAGGAGATGATGAGCATGAATGAGACGGTCAAGGAAAAGACACAGATTGGAGTGAAGGAGGAGAAGGGAGTGAAGGTGAAAGAATAGAAGAAAGGATGTTTATAGGTGAAATCTAGGACAATAAGATCTGAGTGAAGGGAAGATCAAGTGTAAAATTTAGGTTTTTCTAGTGTAAAATGAAAATCTAGAGGTAATCATGGAAAAAATATCGAAGGAAGGTTTTGGAAGCTATAATAGAGGAAGAAAGAGAGTGGTGGGATGAAGAAGTGAATGCAAGCAAGATTGGGGCTAGTTAGAAAGCTAAGCTGATAGGGGGCACTAACATCCTCTTAAGAAGGATGAAAGGCTCAATCAAAATTTAAAACAAGTCAAAGTGTAAAAGGAGGCTAGCTTGGGTTTGTTGGAAGGCTCTCGGCAGGGGATGGCTAGTGAAAATTTATAGGTGAGTAAGGAGATTTGTAAAAGGAAACTCTTAGGGGATGGAGTGAAAATAGGAGAAGCAAAACCCCTAGAATAGTCTTTTGAGTTGTTTACATTGAAGATTCAACAATTATTTGATTGTTCCCTATAGTAAAAATGTGTCAGGAAATGGCTAGTGGTCAAAGTAGTTGAACTTTGGATCAAAGAGAATTGGGGTTCAGAGGTGAAGGTAAGTTTTTTACCTAAAGGGTTTTTTGTAGTGATTTTTAGTTCACTTGAAGCAAAAGTAAAGGTTTTTGATGTTAAAACTTGGTTTATGAATGGTTTGGGTCTTTGGTTACAAAATTGGAGCCCTAATTTTGACCCACTAAAAGTAAGAAAGGGTAGTTTTCTGGTTTGGATTAGATTTTATGGGCTACCCTTAGAATATTGGAGAAAATATTATTTCACATCCTTGGGAGGGATAGTGGTCATGGTAGTTAAAATTGATGTAGCTTTGCTCTTAGGTGAAGGAGTCACCTATGCAAGAGTTAGGGTAGAAATGGATTTAGATCAAGAGATTCCAGAGTTTGTGATCATCAAAATAGATAATAAGGTTTGGCATCAAAGAATACATGTGAAAAATATTCTTTTAGATGTTATAATTGTCATCAAGGAGGGCATATTCAAAAGTTTTATAAAAATAAGAGGAGCTTGATTCAAGCCAAATCTATCAAGTTGAGGCCTCAATGGAAACTAAAAAAGGGTACACAAGGCAAAATGCCTCTTCAAAAGGATCAAGAAATTAGGGATGATCAATTAACTAGTGAGAAAGATTATTGGCCTATACAAGCTCATAAAATTAAGGGGATTTGTTGGTTAAGATAAGAACATCTAAATTTATTTCCCTAGGTTTGATGTTAAAACACTATGATTTTATTGAGAAAGAATCCATTTCTGTTAAAGAATTAGTCCTAAAAAACTAGATGAATTATGAAAATATTAAGGTGTTGAGTAATTCAGAGGTTGAAGCCCAAGACATCATTTGATCAGATAAGGAAGACTCAAATGAGGAATAAAAATTAGATGAAGACTCTGAAGGGGATTTGAATTCAAAAGATATTTTATCCATCTCATAGTTCCATAGTAATAAGATGAATCTAGATTAGGGACTAAAGTAGGTTTGGGGTAGAAAAAATAAAAAAGATCAAACTGAAGGAGAAATTTTAACAAGAAGGCAAGGTACCCTAGAGTTCTTTGTGGATGTTGTAAAGTGGGGGGTGGAAATCCCTCCTCAAGAATCATAATATTTAAATCATGAAATCTTAAGGGTCTTAATGCCCCTAACAAAAGATGCTTTGTAAAATGTCTAGTTAAGGTTGAAAAAATAGATATTTTATTGCTTTAAGAAACCAAACTTGATAAGGAGAAAAGATAAAGTTTTTTGAGTTATTTTGGGAGTTATTAGCATGGGGTCTTTTTGGAGGCAGTTGGATCTTTAGGGGGATTAGATTTTCTCTAGTCACCTTTTTCTTCCAAAGTTGAAGTGTTCACTTTAGTGCAGATTGGCAAGTGGGTAAAATTCTCAGTTATAATTTAGACTTGCAATTTCTAATGGTTAATAAATATGGTCCCCAAGGTGTTTATCTCAAATTTGCCTTATGGGAAGACATTTTATCTATTATAAAATGATTCCAGAGGGAAAATTTTATATTAGGATGGGAATTTAATGCCATCTTGAACTTCAAGGATAAGAAAGGTGGCGTGTTTTCTGACTCTCAAGTGATTCAATATTTTGGTCAGTTCATTAAGTAGAATGCTTTAGAAGATGTCTCCCCCATTTAGGTTGGTTTACCTAAAATAATAGGCATTTGGGAAAGGATAATATTATGGATAACTTGGATAGGTTTTTGACTACTCCTAATTGGTATCAAAGTAATATAAAATTAGATTTTTGGGTCTATTAATATGTAGGTTTAGATCATTAACCGATTGTTTTGAAAATTGACTTTAACTCCCATATGGAAATATGTCCATTTAAATTTGAACTAATGTGGCTATGAGACCCCTCTCTTTTTGACTTTGTTAAAATTGGTGGCTTCAATATCTGATAGTTCAAGGATATAATATGGTTTACATGTTTAAGAGATTAAAATTTGTGAAATAGAAATTGAAAGTTTAGAATTGAGAACACTTCAAAAATATTTTTCAAGAAAAAATAGGAATTGAAGAAGAGTTGGAGAAGTTGAATGATGTAATTTTTTATAAAGGGATGGATGAAATAGTTTGTCTTTAGGGGAAATATTTAACTAGGTAATATGAGGAAATTCTTTGTAGGGAAGAGATATATTGGAAACAAAAATTTAAAAAATGGCTTAAAGAAGGGGACATAAATTCATCTATTTTTGTCAATCAGTTAAGGCTAGAAGGAAGGTGAATATAATAACACATATCCCTTCTAGTCAAGGTGTGGATCTAGAAACCCCTGAGGAGATTAGAGTGGAATCAGTTCAATTCTACCAAAATTTGTTAAATGACGAGTTTATTTCTAACTTTAGAGCTCAAGATGAATTTATTCAAGTCATCCCTCAAGTAATTTCCTAGGATATGAATGATAAATTGATGGCTTCATTTTTCTTTGGAAGAAATCAAAAGGGTGGTTTTTTCTATGTCCAGAAGTAAAGATCCTAGTCTAGATGGTTTTCCTACAACCTTCTTTCAATATTTCTGGGAGGTGGTGGGTATAAAGGTTAGGGAGATGGTAAAAGAATATATAAAGATGAAAAATGGGAAACCAAAGTTGAATGACTTTTATTTCTTTATTTCTGAAAGGGGAAGTGCAATCTTCTTTCCTAGACTTCAAACCAGTTGCATTGTGTAATACAATTTATAGGATCATTTATAAATAAATTGCTGAGAGAATGAAACCTTTTTTGAATAAGATAATTTTTTGAGAAAAAACAAGGTTTTGTTCCAGGTAGAAGCATTCAAGAGTTACAATAGTGGTGCATGAAATTATGCATTCTCTATCCCATAATCATCAAAAAGGTATGATGATAAAATTGGATATAAGCAAAGCATATAACAAAGTTAATTAGATATTTTTGTTTAACATTTTTTTGAAGTTCAATTTTAGTAATGATTGGTGTGAATGGGTCTGTATTTATGTTTTTAACCCAAAATTTTTGGTGCTAGTAAATGGTATTCCCTTTGATTTTTTCTCTATTACTAGAGATTTGAGGAAATGGCATCCTTTGTCTCTTTTTCTTTTCATTATCATGGAAGAAGCCTTGGGTAGAGCGGTTCATGATGTACAGGATCAATATAGGCTTCGAGGATTACAAATTATTGATAATTTTGATTCTCTAATGCATCATAAATTTTTAGATGATACTTTTCTTTTTGGAAAAGAAGCGATAGTAGAATCTCTAGAGTTTTAAAAAATCTTAAGAAGCTATGAGGAAGCCTTTAGATAAAGAATTAATGAATCTAAGTCTAAAATTTGTTTTTTGAATTATTGCCACAGAATTGAATGGAATCTAAGAAACCTTCTTGGATTTAATATCGAATAACTTCCAAGTAAATATTTGGTGGTGCCTTTTTTCAAAAGAACTAGATCCTCATGAATTTGGAAACATTTGTTGGAAAGATTGAAGGCCCATTTGAGTTCATAGAAAGGAAGATGGATTCCCATAGATGGTAGGATTACTCTAATCAAAGTAGACCAAAATGCTCTTTTGACATATTGTTTCTCAATTCTCATCCCTCCAATAAGGGTTATTAAATTCATGAATAAAATTATGAAATATTTTCTCTGGAAAGGTTGTGGTGAAGATAGGAAAAATCCTTTGATGAAATAAGAGTGTGTTTGTAAAAGGATATAGAAAGGAGGAGTGGGTATTAAAGATATTTATCTTCAAAATATAACATTTGGAGCCGAATTGGTTTAGAAAATGGTTTCTGAGATAGACAAATTATGGTGCAAACTTCTCAGAGCCAATTGTCTGAATTCAAACTCTTTAGAGAGAATGGTTACTATCAAGGATCCAGCTTGAGGATCTCATGTGTGGAATTTTATGTTGAATTTTAGATCGATTATTTTTTAGCATGTTTCTTATATGGTTAATATGGTAGAAAGGTAGATTTTTTGAATGATTCTTGAAATGGTCACTATCCACTAGTAGAGGAGTTTGTAGATAGTCAAATCAAATTACTTCTAGAAAATTTATGGGGGGTGAAAGTTTTTGATTACGTGATTTTTGATAGTCTTCAAGAAGAGTGGATTGTAGATGTAGAAGTTTTTAGGATCTGCTTGTTCCTATAGAAGAGTCTCGATTATTGGAAGCTTGTCTCAAGAACCAATTTTTTTTTGGAAAAATAGGGATGATCAGTGACATTAGATTAGGGCTAAAACATTTATTTAGTTAGTTCATCTAGGCTATCAAATAGCGAAAATAGAGGATGACTCATTAAGATGGGTAATTTTTTTGTGTTGGAATAAAGAAGGTTTATAGAAATTAGGAGCTTTTACCTAGTTGGTAATTCAAGGCCTCAGTCTGACTCAAGATCGTCTGATTAAAATTGTGTCTGTGGGCCCTTCCAAATGTTGTCGTTGTAAACAAGAGGAAGAATATATAGATCATATACTATATAAGTGTCAGTTTGATTTTTGGTGTTGGATTTGGTTGTGTAATAAATTCAATTAGTCCTTGGCTTGGTTTTAGACACTTCATCAAGCTTTTGCTTCATGTCCAGTGAGGAATGTAAATAATTATTTATTCACCCTATGGAGATGCAACCCAGCCATTCTTATTTAGAATATTTGGAAAGAAATAAATGATTGGATGTTTGATACTAAATCACACCCCTTACATGTGGTTCTAAAAGGAATAAAACTCTTAATTTTGAGAGTGGTTTCTTCACACTTTCAAAGGAAAAAGGCATGCTAACTCAATGGGACATGCATATGTGTGCAAATTGGAAATATATTATACAACCTCCCATTCAAGGGTCAATAATAAATAAGCAAGTAAAGAAAAATAGAAAATAGGTAATATGGCAACCACCTAAACCTATTTGGTTTAAATTGAATTTTTATGGGGCCTATAAAGGTAATCTAGGGGCATCTAATGCAAGGTGTGTGATAAAAGATTACAGTGGATCTTTAATCAGAGTTTTATCTTTGAAGCTTCCAAATGGGACTAATAATGAAGTTAAGGCTCAGGATTTGGCTTCTAGCATTCAGATGGCTATATATTGTGGCATTACCACATTATAGATTGAAGGTGACTCTTAGGTTGTGATTCAAGCGTTGATTAATTAGAGGGTGAAATCTTGGAAAATAACTAATCTCCTAGATATCATCTAACCCAAGATGGAAAATTTTGATTCTTGGTCCTATTCTCATTGCTTTAAGGAAATAAATATTGTGGTATATTTTATAGCTAATGTTGTTATTAAACAATCCATGGAAGTTAGAATCGACAATGTTAGGTCTAGCTAAGAAGATTGTATAAATTTTGATCAAATAGACCTTTGAAGTATAATAGGAGTTTAAAGGAGTCTTTACTTTTATATTTGATTAAAAATTAATTTCCTCCTTTAATTTTGAGTAAGGTAATTTCCTTGTCATTTGATGATGTGTCTGCATGTTTGAGTTTCATTGGTATTTGATGGTGGAGGTTTTTTTATTTTTGAATGAAAAGACATGCCATTATTGAAAATCAAGGATCCATAAGATCTTCAACATGAACATTAATGATTTAGGTTGGCTTAGAAAATGTAATGATTGTAAGGTCACTCATTTTTGGGGTCAAGCTATTGGTAGGCGACCATTCTTACATGCAATTTCTGGAGATGGAGTAATTTTGGGTGGAATTAGCAAGCTAGCTATTGGTTTTTTAGCAAGGCTAATACCAAGGAAATGGTTTTTTCAAGCTTGGTATCCTAGACAATACTTTTCAATGCCTTTTGTATTCTATGGTGGAGGTGGTGGAAGCCATTGAATAGTTTCTAGGGTTGGAAATGTTGGAACCAAGAAATAGGGTAAGAGTCAATTCAAACCTGGCTTCCCTTTTTGCTAGTAATCTTTATTTTCTTTTATCTGATTCAAAGCAAGTCTAGAAGTTAGTTGAATTTTTCATTAGGCTAGAATATAGATTGGGTTTCCTATTTGAGATTGAAACTCTTCATCTCAACCCATCTCCCACTCTTCACTTTTCAGGTAGGGACTCATTGGGTTACATTCTCTTATCTATTTTTCACACTTTAGAATAAATTTTCTTGAATCTAGTTAATTTTATGTAGGAGATGGATAAGGTTTTGGGGGATAAATAGTTAGTGGTAGGGAGCATGGGTATATGTATGCTATAATTCCAAGACTTATTGTAACCCATCCCAATTTTGGAATAATGGCGGGCTTTGAGAAGGCATCTAGAGCATGTTAAGGGTATCAAGTGGTTGGATAAGGGAGTGGCATGGGGGGATTTCAAGGCCCCACCTTGGTGGTGAGGTAAAGATTTGATGATTAAGGATTCAGTGATCACTCATAGAAGGTTGGTCTTTTCCAAAGTATAGGAGGTCGAGAGGACTGGGTTTGGGAAGGCAGAGGCATTTAGCGGGAGCTACTTCTAGGGAAAAAGTACCGGTAGATTATGAAATTGAGTTCAAAAAGTTTGGCAATCCTAGTAAATTGGGTGATTTTCTACCCAATAATGGAAATTTGGTTGAGTTAGTTATTTTGGAATGACTATGTTTAGTATAGTTATTTTTGGCTCCTTCAGGATAATTTTTAGTGTCAATAGTAGCTTATGAATATAAAGGATTGTCTCCTTAAAGGTTGTATGGTAATTGTTGGATATTTTTTGATTAAATAGTGACTGTTGGTTTTTTCATGAACTTGAATCAGTCTGGTTATGATTTAGTCATGTTGCCTTGACATATTTTAATGTTAAGCCAAACCACTATGGATTTTTTAAATCTTATGTTAAAAGGGCCCGAGACCCATTAATTCTTGAACATTGATTAATAAAAAATATATGATGTTGGAAGTGTTTATGTTTGTATAATTTCACTTCATATATGTATGTATGTACATGTACCATATATATATATATATATATATATATATATATATATATATATATATATATATATATATATATATATATAATATGTTATATTTAAGCTCTTTGGTGGAAACTATGATATCAAGGATGGCCTAGTGAATGTATCTGATGGGACTTTCAAAGTGTGTGTGTTAATAAATAAACTTGATATCTTGTGGGTGAAATTCAATTATCTAAATGTTGGGCAACATTAGATTATAAAATATGATCATATGTACACAACTAACATTCAACCAAATTGGGTGCCTAACATTCACATGGCTAGACCTCTTCAAAAACATCCATACAAAATAATTTTGACAATTAAAAAATAGTTTCCCATCTAACTTGCTTGTGCACATAGAATTCATCAAACCCATGGACTCATAATTAATGAATTTATATTTAGTCCTCTTAGAGTGACCAGTCATGGATTCATTTATAATCCTTTTTATTAGGTCAAGACTAGAAAATTTGTATTTTATACATCTTTTGACAATGAAAAATTTCAAAATAAAACATAAGTTTGTCATTAACACATCTTGTTTTGAATCAAAATCACAATGGCAAGTATAAACTGATTTCCCTCTACATAAATTTTGTCATACATTATTAATTTTTCACTCAATACATGTGGCCTTAAAATTCACATGGAGGAAAGTATGCATGATCGTGATCCAATTCAATGTGACATACGTTTTTTTTTTTTTTAAAACCATACGTCAATTCCAATGGAAAGCAATATAATTTAGTGTTTTCACTCTATTTTCACATATCATGTTCATAGGATCATGATATGTATCAAACACCACATATCCTTATTTAAAATAAAATAATTTGATAGTACCAATGTTGAGTCCTTAATGCCAATTGTATTCACTCATGGGAAACTATTGGCAGTAACAAATTTCTATGCTTCACATAATGCAAAATTTCAAAATCTTATATATGTTATTGACCAGGTATTCACAAATGTGTCTCCACAAAATTTAAAAATATTTTATTGAGATTTTCATAAATTGATATACATAAATGAAACAAAAATGTAAATATCCTCAATGAATATATGGAAAGTCAAAATTTCCAATTTTGTATCATAGAATAAAGTGCATTTCTAAAAAAAACATTAAACATATAAAGTCCAACTGCATCCCATATTGTTACTGGACATTTGAAAGACATGCATATTGGATTGATCATCTTACACTTTTATTTCTTTTTGACAAGAAAAAAATATAAATTAATCATAAGTATTTTTACTATATTTTTCATTTCTCTTTCAATTGAACAATAGGTGATGGTTGTTAGATTCAACAATTGTATTTTTTTATGTTATAAAACTAGGGTTATTTATTCAATCCTTGAATATTTTTTGTACTTATAATAAACAGGATGTTTTTGTTTTTTAATTTTTAGATGTGACCATTTTAAACATAAAACATTTTGGGAGAATTTATTTCTAGCTTCTTTTCCTACGTATATATTTTATTATCATGTCTTCCTTTCTCTACTAAGTTCATTGTGGCCATTATTTTTTCCATTCTAACTCAAATATTCTATAAATTTTGTGATAATTGCCATTTTCATCAAACCTACACAGTGTTGCCAATTGTTTATGATGTAGTCAATAGTAAAAACTACTTCAATTGAACTTCCATGCATTTTTTTTATTTTTGCAAAAATATATAAGCATTATATTAGTAAAAGTAAATTAGTTTGCTTCTTTGCAATATGTTATTTGAAACTAACTTCTTTTCTATTTGAGTGAATTTCTTCTGATTAAATATGAACCCACCTTGAAAGTTGATGTGGAATCTAGCTACAGATACAAAAGGAAGTATGGGTCTTCTCTTAGAAGATGAACACAATGATAAAGCACCCCAGGAAAAAAAGAACCAACCAAAGAGATAGCCAGATAAGTAACCAAAGGGGACCAACCAAAGAGACGACCAAACCAGCAAACCAAAAAGAAAAAGAGAACCATCAGAGTCCCTAAAGAATCTAATCCCAAAAAAACCAACAAAAAGCCCAAGCTAAAACCAAGTTTAAAGGAGTCCCCAACAGAAACTAGACTGATTTTAACTGGATCAAGAATCAAGGATAACAAAATAACTAAGGAGTTTTTACGAAACCCCATATCCATCCCCAAATAGAGACAAAACCTAACAATTTAAGGAACTGCCTAATCACCCTAAGAGATAACCAAAAACTATCAATCCTAGGCACAATGGGAGGCCCAGGCCTCCCAAAGGGAACCCAAGGGGGTTCTAGAAAAAGCGCCGAAAAAGGATTCCACAAGGAATCCAAAAAGCCAACTGAAGAAGGATTCCTCTATAAATCCATTGATTGAGCACCATCATGAGTCTTCCTTTCCACCGTCCTGAGGAACGTCATTTCCTTTAAGAACAAAAGCATGATTAAACGTATCAGTATTCCAAATTAGTTCCTCCTCCTTACTGCTTCCTTTACTTCTGCGATTCAATCCCTGCAAGTGCTTGGAAATTATGAGAATCCTTACAAAACTTTCCATAAAATCCAAAACTTTCCATTTACTTGAACTGGGTTCTTTTCCTTCAAATGGGCCTAAACTTGCATCTTTAAGAGAATGGTAAATCTCTTCTTCAGGCTTTTCGGCCATGCCACCTTCCTTAACTCAAAAGCACATCAACAACCCTGTCTTCCAATAGATAGTGGTCCCTTGAAATTTCCTGAAAGTTCTGGCTAACAGGCTTCATAGCAATCCAGAGCTCACAATAATACTTGAGTAAATTTGTTATGCTTATCGATGCACAATAATACATATATTCATGTTTAGATATTTGTTTTTATATAGTTTAGATTTTCATTACAATTTTTATGTCCCCCTATTGTTAGCGTAACATATTACATTGTTTAGCATAGTGTTTACGGTTAATAGTTTGTTTAGAGCTACGGTTGGGGTAACTGTTCAAGTAGTTACAGTTCATACAACTATTTTTATTATGTATATATTCACCCACTGCTCATCAATAAAGTCATCGAAGCATTTAGCTTTCCTTCGATCTGGTATCAGAGCGATACCACGACGTCTGGCAGAAGTGACAGCGAAGTCTGTATCGTATCCGTGTGGATGTCCGAGCGATCCAAGCCTGAGACCTTTACAGTCAGAGCGGAGAGAAGCAATTGGAGCGTGCAGTCAGCGAGCGTGGAAGAAGACGCCTGCGCAGTGACGCCTAAGACGTGGGAAGCCTTTCATTTGCTTGATCGATGCGCAGCCTGAGCTGACAGCTAGGAAGTCTGAAACATGTAAAGAAACGTGCAGAAGCTGATCAAAGCGGCTAACGCGTGGAAGTTAGAGCATTGAATCTTGATCACGGTGCAATAGAGAGAAGACTCGACACAATACGGCCGAGCAGACCTGTCGGCAAAAGCTGTTTCCATTCTAGCCATACAAGCATGGAGCGGAGAGAGTGCAGAAGTGCTGGGCGCTGAAAGAAGCCAAAGGGCGCTGAGCGTGGAAGTCTGAAGTGGATATTGTTGTGCTGAGAAGTGAGCAAAGTAGTAGAGAAGGAAATCTGAAGTGGCAAAGCAGAAATGGTGTGTTTGAATGAGTTCTGGCAACAGCACCGGTTTTTATAATGCTCTGCAAGATGCCCTCTAGAATATTGGAAATCTTCAACTGGATGAATTAGTTCGCCAAGGCTTGCTCGACTATTTTTTGTTCGATGTGAAGTGTCAGGGACAGAAAATTAACACAAAACACGATGAAGGCTATGATGCAGATGATGAACACGAAGAGAAATACCCACACAAATGTTCGCATGTGACTGCACAAGCATACTGATCCCATTTGCGTGCTACTTTTCATGCTTAAAAATGGTACACTTGTTTGTGCATAAAACAATTTTGAAGCAATAAAATACTATTTTGATTGTGCAATCTTATACAAATAAATAAATAAAATGTCTGCACCCAAACTACTTTTGTCCAATGCCCAACTCTTCAAAGGGTCAAATTTTGTCATGTGAAAGATGAAGATGCAACTGAATCTTCAATTCAAAGAATTATGGGGCATCGTCACTGGTGTGGTGACCTGTTCTGTTGGAGCTGATGAGCAAATCAAACATGACAAGTCAAATGTAAAAGCCCTAATGTTGATCGCACTTAGTGTCACCAATGAGGTTCAACCTCATATTCGGGATGCATCAACATTGAAAGATGTTTGGGACATTATTTCCACCATTCACAAGATGAAGAACTAGACAAAGATTTTTCATCTCCAGTCCAAGCTTCATACTCTTAGTATGAAATATGGCGATAAAGTCAAGGAATTCTTATGTGGAGTAGTAGAACTATGAGTAGAATTAAATGCACTTAGAGAAATGATCAAGGACAAGTTCTTGGTTCCGATCACATTGAACACTCTCCCCTCTCAATTTCACACATTCATCACAACACTAAACATCACAAAGCAAGTAGTGTCTTTCAAAGAACCAGTGAATTTTTTTCAACTAGAAAAAGCCATCCAATCCGTGCATGAATAGTTTGAGGCTAAAGCTTTGATTTCCAAGAAACATGGTCCAAAGTTCTCTAAAGGACCACCAAAGTATTCACAACAACAACAAAAATCTGAGAAGGCAAAAATATGGTGTCATATTTGTCGCACCAATATGCATGACACTGATAGCTACTAGTATATTGCCTTGACATAAGGCTCATCCATTCAAGAGGGCACATCTAGTAGAGATGATTCACATAAATTCAAAAGATGTCCTTAGTGACAAAAGAAACACAGACATGTAGCATCACAAAATCAATAAGATGATGAATCTAAAGAGGAGGTAGCCATAAAATCATAATGCAATGGCACATATAAGGATAAAGTTCTTGTCTCCCAAACCTCGTTACAAATGAGAAAAGTTTGGTTAATCGACTCTAGTGCTAGTAAGCATTTGATAGGATGCAAGTAACTCTTTGATTCACTGATGAATCAACCCATTGGACATTGAGTTATAATTGTAGATGATAAAGAGTATGTTATAAAAGGAATTGGAACTATCACCATTCCTCTCAGGACACGCACTTGTACTCTCACAAAGGTACTGTATGTCCCTAGCCTGATAACAAAACTCTTGTCTATAAGGCAACTCTTGATTCTTAAGATTAAGGTAGAGTTCATGATCAAGAATGGCACAAAATCATGTCTCCTCTCATGGGAAAGTAAGTTCATTACAAGAGATTTTTTGAAGGATCGATTATTTGTCTTAGATGCAATCTCATCCAATCTTATTTCTCTCTACCTCTAAGGCATAATCTATTGCACTATGGCATTATTGATATGGGAACCTTTTTGTTGGTTCTTTATACCATCTCAGCTCTAAAACCATGGTATGTGGACTTCCTCAGCTATCCCATTCTTTTCTTGTATGCCCTGGATGCTTTGCTGGTAAACAACATAGGGTTCTATTCAAGCCGAGTTTCTCACAAGCCAAGGATCATCTCAATGTGGTAAATACTGATCTATGCGGACCCCTATCTACCTATTTCCAAGGATTTAAGGACTCATAGTTGTTCTTTCATGATTTATCTCGAAAGACATGGGTGTTCTTTCTCAAGAAGAAGAGTGAAGCCTTTACACATTTTAAGGACTTATACCAACTTGTTGTCACCTAGTCAAGTAGGCCTCTTCGACTCTTCCACTCTAATTGAGGGGGGGAATTCACATCAAAGGAATTTTTTGCATTAGTGAAGCAAAACAACATCAAATAGTACCTAACTGCTCCCTATATGCCATAGTAGAATGGAATTATAGGTCAACATAATTATCCAGTCATGGAGATGGCTCATTGCATGCTTTCCACTATGAAATTGGGCATGCCATTTTGGGCAGAAGCAGTTCAAACAACCATATATATTCTCAATATGGAAATTATAAATATTTTGCATGATAAGATGCCAGAAGAGGTATGGATTGGTCATAAACCTTCGATCTCTCATCTTAGAGTATTTGGTTGTACATCTTATATGCATGTCCCTACTAAAAAGAGGAAGAAGATTGAGCTGAAGACACTACAGTGCCTTCTATTGGGATATATTACTACCTCAAAAGCATATCATCTTACAGATCTTAAGACAGAGAAGATTTATGAAATTTGAGACATGGTTTGTGACAAGTCATCATTCGACTCATTACCATAGAAGGAGTCAGAACATACCACCTCTCATAGACTGTTCCCATAGTTAGATGATGAGAATGAAGAATCTTGTTACAAAAAAGGTGAGATGCAAGGAGAATTGTTCATTGAACTTGGAAATTTAGAAGATAATTATTCATCAAACTAGCAACAACATCAACATCTAAAATAGATAGAAAGCACCATCAAGGACTCACACCTAAACACTAATCTAGATACTTCATTAGGAGTTCAGACCAGAAGATAGGTAGGAAATGAAGTTAGTCTCACACTAATGAGTTTAGTAGTTGACAACATCGAACCAGAGATAGTTCAAGAGGATTTATGTCAAACTAAGTGGAAGAAAACCATGGATGTTGAATATGATTCCCTTATAAAAAATGGGTCATGGGAACTTGTTGATCTACCTATAACATAGAAATCCATTGGCTACAAGTGGATTTTCAACACAAATTACAAGGCAAATGGATATATTGACAAATACAAAGTTTGACTTGTTGTAAAGGGATATGCTTAGCAAGAAGGAATTGATTATGAGGAGACCTTTGCACGCACTGCTAAGATCAAGAACATTAGATTTTTTTGTTCACTCGCAGCATAGAGGGGATGGAAGATTCAATAGATGGATGTTAAAAGTACATTTCTGAATGGTGATCTCAAAGAATAAGTGTACATGACCCAGTGAGAAGGTTTCATTAACGAACAACATCCACATAAGTTATGTCATCTAATTAAGTCACTTTATAGACTTAAGCAAGCACTAAGGGCATGGTACATTAATATTGATGATCATCTACTGCAGCATAGATTCATTTGTAGTCCCTCATAAACAATTTTGTATATCAAGAAGGTAGGCATAAAGATTGTAATTATGGTTTTCTATGTGGATGATCTTATGATCACAGAAATTTCAAATTATCTCATTGAAGTTGTAAAGAATGATTTGAAGAAATCCTTTGACATGAAAGACTTGAGTCTACTTCATTATCATCTTGGCTTGGAGATATGGCAAAAGAAGAATCATATTTTTGTCTCATAGATAAAATATGTCAAGATGCTCCTTGATAAATATGGGATGATAGATTGTAAACCAATGTCAACTCCAATGGAGAAAGGTTAGCAACTACCCTAATTTTAGGATTCACCTCAAGTAAATGAAACTCACTATAGATAACTAGTTCGAAGCCTTGTTTACTTGACTTATACCAGACCAGGCATATGCTTTGATGTCAGCTATCTTTTAATATTCATGCAAGAGCCAAAGAAGTGTCATTGGGTTGCATTGAAGCATTTTTTGAGATATCTTTAAAGTATAGTAGATTATGGTCTAGAATACAAGAACTCAATTTTTTTCTTGCAGGGTTATACAAACTTGGATTATGTTGGATATGTTGATGATAGGAAATCAAATTTTGGATATATATTTCATATTGGATCTAGACTAATTTCATGGATTAGTAAGAAGTAATCTATAGTTGGTCTCCCATCCACATAGGAAGAACATTGTGCCACATGAGGAGTTATGTGTGAAGCAATTTGGTTATGTTGCATCATATCTGACATAGACATTTTTGAAGATCAGCCATCAATCATTTTCTATGACCATCATGGTGTGTTGAAGCTTTTCAAGAATATAGTATTTCATGAGAGAACTAAACACATTGAGGTTCAGTGTCATTACATTCAAGAACAAATCTTGAACCACCACATTCAGCTCCAGTACTACCCAATAGATTCACAGGTAGCAAGTATACTCACCAAATCACTTGGATAGGCAAAATTTGATTTGTTTCAAGGGTACATTTGTAAAAAAAATGTAATAAAGGGGAGAATGTTAGCATAACATATTACATTGTTTATCACAATATCTATTGTTAATAGTTCGTTTAGAGTTACGATTGGGGTAATGGTCAGATAGTTATAGTTCATACAATTATCTCTATAATGTATATATTCACCCATTGCTCATCAATAAAGACATCAAACCATTTATCTTTCCTTCATGTTCTATTTTTGTTTTTATATCAAATTTTCATTACAATTTTTTATGTCCCACTATGTCATGGATATTTCGAATATTGATAGTGAAGAAACATAGCATGATGCATATGTTACACATGAATATTTGTCATGGAAAAAACCAACTTAATGATATAAAATTCAAAAAATCCATCACTAAACATAATTATCCATTCCAATGCTTTTTACTTGACTTATATACATACATGTGTGTAGAAATTGCTTGAAAATTCTGACTAAGAAACTTCATAGCAATTCAAAGCTCACAATAATACTTCAGTAAACTTTTCATGCTTATCTACACTATGTGTGTGTGTGTGTGTGTGTGTGTGTGTGTGTGGTATCCCATTATATCATCGATATTTGGAATATTGATAGTGAAGAAACATAGATTAATGCATATGTTATACATGAATCTTTATCATGGAAAAAAACCAACTTAACAAATTAAACATCCAAAACAACCATCACTGATCATAATTTTCCATTCCAATACTTTCTTTTTTTTTTTGACATATACATACATGTATGTACACAAATTTATTTGATGTTACAAACTAATATAATATTCACTTTTCAAATTGTAGTGATGAACGAGATGTAAACTTTTAACTAAACTAAATATCAAAGGAGTAGTTTATCTTATTTATTTAGATATCATTCTTTTTTTTTAAAAAAACTAAACAAATAAAGTTTATATTTATTTTATTTTTACTTTTTTTTCTTTATAATATTATGTACGTGTGCATGAATTTATGGTTACATTTTATATGCATTCCTTGAACTATGTGCAAAAAAACATTTACTTTCACACTTGATCACATCATTTCCACCATGAAGAAACCTTAGAACCTTCCTTCCATAGAGGTGAGCATTTTCAATTTTCACGTCACAGAAAATGAGGTTAAACTTGTTCTTGAAACCAACTCACAAAGTAAATATTTTTCTCTAGGTAGTAGATACATTTTTGCAATGGTTATCATTTTTTTAATCCACTTCGGTCACAGGGAAAATCTCCACATTATGTGTTAGCTTGGGAAGCTTTATTTTTTTTTGGGTCATGATTCTATTTTATATGAAAACAACGGAACTTGTAAACGCAGATTGTACACTAATTTAACACTATTCTATGTACTTGATAGGAATTGGATATTTCAAAATACATGTCGTCATCACTACTAAACAACACTTCTAGTTTTAGTGAACTTGCTAAAGATGCAATTTAAAACATTTTCTAAGGCTTTAGAATCGAGAGATATTAGAATAGAGTAGGGTTTTCCAAGCATCTTGATTATATCTTTGCTTTCTAGTAGATTCCCGGGATTAAATATTTCTATGGGGTGATTGACTTTTTGTATACGTATATATCTAAAATATAAGTAAGTTATATATTGAAATTGGCATTTATCATAACACATATGACATGTAATCAATTTCATTAATTATACGATAACTATTTATCAATTTTATTTTTGTGGATATTTTAGATTTTTATAAAAGTTAATAAGTACAAATTTATACTAATTTAAAATTCAATAAACTAAAATATTATTAATTTTTTTTAAAAAAAAAATTATCCTAAACATTTAAATTTATATACAAATTTTCAAAAGTAGATACATAAAAGTAAATTCTATCATTATGTGTCCATTGTTAACTTTCATAGACAAAACAAGATTTGAAATACAATAACATGTGGGTTTTTTTTGGTTTTCCACTGCTCATCCTAACGCCTACCCTTAATAATTTTAATAAATCACAAAGCTGTTCACTTTGCTTATTTGGCCATGCCAACATTCCTTGTTGACTACTTTAAAGTCAATGTTCTAGGTACACAATGATTTTATGAAGGTTTGGTGCAATAAACACGATTATCATTACTTCTAGAAAAACATTCAAATGTTATATATATAACTAATTTCAACAAATAAATGTTAAAAATTTGGAAAAATAAATAGTGATATAAAAAATAAAGGGAGAAAAAAAAACTTATTAAGTGATGTAGTATCATTATAATTTTTTCAATTTTTTTTTTTGAGTATGACAATATCAAAAACATTAAAATGCATACATGAATACTGAAACAAATTTTGAATCTAAATATAAACATTGAAAAATCCATGAATTTCATTGCGGTTATAAGATTATTGTCTTATATGAATAATGATAAGATACTACATGAAGTAACAAGTTTATGGTAATGCTTCCACACAAGCCCTAGAATACCTTCACCTCTACCAAAACTAATTTCCAAAAAATCTATTTGTATTAAATTTCACATTAATCTTCTTGACATTTTCAATCTTCAAAAGCCAAATTTTCACAACATAAGAGCACCAACTACATTTATTAAACCAGGTCTTCCAAATATTAGTATATTTCATAATAGAACAAATAAAAATTAAACTAATATATATATTTATTATAATTATCTACAATTTTTTACATTTCTTGTATAGCTTATAAATATTTTTAAGAGTTAAGTCACAATATTGTTTTGAATCTTCATTTAATTTGATCACTTTTTTAAATTTGAAATCTTTATGTTATGATTTGTTTGCTTTAATCATTTTTTGTTTCATTGGTGTAAGATAATCAATCAATTAAAAAAAATAACTATTCATAAATCCTCAAGATGAAAAGAAAAATGTTTTTTATTAAATAAATATGGTACGTGTATAGTTTCCCTAAAATTATTGAAACTAGAAACAATGGTATACCATTACCTTATTGGTTTCTAGATGCACATGGTAAGGACAAGTTTTTAGCATCATATTTAACAATTTTATAATAAATTTATTTGTATTAAATTTTAGTTGTGTCTTCTTAAAATTTCAAATCTTCAAAAGGTTGGTTTGTCACATTGTATGATCGATATCAAAATTTTATACTCAACTTTATTTGCGAAAAAAATTCCCGTGATTTTTTTATGGAAAATTGTGGTTCAAATCTTGCTACATATCATATTAGAATAAATAATTTAATCTACATATCATGTTAGAATAAATAATATTAAATTATTTGTATGTATATATGTATGTATGTATGTATGTGTGTATGTATATACATACATACATACATACATACATACACACACATATATATACATAATTTTTGACATTACTTTCATTACTTGCAATGATTTCTTAAAATTAAATTTGAGCTTTGATTTCAATGTTCATTTAATTTTAATTTTTTTTTAAATTTAAACCAATTATCTCATAGAGTTTTTACTTTATTCATTTTTTAACTCCTCCAAGTAAAATAGCAAATCATTACATACACATGGTGCATGCATGGTTTCCCAAAAATGAATGATATCATTTTTTTTAAAATATTTTAATACCTTATTTGGGATTCGAGTGAACATGATGGAGACATGAGTATCTTATCTAACGACTACATAGAAATCTATTGTTTTGCTAACAACTATTCAAACCATATATGAAATTAATAAAAAATAGTGATCATTATTTATTTAAACCAATGAATATATTTTTTATAATTATTTACAATTTTTGATATTTATAATTATTTACAATTTTTGACATTTATTTCATAGATTACAATGGTTTTATAATTATTTGCAATTTTTGACATTTATTTCATAGATTACAATGGTTTTTCAAAACTAAATCAAATATCTTCTTTGAATTCTCTATTAATTTTGATCAACTTTCAAAATTGGGATCACTTATGAATTTTTTAATTTGATCATTTATTGTTTTAATCATAAGATAATAAATTAATCAAAAACAATAAATAGTTATAAATTATAGAGACAAAATCACAAAAAGGATGCAAAAATTAATTATACATTTAATATGCTTGATGCACACATGATTTCTCTAAAAAAATTGACACAAGAAAAATTGATATGTCATTATCCTCTTGAATTTCAGGTGGACATGATGAGGACACATGTTTATCACCCTACCTGTCAAATTTTCAATAACTTAATTTTTATTAAATTTTGCATGCATTTTTTTAAGACTTAAAATCTTCAAAAGGTAAATTTTTTACATTACACGATCACCAAGAAAATTTGATAATCAACCCTATTTGTCAACATTTTTTTTTAATGATATTCTTACTTAATATTTATCTTCAAATAATCCTACAATTCATATTAGAAGAAAGAAAAATTTCCTACAACACTTACAATGATTACCTAAAGTTAAAGCAAATCCTTATTTTCAATACTCATTTAATTTTGATTACTTTTAGAAATTTGAAACAATTTTGTCATGGATTTTTTGTTTTAATAATTTATAAATTAATTTGAATAATAAAAATAAAGAATAAAAATATTAAATAATTAATCATAAATCACTGAAAATAAATTAAAAAAATAATTTACAAATTAATTCGATATTGAATACACATGACATGTGCATGGTTTATCACCCAAAAATGATACTGATAAAATTAATATATGATAAAAAAAATTAGATTTCAAATGAATGTAATGGAAACATGTGTCTTTATTTCAAATTTTCTTGAAACTATTGTTTAGTTAACAACTACTCAAACCATATGAATTATTAGAAAATGACAATTTTTATTAATTATCTTTTAAAATATTTTTTAATTCTCTTGGTTAGCAACAATTTAGTAATAAAAAATTTAAATGAATCTTTATACATCATTGATAGAAAATAATAAAAAAGATACAAAACTTAGTTAAACATTGAATGCACGTGTCACATACACAATTTCATAAAGATAAATCATAATAGAAAAATGACATACGATAACTTTTTCAGATTTTAGGTAAACATGATGAAAACATGCATCTATCATCTACCAAAGATAGTGTATTATATTACAAATTTCTCTACGTGTTAAACCATATATAATACCACACTATATTAATTTCGTAGAACATATCCCGATCACAATCTGAAAATTTAACTCATTTATTTCTTTACACTTATGAAAATACCTTTAACTCTTTAGAAATTGGTTGCTAATATTAAATTACACACATGACTTCTTGACAACAATAACCTTTAAATCGTAGCTTTATCGAATCATACACTCTAAAAATCCATGAATCAATACCAAATATCAACTTTCCAACTCTTTAATTAAAAGGTTTGATCACATCAACCTCGCTATAGTTAACAATTATATAAATTTATCCCAATTTGGGTAAAACACATTCTTTCCATTACTATGCACCTATCCATTATCTATGCTATCACTTTTCATTCATTTATATGATCCGTATTGTGTTAATCAATCGCTTCCACTGATTATTCATGAGTTTAGGGTGCCATTGAAAAAGTTTGTGTAATTTTCCACAAACGATTCTCCTATGCCTCGAGAAGATGTAAATTGGCAAAAAGGACAATCGACAGTCACACTTGGATATGAAAAAGGTGGAGGTGAACCTTCTATCCATCGATATATCGATGAGATTCTAGCAAGGTGGCCTAAAAATATTAATAAGTTGGTTAAGGAATGTGATATGAATCTCATTATTTTTTAAAATGGAAGTCATTTTTTTCTTCCCGCTCCTTTCTCTAGTATTCAATGTACAAAGTGTAGGACATGGTTAATGAATGATTATTGCTCTTAAAAGATTTCATTGATAGTTTTATAATTTTTTTTTTTTTCAAATGAAAATAAGGGTGAGAAAAAAATGAATTGTAATATAAATAAATATATCAATCAATTTTTTTCTATGGTATGAACATTATTATATGTATATTTGTTAATCTTATTTTTTTTCTTAGTTTCTATGTATATATCTCATAATTTTTATTTTTTTTATTTTTAGATAATTAGTTTTTTATTTTTATTTTTCATCGTTTTATTTATATATATTTAATTTCATTTTGTCACATCTAACATCTATTGTTCATATAACATTAATAAATATTGTTTAATGTTTTCAACTTTGAAGTCACTAAATTCATGAAATCATGGTGTTCACAGTTTAAATTTTTCCACCTAACTTATCAAAATTTACCGTACATTCTAATAACTTGTTACTTCAAAAATACCCTTCAACCATGTCAAATAATCTATTCAATACATGCCTTTACTGAATAGTCTTGTATTTTTCACCTCAATGCCCAATTATATTACATGTGACAGTGTTTCATTAATTCATTGTATCAAAATTTGACAATGTACTTTAGCTCTTTACATTACTATATGCACTCCACGAATCCTTAAATTTTTTAAATTTACTTTATCTTCTTCACGCCTCTACATAACATAAACTATGATACAAATTTTAATTTTTGGTAATAGAAGACAGTTTTTTTCTTCTCACTCCTTTTTCTAGCACTCAACATACAAAGTGTTGGATATGGTTAATGAACAAGTATTGGTCCCAAAAGATTTCATTTTCATTGATAATTCTACAAATATTATTTTTTCAATGAAGATAAAAGCAGAAAAAACATGAATTGCAATATAAATAAATATATCAATCAATTTTTTGATGGTATGAACATTATTATACCTATATTTGTTAATCTCATAATAATCGTTTTTATTCAATTTAATAAAAAACAGTAAAAGATATCCATTGTGTCATCTTTTGCTTCAAAAAAAAAAAAAACTTATATAACTAAATCCAATTACTTTTTAAACAAAATTATATATAAAAATATTAAAATTATATTTATTTATATTAATATATAATAAAAAATCGCTCTCAACTACTCTTAATGTCTCTATAAGATTTTGAGGTTCAATGAATACTTATTGGATCGTAAAAAAAACACACTCGGAGATTTGACCCAATAGAGAAATGACAATGAAAAAAAACACTTCCGGAGATTCGACAATGAGAAGATTTTTTCTTAACACACGTTTCTAGGGTTGAGAATGGTAAAGAGAGGACGCAGCTTGTGAGTGCCAGTGTTCACTATCGTCTCATAGTCTTCCTCGTGTCCTGCGGTATCTCGAATTTAAAGTTCTGAACAATCCTTCCTATTGTCAAAAAGGTTATGGCTACCAAAGTCGATTCCCTGCTCCAAATGTCCTTCCTTTTGCCGTTTCCAACTGCTCTTCACTCAGAAACTTGCCTTCCTTCAGCAGCATGTCTAAATATCCCTTCGCCTCCTTTACTCGTTAATATACTCAGTAGATATATATTGTTTATTAGAAGATATATATTGTTTTAGATCTATTTATAACATATATTTAATTAGTATAGAAGCTGAAGGCACCTTTCCTGACGATAGAAGCTCCCTCTCTTGGCGAATGAGAGCTGTCACAACTGCTGCTCTTCTCGCTGTCACTCCATTTAACATTGCATGTAGTTTTTTGTTAGGAAGCCATTGATTTATAAAAGAAACGAAGTCTCTCCATTTGATTTATAGAGCGGCAGTTCCAGGATCCCCAACTATAAGATCTTACATATATTGCACCGATACAATTTCACTGCATAACTCTTCAACATACAAAGGCTCGACAATCCTGCCCATCACCTGTAGTCCAAGCCAAAATGAATATTACAGGGTGGATGCAAATTAAAATAATGGCGAATGGATAAGTCTATATAGTAGAATATTGTTTAGTACGGGTTACTTGTTTCAGAGCAAACGGAAACAAGTGATCAAGAATGATCTTGCTCATGTTCACTGTATCGTTGGATGTTTCCTTCAAGTCACAGTACATGGAATCTATTATCTTCTGCACCATCTCCTCCCGTATGAAAGCATTATTTCTCTGTAAAAAAGGACGACGACATAATGAGTATAGAAAACATAACAGTGTGTCAGATCATTAAAGTCTGAGGGATTTTAGTTTAAAGAGTATATCAGAGGACATTATTAATCTGGGGTGAGAAGTATATATCCGTAGATTATAAATGAGTCAGGTGCCCTAGAGTTACTTCCAAAACCTTCAATATTCTTTTTGGTAGTGTATCTCATCATAGTTTTAAACTATGCATAATGATGTTAAATATTATCACGTTGAAATTTAAAAGTGCTTACAACATAAACTTCTCTTTAAATTATATTCATCGTCCCTTTTATAATAATATAATATTCATCATTCCTTATATATATATAAAATTAATATACATCTTTTAAATAAATTTATTAATAAATATCATTTTTGAGACAAATCAAAATGTTTTTTACATAAATTTATCTAATATGTGTATGTTAATAATATTTGACACCATATAAAATAAAGGTAAATATTTATTATTTTAAAATAAAAAATACAAAGCAATATTGTATTATTAAATTTTATAAATATAATACAGTAAAAATTTCATTTCTCTCGCTTTACTTTACATTTTTGTTTGAATTTGTTTGTATTTATATGTTTTTTATTTTTTTAAATCTTATATTTGTTGTTTTATTTTTTTATTTAATCATGTCAACTTTTAAACAATTAAACTATTTTATTTTTTATTATATAATATAGACTTTCAACTAATAAAATGATAATATTATCGCATCATTACAATTCCCAACCACCCCCAAATGTTATTGTAAAAACACCTATCAATATAATAAATTTTTATTTTAAAAATATTATTTAAAAAATATCACAAAAATTAATAAATTAATAAAAATATAAAAAATAATAATCCAATAAAATTATGTTGTTATTAAGAGGAAAAAATAATAATATTACTTAAAAATATTTCATATTTAAATTAAATTATTTCATTCAACATAACAAACATATTAAAATGTTTCAAATTCAAATCTCATCAATAATCAAACTACTTACAATAATAAACACAAAATTAATTAAATGGCAAAATAAAAATATATAAATTGAACCCTGTTTATATTCCAAATTAGATATGATCCACTAATCCCACAATTAACATATCTGGAAGCAATAACCTTTTCTAACCCAACCCTAGGCTTTGCAGTGATGTTAATAAATAATCCTGAAAATCCACTTTTGTATAATTACGAAATAGCCGAATGATAGTATTTGAGGAGTTGTTCCTAGAAGGTGGGAGACCATGAGCTTCTTCATCAAACAATGATCGCTTCCATAGTCAAACAAGGTCATCATTGTCTTATTCAAAGACAGCACCTGCAATGCTATTGTAAAGTAATTGATGAATGACGATCGGTCATGCTCTATAACCCGCAATTACATTTTAAAAGTTTTATATTTATAATGATCCCCAGTTGGTAAAAATGAGCATTTGGGTTGTGTAGAAGCTTACTTTTCTGTAAATTTTGGCTGAATTCAACACAACAGCAGTAAAAGCTCCTGTGCATACAGAATAGATTGGATCGTAGCATTTAATCCACTGATAGAATGTTCGATGGGGTACCTTATCTTTATGCAGAATAAGGTGCCTCATGATCGTCCATGCACTCACAATTGCATTCGCAGTGTTTTAACTCTCTAAAACTTCCTGCAAATCAACCCAAAAAATATGAAAACACGCATCTAGAAAGGTAAGGCGAACCTGGTGGATTTTTCTTCCCCTTTGATGATTTGGATTTTTGCTAATTACCATTAAGATAGATGCCACCAATAAAAACTGAATTGTAATCCATGGTAAAAACAAATCTTGCGACATACTGTTGAGACAGTATTCTTTACTTAACAGAAGTATCGATATAAAATCTGTAAAAAGCTTATCTGCCCCTGCATGTATATAGAGCGGGGTACATATTTCTATCCGTAAAGAGAAGGCCAAACAATAAAATAATATTGTATCGAATATGACTGCCTTTCCGGCACTTGCTGCCGACCAAAAGATAAAAGTTGAATCCCTGACCTGCCTGTTACATGCCATTTAAGTTACTGTCTACTCTGCATGAACAACAATGAATGTCAAATATGTTTCAACCAGATTAAATCAATAAATGTTGAAATCCTAAACGTGCAAGCAAGATAGTCCCTTCCTAAGGAGGGAGGGTCCCATAGTATTTGGCATTTGACATTGTGACTTGAAGTGAAAATGATTCCACTACATATTTTTTTAATGCATTTAGAGTTAGGGAAGGGAACCACTAGTAGGGTCTAATATTGTAATTATGATCTTTTTTGTTATTACTAATTATTAAGATTTAATAATTAGTTGATTATGTATTATGAATTGTATACTTTGTAGTAAAAATTACTTAAACATTTTAGTGTTGGATCATTCATTTTTTGAATAATTAATATTAAAAATAAGAACCTTTCCATAAAATTATTGATTTCCTTCTAAAATAAATGTGTATTGTAATTTTTAAAAAAAATGTATCATATTTAATAAAATGAATATCATATTCAATAAAAAGAATATCATATTCATTAATAAAAATATAATTTTCAAATTAGAATAGAATTTTAAAAAAGGTACATCCTTTATTAAGTCTTTAAAACTGTAAACATTTTAAAAACACCAACTTCAAAAAATAAATTAAATCCCACAACTTCACTTTCACTTTAGGACTCCTCATTGTAAGTTACATAAGATAATATATAAAAAATTTGATAATTTATAATATTATAATTTGTCTACTTACATTGTATTATATTATATTCTATTCAAAATTCAAACATGTGGCTCCAACATCTGACTCAATCTACCTCCTTCAATACGCTTCACCTACAAAAAAGAATGAAAATCTAAACTTCACCATTCATATAGGATTCAAAAAATAAATTTCAAATTATGTTTTTGATGTACAATATGTCTATAAATGACAAAAATTTGATGACCAACAAAGTTCTCCACTATGCCATGTTATACAATTAAATTTCAATTGGTAGAATGGAGGGATGAAAAGGATGGAGGGATGAATTTGTTGTGTGCCTTCTCTATTCATTTTTTTACTATATGCATTCACATCTGAGTAAACGTTTATTAGTATGTGAATAGACTGACATAGTTTTTGTTCATACATTTTCCATTCAATTTGATGTGTTTTATTTAATTTGGTTTCAAGATAGAAAATGCATGGCTTATCAATGTGGAAGCCAATGCCATTTTCCACATGACTAGATGAGCTTTTCTCTATTACCTACTATAATAAGTTAGTGTTACTCTGTGCTCCACAAATGTTCATAGATATTAATATTTTCTCATAATTTTTATGGTTTTTGTGCCTTTTATGCTCCTTTTTTCTGTTGTGTTCCTTATACATTTTTTTTTTCTTTTTTTGACATACTTTCTTTGGTCATGTTTTTTTTTCTACATTCACATTTGAGTAAACATTTACTAGTATGTTAATAGAATAACATAGATGTTCTTCATATCTTTTCAATTCACTATGTTGTGTTATTTATTCAATTAAAAATTGAGATAAAAAATGCATGGCTCATTAATGTGGAACCAAACAACATTTTACTCATAGACAGGTTTTTATCTATTACTATGACAAGTTAATGTCACACTATGTGCCATAAATATTCTTACTTTTTTTTAGCATGCTTTATTTGTTCATATTTTTTTGTGTGCTTTTAAATTTGAGTAAATGTTTACTGATATGTTAATGAAGTGATAGATCATCACACCAACAAACATTTTTCAATGCTTTTTCACATTCCTACTCCCTTAAAATAGATGTAACTTAACCAGAATTTATCAACCATGTCATGTTACATAGTGTTTTCAATCAATAGAAATGGGGGATGAAATCATTCACATAGATGTGTTTCCTGTATTTGAACCCATAATGGTGTTTTATTTTTTATCCATTCATAAGGTGGTAAATATTATTATTTTTTATATCAACCAATATAATTTGTTGAATTCTTTGACCATGTTAGAAGATGTTAGTGTCATAAATATGTAAGTAAATTCCATATTGTAGTGATGAAATGTTACCCACAGTTGAACCCACAATATAAAAGAATTGCCAAGATCTTCATATCAACAAATGGTAATGGTACAGTGATTATGTGACTCAAGCACACACACATCACATAGCTGAAAGCAAGTAAAACCATCAAGTGAGAATAACAACATATAGTTAGTCTCCATGAGAGTAATGTAAATGCTCTAAAATCAAAATAGCATTATTAGAATGCAAAGGTAAGATGTCAAATACAAGCTAGGTAGCATGTTTAAATAGAAAAGAGAGAGGGAGGAGTTGGAAACACCAACCAATATAAAGTTAACACCTCATAACCTACTTACCTAATTAAATATGCTTTATTAACCTAAGAAAGATTAATAAAAAGTGTAATCAAAACCTAGTAAAAAAAGGCCTACGCCAACACCCCCCATAAACATAGTTTAGGTAAGTAATGACACAAAAAATGGGTCCCGATAAAAATCCTGATGAGGTACCCATGTATATAGAATCCACCTAAAAGATAATTGTATCTCCCCATAAAAGAGAGTAACACCCCGACCCCCCATTCCCCCTCCCCCCCCCCCCTCCCCCACCCAAGAATAGATATGGAAAGAAATAAGGAGCTAAGAAGACCCTTCAAAAGATGAGATCCTCCTGTAATGATATTAGATGCCCGACACACTAAATGTTGAAGATTTTTCAATTACTTTGAATAACATTCCTCTTCTTAGCAAGAAATAAAACTATAGAAGAGTGTAAATAATCTCTCCATTTCAAAAAGGAATATGAGGGAAGAAAGATCATCAAATGTGCCTCTAAAAAATTTTCAAATGTTTCCTTGTCCATAGGTGAAGATGCCACAATCCAAATAGATACATGCCTAAGCAAAGAAGGAGGTGAAAAACTAGGATCATGTAGAAATGGCTGATAAACAATATCTAGAGATGATGATGAGACAACAACTATGATGAGGTTGTTATCAAATAAGAGAGATAAACCCTCAAATCTATCCTCCACATCTACCAATATGATTCTGTATAAATAATTTTGAAGCACCTATCAAGAGATCATCACTTAATGCTGAAATTGAAAGATTATGTATGTCCTACTACATAGAATCACTAAAATCTCTTGATGAAGCAACTCTAAACTTTGAATTAGTAATATATGAAAGAGGATGCAAAGTGTCCTCAATAATAGATGGGGTGTCAATGTATGTCAACCATATAAATTTATCATCCAATGAGGATGTGTCCAAACAAGAAGAGGCATCAGGAATCTTAGTAGGTGTTTGTTTATCCAAGGAAGCATCACTTTCAGAAGAAGATCTAATGTCTCCATACAACTGTTGGATGATGATCAATTTAGTGAAAGGGCACTAAGTATGCTCAATATGATGCAAAATATCCTTAGATATATTTAGACATATTAGGCCATAGACCATGTCATTATTGTTAAACCATAAATTATTTTGTTTATAGGTAGTTGGTTTAGGAATAAGTCTTAGGAGATAGGGCAATAGATCTTACTCTATGTAATGATTATTTATCACTTACTTCAAAGATAAATAGTTATCTAAAGTTAGCCTTACAACAAATTTTTATAATATATCCATGGTTAAACCCCAAAAGTTTTAACCATGATGTAGAAAGCATGTGTGAAAAAGAGAAGATGTGCAAACAAGAACCAACACAATGACAACCCCCTTTCACTAGTCAAGTAACCACCCCAAATTTTATAAGTTTATAATTCAATGTATTTTATAATGAAAATGGGTTAGCTATGTGAGAAATTAAAAAATACACACTTTTGTAAAAGATAGTGCTCAATTTTGAGCTACTGTTTACAAAATGTTTACAAAACAAATTCTCGTCAATAGTCCATTTTTAATAAAAATTGCACTAAATGATTAAAATATGCCTGATGCTAAGGGGTTGCCTAGAATTTCAACCAATCATTGGAACAACACTGAATCACAGACCTCCTCACCTCAACAAAATTTTAAAAAACTCAGCCCAATCACCTATGTGTGAACGTTTTTGAAAAAGCCTTTTACAAGGTGTTTTAATTAAAAAAATGAAGCTATTTTAAATTAAATTAAAATAGGTTTTAATTATTATTTTTTAATATTTTTAGGGAATATTTAGGTTTTATTTGTTTGACTTTGTAAATGAGATTTAGAACATAATGAGGTGCTGCCACATGAGAATTTGAACTAGTTGGAGAAGTTAGAATGCTACCATAGGTCTCTATGTAGGTGGAGAGTTGTGTGAGAGGTAAGGAGGGAAACACAAAAAAGAGAGACCAAATATTTTTACATTGATATCAAGCCTATAATATTTACAAAAAAGGTACCAACATGTCGATGCTATCCATCAGTTTGGGGAGTCATCAAGAGTAAATTTACAAACATATCACACAATTTGCTAAGGGAGGCTAAACCAGAGGTTAAAATATGATGAGTGGCAACCAAAAAAATGATACAGATCCTTAGATCCAAAGTTTCAAACCTCCATGTTGAATCTCCTATAATGCCAAGATCTCAATGCTAAAGTCCTCTTAGGCCAAAAAGGACTCTAGAAAGGATGCAACTTGGGAAAGAGAAATGGGGTATATATTTAAGAGAGTCAACAACAATCTTCACCTAGAAATGATGCTACCAACCTAGATCTAAAAGTTTCTAACAAAGAAAACCAGAAAAAAAAGGCAGATCTCAATGCAATAATATGATGCCAAAAACAATAGATCTCATTGTTGAAATAAGATGTCAAGCTTTGGAAAATATCAAATATATAAAAAAAGCCAATACCATGACTCCACATAGAAGAAAAATGACAACTTTTCCCTCCAATGTAGCACTACACCTTAGTTGTAAACAAGATGCCACCTTTCCCATTCTAGCCAAAGAATGGAAGATTGGCATGCAGAAAGAAGATGCCAAAAAAATATGGCAGATGCAATACCTTTCTCCTTGAATGCTCAAATCCAATCACAGTAATCAATATCTACTCATCTAAAAGGATAAACAATAGTAGAAGAACTTTCTCCTCCTTCAATGCATATATATGCATAAAAAGATAATGCCAAAGGTACAAAGAAAGATGCCAAGGTGCCAAAGTGTGATGACAAGCTAGAAAACAAAATACCACCTTGCTGGAAATCCAAACTTGGATCTATGACACTTTGTTATTGAAAGTCAATTATAAAATTCCACTATCTAGATATCTAATTCTTTTCTTAGATTCAATCTAAGGAAAACAAGGAGCACACAACAATCCTTCTAATGCAATGCTTTATACCATTCTCCACACCAAGAGATGATGCTATTGCCAATTTGTATTTCAAGACAAAAATAAAGAAAGATCTGAGACAAGATTTCTCAAAAAACTTTTCAATTTAAAATTTATCAACAATTTCTATGAGATAATAATAAATCTTAGGATTTCAAAAAAAAATTAATAGTAAAACAAACTAGATTAACAAATACTAGAATGGTGCTCTGATACCATAAAAGAATTGCTAGGATCTTTGGATCAATGAATGGTCATGGTGGAGTGATCATGTGAGTTAAGAAAGCACATATGACATAGCTGAAAGCAATTAAAACCATCAAGTGAGAATAACAACACAGAGTTAGTCCTCACGAGAGCAATGCAAATGCTCTAAAAGCAAAATAGATCTATGAGAATGCAAAGGCAAGATGCCAAATACAAGATAGGTAACATGTTTAAATATAAATGAGAGAGGGGGGAGGTAGAAACACCAACCAATAGGAAGGTGACACCTCATAACCTACTCACCTAATTAAACATGCTTTATTAACCTAAATAAGATTAATAAAAGGTGTAAGCAAAACCCAATGGAAAAAAGGCCGACACTAAAACAATGTTGATGGAAGCATTAAAGTTTTTCATTTAATACCAAGATCATTAAAATTTACTCCATAATAGTGGATATTATTTACAAAATCTTTTATTATAGGGTGACTTTTATTGTTCCTATTCAACAAGAAAATGTTGTCACCAATACATTCAACAAGCTCAAAAAATAATTGTTATCCATTTTTTCCATCAATGTGACATGTTAATGTCATAATGCACATCGTATTCAACCTTTTCACCATCTTGGAAGTATGAAACATTTCCCACCCCTGAACCCATGTTTTCAATCACATCTGACTTAACATTTGTTGGTATTCTAATAGAAGAACTATAGGTTTTCATTCACATACCACTAAGTTACTTTATTTCTATTCAACCTATTTTTTTATGTGGATTTCATGTTGTTGTGTAATTTTTATGAGTCATTCATAATTATTGGAGAAGTAACTCCAAGTTTTGTTGCTCCCTCCTTCAACTAATCTGGTTGGCAGACCTATAAACACAAAATTAAAATCCATGCTTTAAAATTTTGACCAATAATATTTTTTAAATAAACACATTATATTATCATGGGCTTATAATGTTTTTAAGTAAGTCATGGATTAAAATAAATATAGGTTTTTAATATAAAATGAAAGGCCATGTTGAAATAAAAGTATATCCATAGAACTGAGTATTTACTGGTATGTGGGTGGAATCCATGGATATTTTCATTCACATATTAGTAAATATTATAGTTATTCTATCAAAATTAATAATTTCATTAACATATCAGTAAATATAGACTGAAATGTATCAATCAAAATCATTCTATGAAATCATGTTGTTGTGTTTTTCATATGTTGTTATCAAATCACTAAACACTTATTGCTATATGGATGGAAACCATGAAAGTTAGTTATAAATTATTGTGAATTATTACTATTGTGTTATTCATTGACTTGTTCAAAATTACAAATATTATTTACCTTAATTGTTGTTTGTATGTTTTTTATATGTTGTTGTGACATGTTGTTGATATTTTGCCTATTATATTGTCAATGTTGTTAGTTTTTCCACTCTATCAACATACATGCTTGTGATCTCATGTTGCTATCTTATTCATTCACATGTTAAACATTACAATTATTTTTTACCATAACTCATTTTTATATGTTTTCCATTATGTTTTTAATTACTTATATAATTTTTTCACTATTATAGTTCACAACAAGGAATGCAAAGAAGAAGACAACCACATGGAACAATGAGGAAAACATAAGTGAAATTTGCCAAAGTTGTTGATGAAGAGATTAATGAAGAAGAGCAACCCGCTATAATAATAAATTAAATTTGAATATAATGGCTAAGGAAATGATCACTAAATCTTGAACTCAGTCAAAATGAAACATCAAAAACTCATAAAGGGATTCAAAAGACAAAATAAAGTACATTAAAAGATACAACGAAGGTTAATAAAATGAGAAAAAGAAAAAGTGTGATAGAAGGGATAGTAAATTTAGGAATAATATGGGAATGAAGGGATCATATCATTTTTAAAGCCTTATATGTAATAATTAGGAACAGAGTAGTCAAATTTAATGAAGTTGTTGATGAAGATGTTAATGAAGAAGAGAAAACACTAGAAATGTTTAAGGTGTTGTAGGTCTAACAGGAAATGTAAATGTAAATTTAGAAAATGGTTCAATAGGGAAGGAAGGAGGTAGCATCAAATCCAAGAAATAAATCCAAGTAGAATGGTTGATAGAGGAAACCTCAAATATCGACCTCAATAAAAAGGGAATGTTATAAATTGTAAACATAATCAAATGTATTTGATTTGATATGTAATATACTAAATTATATCAAGAAAAGAAATGAAAGTAAATATATTCATCTTCATTATGTAATATAACTAATTTTATTTTTATATCTATCATCCATTTTAAAAATAAATCATTAGCTTAATGAAATTTAAAAACTTTCACCTAGAGGTGAATACCCCATTATTGTTCTCCGCAATGACTCAATAGACTAAAAATGCAACATTAAGTTTTGACCAAGATGGTTTATGTCTACCTATGAAATAAAGCAAATTAGAATGGGTGAGGGAGGGAGCATCAAATCTTAGCCTCAATAAAAAAGGAACATCTCAAAATTATAAACAAAATCAAATGTATTTAGTTTAATATGTAATGTACTTAACTATAACAAGAAATGTAATGAAAGTAAATATATTCAGTTTCATTATGTAATGTAAATATTTTTTTTATATCTAAAATCCATCCTAAAAATGGATCATTATCATAATGAAATTTTAAAACATTTCACCAAAAAGTGAACACCCTATTGTTGTTCTCTTCTTTTAAATTTGAAATTAGTCATCATTATCTAAATAAAAAAAATCAATAACACATAAAAAATATAAGTAATATAGAGTTTATAATTTTAAACTTCAAAAATTTAAGAATAATAAACTATACGAGAATTCCAAACTTCTCAAACATATAATGTGTTAAGAAACACAATGGGAAAAATGCAAAACTCTGCAAACACAAAGTGTCAAGAAACACAATGTATGTCAGAAAAATTCCAAATTGAGTATTCCATGAAACATTCACCCTCTAAAATATTTCAATACCTATAAAAAAATAATGCACAAATATAGTAATTATCAATGGAATGGAAAAACTATTATAAAAATTGAAAATATAATGGGTAAACTCTCAACAACATGTCACATCAACATATTAAAAACATACGAACAACACTAAGGAAAAAAAAAATTATTATTTTGAACATGTTAATGAATAACACAACAACAATAATTCAAAGTAATGTATAATTAAATTTCATGTTTTCCATCCACATAGCATTAAATGTTCATTAGTTTGGTAATAACATCATATAAAAATCACAACATGGTTTCACAAAAGGATTTTGTTTGATACATCTAAGTCTACATTTATTGGTAAGTTGATGACATTCTTAATTTTTATAGATTTATTGTAACATTTAATGGTATGTAAATGGAAAAATTCATGGCTTCTATCCAAGTACCAGTAAATATTTACTCTTTAGAACACACTATCTTTCAATATGGCCCTTCATTTTATATCAACAACCTCTATTTCTTTTTATTTCTGCCTTACTTGTCAACAATGTAATCCAATGATACATAAATAGTTACATTCCCTGATATGTGAATGGTAACTTTAATTTTGATACAAAGACAATAAATTTTACTTCTATGTGAATGAAAACCTTCAAGGCTTCCATCCACATACTATCAAATGTTAATTATTTCATAAACAGAATAATTATGTTGAATACAAAGACAATAACATTTACCGATATATGAATGAAAACCTATAGTTATTCCATTAGAATAATCAAATGACATGATCAACACAACATAAATTAGTCTTATAAATTTTTTTATGGAATGTTGTGATAAGATTCAAGATTCAAGCAAAAAGGAGATATACATTCAAAATTCAGTTCTGGATCATTACATGGTAGATCATTTATGAATTAATTAGATGCTAATCCCATAACCATTATTTACATTAGTATTTGATTCATTCATAGATGATCTATCTTACAATTATCCACAACTGGATTGTCAATGTATATCCCCTTTATTGATTGAATCTTAAAACTTATCACAACAATCCCTAACATAACTTAGAATATTGTTTTTTATTGTGGTGATCATGTAAATGAAAACAACATAGATTTTATTCTTATATGACCTATTTAGACTTTTAAAATGTTAAACTATTTAAATCCATATGTTTATCACACAAGGTGGAATAATATGAAATGTGTGGGACTCTGAAGTTAGGGGTCCCAACTACCAGTTCCCTTCTCCTACATTTTTTTGATACAAATACAATAACAATAATAGGCATGTGAATGTAAATCTTAATTACTTCCATCCATATACTATTAAATGGTATGTGTTCCAAGCCATGTTATGTATATAAATATAAATGAATACAAATTAAACAACAACTTGATTTGTATTAAATGCACATAGATATGAGCCACACTACGACATGAACTCAGAAAAATTCTAGGCATTACAATAAAAAACAAAATACACTGGAGTCAGATTAGAATAAAAATAGGATAATGATGTGGGTTTAACTGTGTATAATGTTACATCCCACCATCATGGAACTTCCTTTCATATTAATGACAATGTGTCTTTCAGCATGGCTCTAGAATTCAAAAAACTATATTGGTTGATATGAAAATAATAACCTTTAATATTATGTGAATGCATACCTTGACATTGAATCATATGTAAATCCATGCAAGAATGTCATGTGCATAGAACAAAAATTTTAGTAATAGGTAGGCAAAATGAAAAAATAAAATAGTTGTGGGTTTAGTTACAGGGAACATACTTGTGTGTAGTGTTTCATCACTCCATTAACATACCACTAAAGGTTTATTCAAAAGTGAAGACATGAAATAAAACTATAGCTTTTGGGATGTTTCCTTGGATAATTGGGGGAGGATCCATGTAGTATTGGAAAATTCACCCATATCTTTCATTCTCATCTAACTCAAAATTGGCTATCAATTTAGGGAAGAAGGTAGGTGAAAAAGTAGGAAGAAACATTTAATGATGGCACAATGATAATAAAAACCATGCAAAAATAAAAGAAAACATTTGTATGGGTTCAGTTGTAGGCAACATATCTGCACAAACACTTTTATCCCTCTAAACTAATTGAAAAATAAGGTTCAATGAAGTGGTCCCATGCAAGTGTAAATTTTATAGATAGTAAAAAATAGAATCCTTCCCTAAAAAATAGTTGCAATGACTTATTAGGAGAAAATTTTGCATATATGGGTAGAGGCTAGGGGAAAGAATTTGTAGCACCTATAGATAATTATTTTTTACATTGAAACCTCTTAGATTTCCTCTATAGGTATAATTTAAACCTAATTTAAAATCCATGAGAACCAATTCAATACATATCTACTCCAAAATAATATCTACATAAAATAGGAAGAAATAAAGCACAATAACCATAATTTTCATGAAAAAATATTAATAATCAGGAACATTTGTGGTGTACATGGTGGCATTATATTGTGACAATAATCGGTAAAATTCCATCTAACCATGTGGAAAATGATGATTGGTTCCACATTAATGAGAAATACATTTTCCATCATGAATTTCAATTGAATAAATAACACAACAAAGTGAATGAAAAACATATGGACAACAACTATGCTAGTCCATTCACACACCAGTAAATGTTTACTCAGATGTGAATGCAAGCAAAAAGAAAGCATGAACAAAAAAATCACACCAAAAAAACTAGGAATGTAATAGAAAAGAAAAACATAGAAACCGTAAAAACCATAACCATGAAAAAATACTAATAACCAAGAATGTTTGTGGCACACATGGAAGCACTAACTTGCCATAGTAGGTAATGAATAAATGCCTATTTATGTATGTGTAAAATGGTGTTGGCTTCCATATTTATAGGCCATGCATTTTCCATCCAACTTAAAATTGAATAAATAACATAGTAGAGTGAATGGAAAACTTTTCTCCACAGAGCTATGTCAATCTATCAACATGAACACATGTGAATGTATCAATCAATAAATGAATAGAGAATGCACAATAAAAATAATAGTGAAGTGAAAACAAATAAAACACTATTGTGGATTTAGTTATAGACAACACACCTACTGTATGTTTTCATCCCTCCATTAGTCCAACTAGAATTCCTTTGTGTAACATGGCATGATCAAGAAATTTCAAGCAGGTTTCATGAATTTTGGGAGAGGTAGAATGTAAAAATGTAAATCAATAATGTATTTGATGGTGCATATATTGGCATTAACATGCCATAATAATGGATAAAATCCCATTGAGCCATCTAGGATATGGCATTGGCTTCTACATTAATGAGCCACATGTCTTCCAACATGGCATATACTTCCACACTAATTACCCATAAATATTTCAATCTATCACTTAAATGTGTCAAAATTATATTTCATCAATAAAATATTGTGTTTGTTTTTAAATATTTTTTGGTAATTTTGATCCTAACTATTTATCCCTTTGGTCCCAATGATTGATCAAACTTCCAAAATGTGGAAATAGTGACATGTTATCGAAAATTTCATCGTATGACTTCTCAAAATGTAATTTTTTCCCTAGACTACCTTTTTGAACTAAATAAATGTTAAACTCTCTAAATCCAAATTTTTATAGTGTGAAGAGTCATAATATGGAAGATATGGGGCCCCAAAGTTAAGTAAACATTTTTTTATATGAATTTTATAGTAATTTAAAAACTATATAATGCTAGAAATGGAATGAACTACGAGACTATTAACATTTCTTTTTTCAATTATTTGGATAAAATTAGGGTATTAAAGGACCTATGGATCTTATATAAAAGAGAAGAAAAATATTAAAATAAATAAAAAGTGAAGTACTTGTGCCAATGATACATTAAACATGATGATAATGAGACAACAAAGAATACATTGAAATACAAACTCACATCTAAAAAATGAATATATCCCTCCTAAAACATCTTTTTTTTTGAAAGTGGATACCCATATTAACATTCTTTAGGATGAACGTAATCTTGAAAATATTTCCTTGGGCTTTTATCCTCATTAGCCTTTGAGATCTTTCCTTTGTCTTTTTACCTAGATCGATCTGGGTCGAGTGCCCTTAACAGGCCGATCCTTGGGTTAAGTATGACCCTGATTGGGGTTAGTGATTTAGCATTGTTCTTTCATTTTTGGGCAGTCTATCCTTTTTGATTCCCAACTTTCCTTGTGTTTGGATTTTTTTTTTGGTAGTAAATTCCTTGGTTGTAGTCATATGTTATGATTTAGGAATAGTTGTATTGGCTCTTCTATTTGTCACTCCTACTTTACATTATGGGGTGCATAGTTTGGTTGGACAAGCCCTTAGGAGGGGTAAGGAAGTTTATTAATGTTCATGTTGTCTTGTTTGGGAAGACTATTTTTTCTTTCCTTAATGAAGTAATCAAGAAAGAAGTTATTAACTTCAAGTTTCCACCCTCTTTATATAGGAAAGGATGTTTTTAAGTCATAGTTATATACCATTCTATATTAGTCCTTAGGGGTGAGGGATTTTGTCATCACATTGGTGAGAAGGGTGTTAAGCCACTCTTGAGCTCAAGGTTCAAGCTTTTCAAGTGTAACCCTTTGAAGGAGACTCAGTCTTTGGACCATAAAGAATGCAATATGGAGGTTGAGAGGCCCACCATCATTAGGAAAAAATGATTTTTTCACTATGATAGAAAGATTCATTGATTTCACCTAGTATTATGCTTTAGAATGTTTTTTGGATATGCTTTAGAATGTTTTGTGGATCCCTAAGGGGATCCTTATCCAGTTGGTTTTATGGATTACCTATGGAATCCTTCTCCAGGGTGTCTTGTGGATTCCCTATGGAATACTCATCCAAGATTGACTCTTAGATCCCATGAAGATTGATTTTTTAGATCATGAAAGTGCTAGTTGATCCTAATTTTTATTCTTAAAGCATGATTTAAGTGCAGCTATTTCCTCTACTTTTGGGTCAATACAGATGCCTGACATTAGGGAGTCATTTGGTTATGTCTACTCTTTTGAGGAGATTTTAAGTAAGAAGTCCTTGGTGAAGATGTCAAATGGTCTATTTATAACCTTTTGGGTATGCTCAGTTCCACTATTATATTTTGGAATGAGATTTGTTGGTTTTATTACATCTTCTAAGGAACTATGCTCCTATGCTTCCTCTAGAATCCTATTGGATCTCCTTTGGTAGAACTGAGCCTTCCTTTGTGCCTAGGATTGTTCTTCTTCTTTAAGAACATTATCCCTAAAGGGAGGTTGGTTGGAAGCCTCTTTGTTTGGTTCTCTTTGTTGGAATTGGGTTCTTTAGGGACCCTGAAAGTTAGCTTTCTCTTTTTGGGTACCTATTTGGAAGCTTTTTTAATTAGAGATTTCACCTAGAATTCTACTCCTGACTGTACCATGGATCCCTGAGGGGGTCCTTCCTTGTTTGGTTGATTAGTTTGGGTACCTAGACCCCCTTGTGCCTAGGTCAGGTGTTGGTGTTGAATGTTTTGGGTTTGGGTCCCTTGAGGACCCTAATGGTTCTTTTTAAGACCTAGGCCTCTTTCTCTATTAGTCTAGGCTAGTTTTTGGTCTAGCTAAAACTAGTTAGTTCATGCACCAGTCAAAAGTAGTTATTGCTCTTTTTGCTATCATTATTTTTTTGGTTGGATCCTTTTTGTTTTCTTGTTGAGTTGCACCTTTTTTATCTTTTGTAAGCTAGGGGGAGACCTAGACCTCCAAATATGTTTGGGTTGGATTCCACATCAGTTCAAAAGTGGGTTTATCTTAATTTGAACATTCTTTACGATGAAGGTAATCTTGAAATTTTTTAAAGGTACATGACAACCCATTACAAATATTCTTTAACCATGCCAACTCAATTATTTTTTAAATAAAATTAGGTGTACCTCTACTTTATAATCTAGGTATATCACAACTAGTTATGATGACAACCTCAATTATTAAATATTTCATTGTTTATTAAAATTAAAATAATAATATTTTGTTATTAACTTTGAAAATAGATTGTTATGCAAGCATGAGAGGGATATAAATTAATATATGCTTCTAATTCCCATATTACAGGGGTTTATACATTTCATGGACACATACATTAATTTTATCAAACACTTGACATCATAACAATAAAGATTTTATTTCATTCATCAATACAATGGATCGGACATCTGCTACATGCCAAATATTAGCTTATTTAATGTGTAAATTCATGGAGGAAATAGTACACACACCTACAGGACTTTCTTACATCTCTCTACCTTTGAATGGTAGCCTACATAGTCCCCTCTATACTAAGAAGGATGAAAATCAATATATTCTAGTCTTGTCCCTATTTTTCCAATCAATCACCCTCAAAAGATTTTTTTTTTTCAATGGCCGAGAAAGGATGTCCCATGATCTTCCCAATCATTTCATTATCTTTTTTAAATTATTCATGGATGTTACAACTCCAAGGATAATGGCAATGATCACCAAAAACATAAAAAAAATTGTTTATTATCTACAGGTGGCTCCAATTAATCTTCTGACTATGTAGAAGAACGAAAATGGATGCTTTTGTATCATTTTTTTACCCTGCCAAGATTTTGGTAGAGCATATAAAAATTTTGTGACCCAAACAGCCAATCATGTAACATAAGGAAAGACACTTTTAGATTTTTGT
>JARHVA010004772.1:195000-232500 GCA_037957365.1 Torreya grandis | reverse complement strand
TTCATGGACATTACAGGTCCAAGGAGAATGTTAACGGTCACCAAAGATATAAAACTTGATTATCATCTATAGGTGGCTCTGATCAAGCTTTTGACTATGTAGAAAAATAAAATGGACACTTTTGTACCATTTATCATGCTATCAAGCTTTTGGAAGAGATTATAAAACATTTGTAACCTAGCTGGACTTTACCAAGTACATAACACAAGACCCTATTAGATTTATGTGCAGTTGATTTTCACTATAAAGACTAAATCAATATTTTGAAGGAACTTCATGATAATTCAAAGGATGTAGTCAAGATTTTATATCATTGAAACACTATTATCAACTCATTAGATAGAATGACCAATCTTGGATTTGAGTCTGGTGAACCACTATGTGAAATTTTTGACTAGTTCATGACCCATTCAGATTTCCATTCTCAGATACTACTATTAACTAACTTTGATGATTTCCACATTGATAGTAGATGAAAATATCCCCATATAAAACATCGCAAGTATATAAAAAATAATGAGATCCACACAATATGTATTAGTGGGCCAAGATGGATGTATTTTGAGGTTTCCACATGTCACATTACAGATCTATATGTCATATCTCCCAACCCTACTTTGCATTCATGACATGAAAAAATATTACTTACAAGGGCTCCGCAATGCCTTCTAGTAGGCTCTAACTAGCCTGTTATCCTATATCCACTTGGTTACCATCTTGAAACTATGACTACCATTTGGTAAGCCTTCATTTTCCCTAAGGTTTAACTTCCTTGCCATCCCAGATAGGGGTTGGTATTGGAAAGGGCCATGTGCTTGCCTTTCCTTAGTTTCATGCCTTCCTCTCATTAAGTTTGGGCCATGTGCACTCTAACACCCCAATAGAAACTAGGAGAGTTTAATCTCAACAAAGACTTAAGTCCTTTAGATTTTTACTTGGGGTTAGGATTAGTGTTTATCGACAAAGTGAGAATTAATTTAGATCTCGTGTGCATAACGAGTTGAACTTAAGTGAATAAAATGTGAATGTTTGAGCCATGTCAGACTCCACTTGTGTTTGGGAAAGCCTTGATGGCTTAAACATTCTAGGAAAAGGTTGATTATGCATTAGGGGTCTTAAGAAAATAAACCAAATATTTTAAAATTTGAAAATGAGCTAGGGATTGAGCTAAAAGTGACTTAGAGAGTGACAAAAGGGTGTAGTTGAAGTGAATTCCAAATCTTATGCAAAGTGCATGTCATATGAGTGCATAAGAGGAAATTGTTGTTGATATAATGTAAACATCATGGTAGAAAAGTCATTGATTGAAACAATAAGTGAATGATTGGTGATCAATTAAAAAAGAAATACTTAAACAAACCATATATTCTAAAAATAAGATAAAATAATTTTTACATTCTTCCAACATTCTTTACACCATTGAAATTTGAAATGGCCTCTCCTCTTCCTCTTCCCACCCATGTGCCTTGTTTATAGGGTTCAACTATTATTACTGGTGCATCATCTAGGTCTGTTACTACTAAGACTATTATAGGGTTTACTATTTTTGGTGTGCTGTTTGGTGCTATTATTGGTGGGTCATTCATTCTAGGGGGATTTGATGTTGTTAGGGCATCATTTGGGGGTTTGTAAGGATCTCTAACTACTGGGTCACTACCTATTATTGGGTGGTTTTTGTTGGTATGATGCCCATGTATGGGGCTTCTATTATTGGAATTTATGTTGTTAATGGCATGATGACTAGTGAATAGTACACCATCTACATTAAGGGGTTTTGTTGTAGTTGGGGCATTATCTAAAGGATTGTAAGGTTCTCCTATTGTTGGGATGCTGCCTGTGGCTAGGGTTGGTGTTGTTGGTATGCTGCCCATGTCTTGGGATACTATTGATCCTACTATTTTAGATTTCTCCACTGTTGATCTAGTCTCTTTTGAAAATGTGGTTCGTACTGGAGTCTCATCTCCTCAGGAGAATATTGCCCATACTATTGCTCATGTTTTTCCTAGGACTGGGGCTAAGGTGAAACCTTTTTCTCTACCCCCTCTTGTTATGATTTTAGGGGATGAAGTATTAAAAAATGAGTATTTTTGTCTCAAAAGGGTTTGATATATAGATTTGATAGATTTTGGCCACAGCTCTAGAATCTAAATGCTTGGATCATTGAGCAGTGGTGCCCCCTTACTGAGGGGAAAATAGAAATTTACCCATGTACTAAAGGATTATTTGTTGTTACATTTGATTCAATCTCTGATCAAAATGATATTTTTGACAATTTATCTTGGTTTTGGGGATAATATACACTACCACTAAAGCCTTGGGTTTCAATTTTTAACCCTCTCACATAATATTTCAACTAGCTACCAGTATGGATTCATCTACCAAATCTGTGTCTTCATTTTCGTTGTGAATCTTGCTATAAAGGCATTGTTAACTCGGTGGGTCACTTTATCATGGTGGATCATGACACTACTTTCTTATCTCACACCACATATGCTCGTATTTTAGTGGAATTGGATTTGTCTATGCCTCTCCTGACAAATGTTGTTTTACAAGTTGTTGATCGCTCTTGGTGTCAACCCTTAGACAATGAAGGTATCCTATTTTGTTGTTAAAGATTCTCTAATATGGGTCATTTGGCATCCACATGCCCCCAATCGAAGGTTTCTCGATCTTTATCTTGGTGGAAGGATGTTCTACATGAATACCTTATGGTAGATGTTGATGATGATTCTGGATCAGAGGCGTCTAAGCCTCCTTTTGATGATGGGAAGGATTCCCTTCCTCATCTACTTGGCTCTTCTACTACAAGAACTACTGCAAGGACCTCCCCTACTATTTTTTTTGTTTATAATACTATTATAGGAACCTCCCATATTGTTGTTATTGGGACTACTATAGTGCCATCAAATTTGCATGGTTCTACCACTGGAATTATTATAGGAGCCTCCCTTACTATTTTTGTTACTATTGGGACTACCATAGGGATCTCGCGTATTGTTGTTGAGACTTGGACTACTTTTGTAGGTGCATAATTTTTTGCTGGGGTTGATGTTGTTGTGTCCTCTCCTTAGGCTTCACCCCTTTCTAAGGATTTGATGAGTTTTTCACTTCCTACATCTCCTAATTCTATGAATGGAGATAATAATGTTTATTGGACTATTATCCAAAGGAGGAAGTGTGGTCTTCCTAAGCATGTTTCTCAGACCCACAATTGGGCCAAGAGTATTTGACGTGCTAGTTCAGGTTATGTTATTATTTAGTCAGTTGTTACTTGTTGCCTTTTTCTAACTTTACCTTTTGGGATTTGTTGTCTATCTATTGTTCTTTTGTTGTTAATGTACTATTTCTGGCTCATTTGTGGCCTTTTTACCTTGAGGACTGCTTTGTATAAGACTCAAAACCTTTTTTTCTTGTTAAACTAATCAAAAACATTCTTTACACCATTAAAACAACTACTAATATATTATTATTATATTACATTAACTTAATATACAAGAGTTGAGGAATGCTTATACCCTATTAAATGTAGAACCATGTCATAAATATATGGTACCTAATTAATATGTTATCTTAAGAACCATTCACATTAAAAATGAAGTTGCATGGATTGGATTCCTACTTTCATTTGGTTTTAAAGATGATGTAAAGAGAAATTAAATATTAAAATTATAATTGAAAGTGAAGTTCCATGAATTAATTCCTACTTTCATTGGGTCTTAAAAGATGATGTAAAACGAAATCGAATATGAAATGATATATTAATTTAGTAAAAGAATAATATAAAGCCACTAAGGATATTTAGTAGTAAATTAATTTTCAAATTTTAAGGAAACAAATCTTAATGTACCTTTTACTTTTTTTTATTTCTTATGTGATTATACCATTAAAAAAAATAAAAGTAAAAGTGTGTGATTGTACCATAAACAAATCAAAGAAAATAAAAGTAATTAAAAAAGAAGAAGTAAAAGTGTGCGATGGTATCATAAACAAATCAAAGAAAATAAAAGTAATAGTAAAGAGTTATATTAGGAGTTGTTTCAAATGTAATTTTGTTTTGTTAGTAAAGAGGAGTTTTGTAAAATGAAAGGGTGTAAATCAGAAATTTTACCTTCCTCAAAATTTATGATTGTTAATCTCATTTTACATTTTGTGCATGAAACAGTAAATAATAATAATTTGATATTTCTGGTAGAGGTGATGGTGGAAAATAAGGTGGTGTAATTCTTCATATGGTATGACAATATGTTGTGTAGATAGGAGATGTTTTATTTCATGGTGAGCTTGAGTATTAACGCAATAGTGGGGAAGGGAAAGACCATACAAAATATGACAATAGTGAAAGATTTCAAGGTGAGTTAGACACTAATGATGAATAGCAATGACAATATTTTTTACACCATGATATAGTTATAATTTTAAGTGAGTAAATATACACACATTGGAAAAATAAGTCATTTAACAACCCATGCTTATTTTAATGGGAGTTTTGTATTGGTAGAAATATTTTATTATGAAATATATATTTTTTATTATTCCATAATAAAATATATATGAAATATGAGAGTTTTATATAAGAGTTTTATAATGTTAGAAATATTGTATTATGGAATTATGAATTATGTATGTATGTATTTGGGAGTTTCATATTGTTAGACATATTGTATTGTGAAATGTGTGTGTGTGTGCGTGTGTGTGTGTGTGTGTGTGTGTGTGTGAGAATGATGTTTAAGTATTATAAGAAATTATTGAATTATATAGAATGTTAGTAATTTTATTCATATTTCAGGAGTAAACATATAGTGAATAAGTATATATCTAAATCAATGCGCTTCTTCGCTAAGCAACAACAATTGAGAGGCATCTACGTTATTAAAATCACCCAAGATATGGCCCTTATCTTAACCTTTTCACTCTCCATGTTAACTATCTAGAGGGATTTATACCTTGATGGATGGACATAAACAACCATCATCCTCACTAATTAAACTACAACCCTTTCATTTATACTTCTTTTTTTCAAAAAATGTTCTTTAAATAAATTAAATAATATTAAATATATATGCATCATAATTAATTTTATAAATTTAAAACTTTTATGAAAAAAATGCTGCAATAAATTTTTAAAAATGTAAATGTCTTATCAAACACCCCCAATTTAATGATTTTCTGAAAAAATACATTTACAAGTTAATTAATCCAAATTCATATGCCTAATGAACAAGCTTAAATCCTTTTCTCTTTAACAATTCTCTAGACAAGTTTGTTGAAGGTGCGAGAGGAGCTAGCCAATGCACACGATTTGAGATCGTGGGATGAGGTCGCAGCAAAGTACAAATTGTGCTGGGTATGCCAAGGCATGATAAATGAATATGACTTCATCAATGTGCAGGGAATATTGAAGCTGAAAAGTTAGCTATCAGGGAAAGTTCTTTGAATGCTCAATAGGTAAGGGTCTTTAAATTTATAATGAAATTTCATTCACAAATCGTAGTAAATTTATTAGATATTATTATTAATTTTGATTCTAAAACTTGAAGAATAAATAATTAAATAATTCAAATAATTCTTAAATTTACCAATAATTATTTATATAGAAATTAATTTAAATCTAAAACAATTTAAATCTTAAAATTTTCTATAATATAATTATTTAAAAAGTATTTTCTGTTCTTTTCTTAAAATATTTTGGGCTGGCCATTATTGAACACTCTTTGCTTCTACTATAATACTATTTTTATAAACCTTTTACCTTTTTTTAAATTAATATAAATAATTAATGTGCAGTTAACAGTGGATGGACGGCAGGGGTTGTTGACAGATGTGATAAGTTCATGCACAGCGAAGGCAGCACCAATGATAGCTGGGGATCCTTAAAAAATGGGCGGCCAGTTGGGAGGAGCAACGCATTTAGAAAGCTGAAACGGTGAAAGCGAAAAATAAATTATTCAATAAATTAAAAAACTGAAAGTACGCCATGCAAAGTTTACAGTCTATTTTTTCTTTGACATCGACGTGGCGCTATCTTGCCTGTTGCTAACCTAGGCCGTCCAAGGACTCGTTCCTGCGCTTATTGCGACTCTCATCACATCATCTGTCAACGTTTGGCTTGAGGTGAAATCATAAGACCTCTTGAACTCGATATTCATGTCAAAGATGGAATATGAAAGTATTTTTGAAATATTATCGACATGCAGGGTTTGTTTAAAGATGTGGGTATAAATAACACTACTCGACCAAAAAGAATTACACAATTTTTTTAAAAAAAAATGCATCTATTTTTTAATTTTATTTCTTTATTGGTTGGTTGGGTTACTTTGACGTATGCGGATATTTGATGTTTTAGTCTGAATTGTTACGTTAAGTCATGTTTTTTTTTAAAGTAAGTTTTGTTTCTTTATGGTCTCTAGATATGTTGGAATATAGATTCAGTTTAATATGTGAGATAGGTTAAAAGATAGAAGAGGAAAAACTAAAAGATTATTTTTTTCTGAATTAATTTTATTTCTATAACACATTCAAAGTTCGATTCAAGGTATTATAATTTATATTAACTCTAATTTAACTAATTGACCACCAAATAAATCTACAAAATAATTATTGAAAAACACTAAGTTTGTCATGACCACATTCATAATTATCTTAAGTCAAAGGTTCATGCTTTATTCCATCTCACTCGAGCCCCTTCTGAACATCATATCAAATAAACCTGACCATAATTTAAAACAAATTATATATATCTACACATCTACAAAGGTCTCCCTTTATTTGAAATACCATGTTTTGTTTCATGATGTTGTAATCTTGTGATTGCATTTGATTGTCGTGTTTCATATTTTTAGCTGCAAAGATTTAAGTTGTGTTATAAAGTCTCTATGAACCTATGAATCTATTGGAAGTGCCAAGTGTCCTTGTTTTAAAATTTGCTTTTATTATCTTCACAAATATTTTCATGTTTTATTTAAAGATATGATCATGGGTAAAGTAAACATGTGAGAGCATACAACGGATTCAAAATTTTAATGCATTCGTCAATTTCACTAGGCCACCTTAAGAATAATCATACATTTGTGATCTTATAATCCCATGGTCCTACGATGACTGCTATGTGTTTTCATCTAGTGTCAAAAATTCCATTAGAGTAATGTGTGTTTTATTAAAATACTTAAATATGATTGCAATGTGTTTATTTAATAAGGAAAGGGTGAGGATGTGAAATGATATCAAATCAAATCTAATATCTAACTAATTCATAGACTATGAACAAATATATTTGAAGACTTGGAAACTGTGTGACCTCGTGGGAGTGCCTTAACTAGCAGTAGCATTCACAATTTGAGCTGACATGTTTGTGGGGCCCACTAAATCAATCAAAGTCCAGTGCTCATGATAGGGAAAACATAAATTAACAACACATTAAGATAAACAACAATGATTAAGGTAATTGATAGTGGTTAAGGCAGATGAGAATGGTTAAGCCAAAAGATGATGATTAAGCCAAACGACAGTTGTGAAATAAAATGTTAATATCCATTTAATGTTGACATGTCAATTGCATGCCTTTCCCCTATTCAAAGAGTATACCAATTTTTATTTGGTATTAAAATATTTATTTTCTACCTATGTAAGATCCCATATCCATTCTCCATTCGCCATTACTTGATTCTAGAAGCGTGACCTATAGGACCATCCCAGGGGAGGCATTTTACTATACAGGTTGGTAGCTATAATGAATTGCATCATATTTATTGTTTAATCCCCAACCTTTGAGCATGATATCATTTTAGCATCTCAGAAGGGCATATCATAACTAGATTGCCTAATACATTTGATTTATTTTATGTTGACTTTGTGAAAGAATGAATGATTAATTAGGGTAGAATCATTCATGCAATGCATAGTTTATTGAATATTTAGTGCAATTAAGATATAATACATATAATTTAGTTAATTCATATGACTTCAATTAATTATCATTGTTAGATATGCTACACATAAATGAATTTAAATTATTTACCTTTGTATTCTAGCTTTATATCGTAAAGGAATTTGAATATTTAGAAATTTGACCCCTATTATGTATATACAGTCAATTATAGTTATAAACACCATCAACATGAGCTCAATAATAGAAGATAGATGCATGTTTAAGCACAAGACAAGTTAATATCCTAAAATAATTCCAAAATAAGCATACCATCAGGGGTTGAAGCATTTAACAATATAATCAATTTCATATTATAGGAGGCAGAGTATAGGAGTGTGAGTTCTATTGGAAGTAGTAACTCATGTCAATTGAATGCATTATACATTTAATGAAATATATTTAACATATCCTAATTACACAAACATACAAAATAAATTATGTGTTCAATGAATCGATATGCCCTCATCAATCATTAATTCTTTCAATCATGCAATAATACAGTCAACATAATACTCCTCAATTCTTCAATGATAATTGTACTAATATGAAGGATGGGCTTGAAAAAGACTTATGTTCATATTTATTGATAACTTAATCACACTAATAATATAAGGCTCATGGAAAACCATTGACTATATTGTTGATTACTTCAACCCCCTGACGATATGCCTATTTGGGAATGACTTTTGGATCTTATCCTATTATATGTTTAAACATGCATGTATCTTTTGTGACTTAGTTATTCCCTTAAATAGTGATATGAAGGGATGTTTCTAATGTTTAATTTCTTGTTTCTAATGGAAAGACAAACATAGGTAGTAGATATCTTATTACTATGTTTATCTCTATGTGTTATGTTTCTCTTAACTTAGTACTCAGTATTAATCTTTCTTATGGGGTTGCAAAACACTTTTCAAGTTAATTATAGGATGATCATGGAAAACTATTGACTATATTGTTTATTATTTCAACTTGATGGTATGATTATTTGAGAATGATTTTATGATCAAGGGTTGGATATTCAACAATGCATGCAATGATTATGTGTTGAATGAATTACTACTCCCTAACTAATCATGAATTCTTTCAGGCAATCAATAATATAGTCAACATAATACTCCTTATTTATTCAATGATAATTCTACTAATATAAAAGATGGGCATATATAATTATTTATTTTGGGCTTACAAAACACTTATTGTGTTCATTTTTCTCATAACTCATTCAAGTTAATAATAGAAGCCTCATGGAATTAGAAATTTAGCATATTGTTGACTGTTTGAACCCCCTAATGATTTACCTATTGGCAAATAATTTTAAGATCCTACCCTATCTTTGTTTAAATGTGCATCTATCTTTTGTGACTCAACTATTCCATTAAATGGTGATATGAATAGATGTTTATAACCTTTAATTTCCTATTACTATTGGAAAGACTAACATAGGTGTTAGACATTTTAGTACTATGTTTCTCTTTATGTTATGATTATCTCAACTTAGTACTCAATTTTAGTATTTCTTATGAGATTAAAAAACACTTGATGTACTTTTATGTTCATAACTCTATCAAGTTAATAATAGAAAGATCATAGAAATCCATTGGTTGTATTATTGATTTCTTCAATTTGATGATATGTTGTAAACTTATTTGCATTAACATCTTAGGTTGTGCCAATTTCTTTTCATTAAAATCAAATGTTTATATGGATCTTGAAGATGCTTTTGTTTGCTAAATGTTTTCTTTTTGCATAGGATTATGGATAACAAATATGTCTTGCATAGTTTTGTTTGTTATGAGACAAGCAATGCATGTTTTAAATATGCGTATATTGTTTATGGTTTGAGGTAAAAAGTGATAACCTTTAATTCTACTCTAATTATTAATAGTAACAAATTGATTAGTTCATAATATGTAGCTCTTCTTCATGGTCTTATGACTCTATCATTATAATGTAGATAATGTGATTGTCAAAAACAATTCTAAATTAATGTGTGGTAAGATTTGTGTAAGAAACAAGAAGTTGGTCACACTTCATAGATAGGTAGAGTCACTTATACAGTAGTTTGTTGATCTGAAGATCAACTATGTACTTTTTGTTGGGGATGTGAAATCAATGGCAATGTGGTGTAGATCAAGTAGTAATGCTGCTTTAGTTAGTGGTATTAGCAAGGTTTTTCCACTTATGTAGTTACATGACACTATTAATGTGTCTCTTTTGATACTTTTTGACATAGAATTGAATACAAATGATGAACAACATACACCATTGTTGCCATTACAAACAGAACATGTGGTCAATGATGATAGATCAGATATTGTGATATGCCCAACATGTAACTCTATTTTTGAGTTTAGGGGGACTAGATAGGGCATATGTGTTAATTTATGGAAACTATTTTTATTTATTTGGGGTATTTCCACTATATGTGTTATGTGTATAATATTAAGATATTACATGGGGAGTAGGAAGGATTAAAAGAATGTATGTAGAAGTAATGAATTGAAGGATCTTTCTTGGTAGAGATTACTTACCATGTCAAGTTTTTATCAATATTCTAAATGAATACAAGTTTTTCTATGTTATTCAATAATATTAAAATTTATATTAGTATGTCTTATTACATATGATTAAGATAATAATAGCTACAAATCTCAGTTAATGATAATGATTGCATCATCACCAAAGGTTTCATTGGTAAGCAATTCCTTCATCTAAAGTTGATAAGGATGTGTCTTGTATCAAGGATGTAGTAACTTAACACATAAATATTAGAAGTATCACTTTGCACATTTTGTAGAATCCATTATGAGTGATAGCAAGCTATAATATGATTTAATGTTTTTATAGATTTTATATTACCATAAAAAATAAATGGACAACATAAATAAAATATAAATTTGAAATTAAATCATCCACGCTAAATATCACATGTGCCATTAAATCATTATATAGACTGATGCTTCATTGGCTCTTTTCCTTTATGTAACAAGATGCACAATAGTGGACCATTACACATCATGTAAAGGGTATTATACATAAAATCAAGATGTAGGTCATTATACAAAATATAAATATCTAGGTCCTTTCCTTTCCTTTAAGGTCATTGAGAGTGTCTTTTGATTAGAATATAGAGATATATTTATAAGAAGATATTGTATTAGACTTTAATAATTAAGTGGACCACTTACATTGACACCAAAGATGGACAATAGTAGACCATTACATAAAAGTTAAAGGGTATATTATATAACAAGCAAGATGCAGGGCATTATACAAACTGTAATAAGATGGACAAGAGTAGACCATTATACAAACTGATGGTACATTGACTCATTTGATTTGTGTAGCAATATGGATAGCATTAAACCATTGCATAGAATTTAAAAGGTATTATATATAAGATAATAAAAGGTGTTAAACAACCAGTGAATATATATATATATATATATATATATATATATATATATATATATATATATATATATATATATATATATATTAGAGTCACAAAAACATCATAAAATATACAAGGACACTTATATAGTCACAAAAACATCATCAAAGCTATAAGGATGTTTATCCACTTTCTTGGAGGTAAGGGAAAAATGACATCCCTTACATTCTTTTTAATGGTGTACACAGATCAAGTATATATATATATATATATATATATATATATATATATATATATATATATATATATATATATATATATATATATATATATATATATATATATATATATATATATATATATATATATATATATATATATATATACTTGATCTGTGTACACCATTAAAAAGAATGTAAGGGATGTCATTTTTCCCTTACCTCCAAGAAAGTGGATAAACATCCTTATAGCTTTGATGATGTTTTTGTGACTATATAAGTGTCCTTGTATATTTTATGATGTTTTTGTGACTCTATATCGATAGAAATGTTGAAATGATTAAATCTAGATGTTGTCTTGGGGAGCATATAGGTGTCTATCATTATCACTTTTTATTATTATTCCATTTTATAGTAATGCATTTTCATGATGACTTGCACACTTGGCCTTTGAATATGAATCTAACAAATAATTAACACATGGCATGATGAATCAAGCCCCATTACATTTCATTATAATCCATATACACATGGAACTTTTGTATGGTACATGTCACAGGGCATAGAACATGTAAAAGGCACAGGGTAAATTAATAATTAATTTAAAAAAATCTATGTCAATGCAATTTTTTGTCTCTGGTATATAACATGGTTGTATGTGCCATGGAATGGTAATAGCAAGAAAAAATCTACCAACCTTAGTGATAATAATACATAATACATATTTTAAAGTCTTACCAAGTAGAGATATTTTAATCATCCACAAGGTAGGAGATAGAGTCAAACTAACCAGGGTGATACTATAATGGATAGGCTAAAAAGTGTTTTCCCTAGGTGTATGGATAAATACAATTTAATTTATGCATAAAAATTTGTGATGGACAATCAATATCTGGCTATATTTCAAATCACGCTTAAATTATGAACATCAAAATAATAATACATGCAAATTTATGAGGTTTTCTTTTATATACAACTTTCAAATATAATTATGAGATCCCAGTAACCTGAATAAGCCTTTGTTCTAACTTAGTTATCAAATAGCTAGACACAACTTTTATATATAATTATGAGATCCCAATAATATAAATAAACTTTTATTATGCCTTAGTTAGAAAATATATAGACAATATGAAATTTCAATTAGATTTTATTAACAACATTATGATTCACAATGAATAAAAAGATGATTTCTATATTTAGACTCTTTCTTCCATAGATCACATGGAGAAGGCCTTATGGGAGAGATTCCATATGGAAAATTAAATTTTTATAATTGATTTAACCCTCTATAGCTTCTCCCAAATGTTATGCTTAGTGAGCAGGTAACTATAATTTTTTGACATAAGTATGTCATAACCCTACTGAACATGATGCTTTCCTAATTATCCAAAGGCTCCTCACATTATCTCATCTTGAGCACCTTTGAGATTGATATTCCTCTCTTTAACTAGTTTTAATAAATATTGACACTCCTATTTCATCTCTTTAACTTTAATAGTGTCATCTCTCAACTCCCCAAGAAGGTTGTCACTCTTAAAAAATTGAGAGACTTTACAAACACCTTGGTTTTTTAAGATGTCATGAATATAAAAAATCTCCTTGATTCCATCATTTTAAAAATTAGGGCAAATTTTTTGTAATAGTCAATAGAGATTAGAGTTATACATGCCCAATGATGATGTTGAGAATTTAAGCTTAAATTTCCATCATAGATATAGGTACTAATGTTGACAAAATTTGAAATCCAACACAATTCATTGATTTGAAAGTAAATAAAAATGATTCAAGCACAAATCTATCTTATTGGACTTTTGATTATGGGAAACTATATGAATTCCCACAAATCAGTGAAATGAAATCTGTATCTCATATTAGAAGAAATTAACATCTATAAATTTTGAAAACTCCATCATAAATAAATCAAATGCATAGATCTAATCTGATATGCAAAAAAATTGGGCATGCATAAATAAAGCTACATGTTTTGATTCTTTGAAATAAAAGGAACAAAAGATTTAGTGTCCATAATCTTCCCCTCAAACCTTGTCTACTTGATCCAAATGAATGCTTACCATAAACATGTGATCTAAATGAAACCAAAACATAAGAGAGTCTTGAGTGTTGAACATAGTTTGGATAAGACACATACCTCATAAGATAAAATAAATTAAATTAAAAAAAATAGTGGTATTTGTAGTTAATAAATTTTACTAGGGTCAACTAACTCACATATTAATCCACACTCAAAGACATAATTACTTTTGTGACCCTTATATGTATGGGGTAATTGCACAGAGGTAGAGGACAATTCCATGGAAATTTTCCATAATGCGATCACATTATTTAAATTATGGATCGATAATTAACTAGCCATAACATGATCATGCTATTTTTAAAAAAATAATGTGATCATGTTCCTATTGTTTTACACATTAAATCATGTAAACATGTATATGAAGTGAATCTTGGTTAATAGATAATGTGATCATGTTATTATAAAAGCAATAACATGATCACATTCCTGGTATTTTGCACATAAAATCATGTGGACATGCACATGAAGGTAATCTTGGGTGGAAGCTTATATTTACTACTCTAAATGCCAAGTATAAGTTTACATTTATATGGTTACATTTATTTCCTTATACTTCAAATTTATTTTAGTAAATATAATAAATTAGGGTCACTTTATATCTAATAGGTTTGGTCTCATAGTTTCATGCCTTACGATGTAGAAAATATTTTTATTAAATAAGATATAGTCAATACTTAGGCATTTTCAAGGTCTAATTATTGAACCTAGGGATTTTAGGGCATACATTTTGCAATTGATGTCCATTTTTGGTAAACATTTAGTTATTTTTTAGGTTTTAATGCCTTCTAGATTGATTTGTGGCATTTATAAGAGTCTTGGGTTTGTCAAAATTGAATTTTTAAAACCACTCACTTTTAAATTGATGTAAAGTGGTGTGATTTGGGTAGCATAGGTCTCGTTGATGACCTACACATCAAATGACCACTTTGTGTTAATTTCACTTGTTCATCATCCCTCGCTCATCCCTAATCACTTCTTACTCATGCCTCATCACCTCTAATCACTCTCTCATCATTCCTTATTATCCCTAATCACTCCCTCATTGACCCTCATTGTCCCTAGTCATCTTTAATCACTCTATCATCATTATTAATTACTCCCTCATTGATCCTCACTATCCCTCATCATACCTAATCACTCACTTCTCATCCCTCATCATCTTTAATCACTCCATCATCATCCCTAATCACTCCTTCATTATCTCTCACCATCCCTCATTATCCCCAATCACTTATTTATCATCCCTATTCACTCTCTCCTCATCTCTCCTCATCCTTAATAATTCCATTATTGACCTTAACCATTCCTCATCATTTATAATCACTCCCTCATCATCCCTAATCACTCCATCATTTACCCCCACCATCCCTCATCATCCTAATCATGTATTCATCATACCTAATCTTATCTAATCACTCCTTCCTTATTACTTATCACCCCTAATAACTCTCTCATTAAACATTGCCATCCCTCATCATCCCTTATCACGCCCCCATCCTCCCTAATCACTCCCTCATTTAACCTCAACATCTCTTGTCATCCCTATTGACTCACTCATCATTTCTACTCAATTCCTCCTCATCTCTCCTCATCCTTAATCAGTCCATCCAATACCTTGATGGTGTTACTTTTTTGGGGTTTAACAATGCTAGGAGATACAAGTGGAGAGTTGAGTGCTAGCATAAATAATAATACATAGTGATCAAAATGATGTGGGGACAAATTTGAAACATAAATATCTATAACCTATGAAAAAATATGGGCCTATTAAAAAAGATGAAATTCATAATTGAATATCCAGAAAAAAGAGAAGTAAAACCACCATAGCACCAAATATGGGTAGTAAATATGAGGATCACCAAGCTATGTGATTTTTTGAAACCAATCAATTGCTTTCCATATGAAGACATTTTATGATTTGAATAATTATATTGAATGACTTCTATTTTTATGTCTATTAATTGAGTCATCATACCAAAGAGTGGAAAATAATTTTCAAATATATTAGAACAAGTAATCCAAAATTTGAAAGTGGTTCTTAATTCATAACTTCAATATTCAATCCAATGAATAGTGTCACATTATGATCTCTCTACTTGCACATCCTGAGAAGTGGGTAAAAGTTGTCTATAACTATAAAAATGTATATAGATAATATATTATGAACCCAATGATATGGTTGGTACTAAAAATATCTCTACTATCCCCAATAAAAAAATATATGAATTATAAATATTATTTCATTAATAAATGTAGATCAATAGTGAGCCAATACGCTTCATCAATTCAAATGGATTTTAAAAGAATTTAATTTCTCTTAAAACATATTTTTTTAAATTAAACTTGAACTCGATACATCATCCATATCCATACACTAGTGTATGGTCTAATCTAGGCCTTGAGAAATATATCACCTAGTAGTGTCACTTGGTGTACAAAACTTTGTGACATCTCACCAATAGAGGTGTGTGATTTTTTACATGTGATAAACCATATATTTAAAATTGACATGTATTCTATGAAGTAAATCCTTTAAATTTTGTGATAGATTGTCATGATCTAAAATACCATATACCATAATTAGTTCATAAGCTTTCAGTCATTGGTGTTAGGAAGTGGAAGAATCTTGTCAATTCTAATAAGAATTATAATCTTGATGGTAAGAAGTAAATGTAATAATATCCTTATGCCACCATATCATAGTGTGGTTTATCCAAAAATATCAAATATAAAGTAATTAAACCATAAACTAGATGAATGCAAGGATATCTTTCAGTCACCTAAAATAGTTCCTACATATTGTACACTAAACAATGGTATTCATTTGATCCATTAACTACTTCTACCTCAAACCTATTTATATAACATATAATTTATAAATAATTAATATATCAAGAGGTAGATCCATGAAATCATGGATAATGGACACACTATGCCCAAATCATTGCCTTTTAGAAGCCCAATTATGCTTGTGCCAAAATTTTGAATAAATTAAAAAATCTTTGCAAGATTAATTGAAGAATATTATCCTCATCTAAATATTAAGGAATTTTTATACAATATCCATGGTGTAAAAGTCTTTTCCAAAATAATATTCATGTTGAACCTCTAGACATTTGGAATATAGTCTTAAAAACAAAGGAAGGATTGATTGACTAATTGGTTATGACTTTTAAGTTAACTCATGTAAAAAAATCATTTATTAAGATTTTGAATGACATCCTCAAGCCCTTTGCCTATGCCATTTTTTTAATCTATCTTGATGGCATCTTAATCATTAAAAAACATGGGATAAACATCTATACCATGTTGAACTAATGTTTCACATTAAATACATGAACACATTTTTATGATAACATGAATAAATATTTATTTTTCATGAGAAAGATAAAATATTTGGGATACATTTCACACACAAGGAGTGCATGTGTGAACTTGGCCAAGATTCAAGTCATAAAAGAATGGGAAACACCAAATAGATTTACATATGATTAAAATCTTCTCAGAATTAGAAAATTATATAGGAGATTTGTGTTTAATTTTTATCCTTTGAATCAAGCTACCAAACGGGGAACTAAATAAATTTTCATCCAGTCAGCTACACAACAAAGATAATTTGATGAACTAAAATTCAAACTTTATTTTGTGTTAGTACTTATGTTACTTGCCTATAAATTTGGAAGATTATTCAATTCATTTAGTAATAAAATTGACTATCACAAATGGGTATTAACAAAACAATAAGTCATAGAAAAGAGTTAATTTATATTATAATGTATTAAATAATATATGATTAGAATCAAGGATATCCTTAGAGCATATACTTACGTCAGATGATGAGGGATGGTAAGGGACAATGAAGGAGTGACGAGGGATGGTGAGGGCCAATGAAGGAGTGATTATCTATGATGAGGGATGAGGAGGGAGTGATTAAGGATGATGAGGGATGGTTATATTTAATGGAGTGATTATCGATGATAATCCAAAGTAATTATAAATGATAAGGGAAAATGAAGGTCATTTAGGGAGTGATTAGGGATGGTGGGATGAGGAGCGAATGATTATGGATGATGAGGGATAGTGAGGGTCAATGGAGGAGTGATTATGTATGATAAGGGTGTGTTTGAGATGACTAGGGATAATGAGGGTCAATGAGGGAGTGATTAGGTACAATGAGGAATGATGAGAGAGTGATTATGGGTAATGAGAGAAGAGTAAAAAGTGATCAGGGATGAGGGAAGGAAGATGAACAAGTGAAATTAACACAAAGTGGTAATTTTATGTTTATAGGTCATCAATGTGACCTACACTACTCAAATCACACCACTTTGGATCAACTTCAAAGTGAGTAGTTTCCAAACTTCAATGTTGACAAACTTAGGACTACTAGAAATGTCAAGAATCAATTTAAAAGACATAAAAACCTAAAACTTGACTCTATGTTTACCAAAAATGGATATTGATTACAAAATTTATGTACTAGAATCCCTAGATTTAATACTTAAACCTTGAAAATGCCTAAGTACTAACCAGATTGAATTTTCATAAACTATTGTCCACATCATAAAGAATGCAGCTATGAGACCAACTCTATCAAATGTAGAGCAACCCTAATTTATTATATTTATAAAAATAAATTTAAATCATAAGAAACTAAATTTAATATTGTAAATGTCAACCTTTATAGTATTAAATATAAGCTTTAGGTCAAGATTGACTTCATGTGCATCTCCACATACTTTTATGTGAAAAATAGTATTAATGCAATCTCATTATCTATTAACGTGATGATGTTACTAATGTGATGGCATTATTTATTAATACACTAGCACAATCACATTACTAATATGATCATGTTACTAATATGATCACATTACTAATGCGATCACATTACTAATGCCATCTCATTGCTAACACCATCACATTACTAACATGATCATGTTATTTAAAATTGAATTCAAACACCATGATTTTTGGCTCAGAAATGGCTTGGATTCCAAATCCAAAGGCTTGGACCTATAAATCTACATTCAAGTCCAATAGTTATGTTAAAAAATAATAAATTTCAACTTTGATCATAAAATATTCTACAAATTTCAATGGAAAAATTCAAAAATTAATACTATCATAATGAGCATGCTCTCCTCTTTCTAAAATTATGATTTTTATAACTTTTGGACTAATTTAAGGTTTAAAATTATGTTGAATTCTAACTATACCTTTTTTAGGCCACTATAGGCCATAAACATACATGCCTATACATGTTCATGTAATTTTTATTTCATTGATCCAAGTGTAAAACAACTTATATGGTCACGAACTAGGCCTAATTCTACATACACTCAAAATAATTGATTTTCATTTTTTTAGGTAGTTAGGTAGGTTGCACAACATCTATCCATTTTTTTTGGCCATTTTCAAGATCTATTTACTTTAAAAAACCATTAAAAAAATATAGGTCACAAACTAGAATATCTTATCTAAGTTTTCACTGAGAATTTCAAAAAATATTAAACACTACTCAAAAATGGTGTGATGCACAACCATCTATCTACTCTATTTTTTTAATAATAAATAAGATTTCCTCTTCAAATTTTAACTGTTTGACCTAGTTATACTTAACCATTTAAAAAAAAAATAGTATTATGGAAACTAGACTCGAAATGCTACATTTCATGTTCTTACACCATCTTCAAAGGTATCAAGTGATATTATACATTAATGACAAAGGTGTTGAGTTTATATATTTGTTGCAAAGCCCCATGGAGTTGTGTGTAACCTATGAATGATTCTAAACATACAAGAATAGTCATATGAATGTGTTTGCTCACATGATTAACTTGATAAATATGGCTAAGTACATAGGTGGATGCATATATCTCTTTGTGGTCTATGTTTTAAGTCATAAGTATGAGTAGATAAAATGTTACAAATGCATAATGTTTTCCTTCAGCTAAAATCCTTCTAAGTTTCTACACTTAGTGATTTTTTCACCTTTGCATTTGTCTGGGAATTATTTCAAAAGATGTGGCTTGGGTAATTATTTTGGAGAAATGTTGAATACTTTTCAGATAAAAAACCTAAAATAAATGTTTCAAAGCTTTGGAATTATTTTGGGAAAGTCTTCGGTCTCCATGCTTATTTTTTTTTTCAAATCTTGGGAGTTCTTTCAAAAAATATGTTTCAGACAAAGGTTTCAAAGTAAATGAGTGAAATTTGGAATTCTTTTAGAGAAAGTGGTTTTGTGAATTATTTTGAAAAAATGGCTAAGTATTTGTCAAAAAAATTGTCCTAAACAAAGGTTCTGAAGGGATATTTTCAAAATGCTAAAAGGTAAGTGAACCATTTAATGTTTTTGAAGGGATCTTTTCACAAGTATTGAAGCGCAAGTGAACCATTCAAAGTTTATTGAAGGGTACTTTACAAAATTTTCTAAATTGTACTTTACAAAAACTCTAAAGGGATCTTTTTAAAATACTAAAGGGCATGTGACGCAAATAAAAATCCCAAAGGGTACTTTGATAAAGTTTTGAAGGGCATGTGACAAAAACAAAAATCTTAAAGGGCACTTTTCCAAAGTTCTTAAGGGCATGTGACCCAAATAAAAATTCCAAAAGGTACTTTGCTAAAGCTCTAAAGGGCATGTGATCGAAACCAAATTTCCAAATAGGTCACTTATACAAGTCTCAAAGGATACTTTAAAAAGGACATTGATGATTTTTTTCATAGAATTTGTCTAAGGCAGGTAGACACTTACAATGTTCTTGAAGGATAATTTTAGATGAAATAGACTCTTACAAAGTTTCTAATGGATATTTTAGATGAAATAAAGGTCACTTACCACATTTTTAAAGGATAAGTGTTGAGTCTTGTAGGGAATTTTTGAAAGTGTTGAAGGATCAAGGTAAGTTAAAGGTCGAGCAAGTCTGAAAAGATTAAAGGAGCAAAAGCGATATAGGATTGCTGAAAAAAATTGAGATGACATCAACATGCCAAAGTTGAATGACCAGGTCAATATAAAGATCATGCATATTTAGAGACTGAATGGCATGCAAATCTTGGATGGAAATATCTACAAACAAGTTTCAAAGTTTATAAGGTAGCTTATTTTCTAAATTTGTACAACATACTTTCTTCAAAAAAATATTATTTTTAAATTATTGATTTTTGTAATTGAAATAAAATAAAATAATTAATTTTTTGAGAAAAAAGAGAATAAATTCTCAAAATAGGTAAAATGAAAAAAAACTTTTAAAAAACAAAATAAAACAAAGAAAATAAAAAAGTAATTAAAAATAATAATTAAATGAAAAAAACATTAGAAAAACAAAAATAAAATAGAAAAGAATCATGGAAATACAAAGAAATGCAAATCTACACCTCATAGAAAGGAATAAGAAAGAATATATATGTCGATACCCAGAGGAGAAAAGGGGGACGCATAATTTCTATAAAGGATGAGGAAATTTGGAGTGGAGCATGGAAGTAAAAAGTAGATTTCTAGATTTGTGAATAATTGAGTGGAATCAAGGTTGGTTATATATTTGATTTTGTGAATCTCTTTGTGTGTGTGTGTGTGTGTGTGTGTGTGACATATGAGTTTCATGATATATATATATATATATATATATATATATATATATATATATATATAAATGAGATATAAGACATACATGTTGTACATAATATAAGGATATATAAATATAGGACACTCCTACACCTAGAGCCATGTTAATTTTGAAGGCATCTCCTTATATAGGTCACATTGTTACAAGTTATGGCCCTTCCATTTATCATGTTGGGCTATATTGATGACTTACATAATTTTTTCTCTTATCAGGGTAGAATCCATGGTCTTCAAATAGAGAATATGTACCAGTTGAGTGATCACAAAATCTAAGTGAGTTCACAACATAGTGTAGCTAGAAAAAATGAAACTAATACAAGAATAATGCAAAAGATATTATATCTAAAACCAGAACTTCAATAAACAAAGATTTCAAACATTATAAGTAAAAATAAGAGAGTACCAAGTAACTCTTCTATTAAAGGTAGTAAAAAAAACCCTAGAATAGAATAATAACTCGTAAAAAAAGGTGGTCAATACGGCCAAGAATAGAGAAATGACTCCCATACCTATTATAGTTGATCAAAAAAGTTACTTGTTAATTACCATGTTAACCTTCACACATGACTAATATTGTTTATGAAAGTAGAAAAATTCCAAGTGAGGGATAAAACCCATAATAGATATGAAAGAAAAAAAACTTGCTCTAACACCCCTCATAAACATATCTTAGGTGGGTAGTGTAAAACAATGGGTCCTAAAAACTAGCCTAGATGAGGTACCCATGACTATGCAATCTCTCATAAAGTAGAGAAAACAAAAAAAGCCATATGAGAAGATCCCCACCTAAAAGAGAGACATAAAGAAGAGACTAGAAGGCCCCATGAGAATATGATGTTATAGTGTCTCAAACCTCAAGACGAGATCACAAGTGAAGATGCTTGATTTTTATGAATGGTTTGGAGAATATATTTGTAATTTGTTATGTAATTTGGAAATATATCAAATCAATGGTATCCCTATTAATGAGATTTTTGATCATGTGCATGTGAATTTATATGTGTTTGGTCCATCATCAGCTAGACTAAATTCCTAAAAATCTAAATGTTACTCTAGTTATCATAGTAGATGATGATAGGTCATATAAATTAGATACTAAAATCTATGAGAATCCCCTAAATCTAGATGGCCTCAATAGTAGCATTGAAAAACCACATATATTATACATGAATAGTTGATAAATAAATATCATTTTAATTTTTTCTTGTCTAACTAATTAGACCTAAAATAATGGATAAATTACAACTTGAAGTAGACTTAGGATTTTGAGTATCTCCAGCCAAGTCTATGTCAGTATAAGTAATCAAGTTTTAGATAGTGACATATCTATTGTGGATCCAAAATTTGTATGTGCCTTCAATGTAGTGCGATATTTTTTTAGATGCTTTCTTGTGTTCATGGAATTCCATCATGAATATGGAGAATATGCCTATTGTATAACATATGTCAAGTCTAGTATGTGTCAAGTAGATAAGGTTGCCTACAAGTTATCAATATAAAGTAGCATAGACCAAAAATGAAGTATAATCTATATTAAACTTGATTCCAGATAGAAAGGGAGTTAGAAACTACTTACAATAATGTAGATCAAGAACTTACTTAGGCCATGCAAGAGTGATCCTAGAGTCAAACTAAAAATATGAATCCCAATGAGGTAATGTAACTTTCCTAAGTTTGTCATGAAAGATATGTACTAAATATCTTCTTTAACTATTGTAATGGATGAGAGAGATCTCCTAGTGATCAAAATATTTTCAGCATAAAGAACAAAATCAAAATTAAGTCATCCTACCTTAAGAGATATATGTTCAGATCTAAATGGCATCTAGTAGATCCTAGTAAAATAGGGAAGGAATCCATCTTGGCATACCAAGCCCAAAGAGCCTATTTGAGGCCATAGATGGATTTCTAAAGTATACATTCAAAGGAGTAATCATTAACAAATCTTGGATTATGATCCATGTAAGCCTACTCCTCAATATTACTGTGAATAAAATCACTCTTTACATCCATTTAATGAATATAAAAATGATTAGTTATAACAATAGAAAGTATGAGTTTGACAAAGTTTATTTTGGTGACTAACACAAAGATATATATTTAGTCAATGTTGGTAACCTAAGATAAGCCTTTGGTTACCATTGTGCTTTTAAAGTTTCAACAAACCCATTTGATACATACTTGGTTTGAAATATCCATAATCATCAAACTATATTTATTCCTTTAGGAAGATGTATTACATCTCAAGTGTGATTCTTGATTGAGGAATTATACACCTCATAGATTGTATAATCTCACTCAAAAATACATGATTCTTATTTAAAATTCTTTTTATGTGAGGAATAGGCATAAAGAAACAATTGGCTAACTCTAAAAATTAGAAAGTGTCTACCTATCTTGTGAAATATCACCAACCCATTTACTTGCACTCAATAATGTATACCTTGCTTAAAGAGGACCAAAAATGGATGGGTTACGAAGACAAAAATCATCCTCTGAAGTATAGCTACATATGGATGAATATTAGTCTCCATCAGTAATCTCACTATCAGAACTAGAAGAGGTGTCCTCAAATTTTGGAATGTGCTTAGGCTTATTTGAATTATTTGAATCGAATCTATGTAGTTCTAGATGGAGTGAGAAAGTTGTCAGTTGTCAACTCTATAAGACTCTCATTAAAGTGAACACTTTTCTTGTTACACAAATCTTGTGTGGTCATATATAAAAGGTTATACCCATTGACACCATTTGGATAACTTATGAATATGCAAGGCTTAATAAGAGGTTCCCTATCCTTACCTTTGTTATGTCTACAATATATGGAAATACAAAAACCCTGAAGTGCTCAAATGTAGATTTCCTATTGTGTAAAGGTACAAAGGGAGTTATACCTTTCAAATATTTGTGAATTTTTTTTGAATGTACCAATACCATGGTCCAAGTGACTTGGATTGAATCATACAGTTTACCATCTCTTTCAGGTACAAGTTATTGTGTTATGCTATAAAATTATACTGAGAACTATATGAAACTATGCATTGTAAATCAATCCCTTATACTATGCAAAATTTATCAAACCTATTATTCACATATTCAAGCCCATTATTAGTTTGAATAACCTTGATTCATTTATCATATGGTCTCTCTATAATAACCTTGAAGTCGCAAAACTTGTCAAAAACTTCATATTTCAGCATAAGCAACTAAAACCATGTGTATCTTGATGAATCATCAATTAAGGTAAGGACATACAAAGCCCTTGTGAAAGATACACTAGAAAAAGGAATAGATATAACACTGTGTACTAAATCTAATCCCTATTAATCCCTTCAAACATTATCTTTATCAAATTTGTCTTTAGAATGCTTCTCAAGAGTACTACCCTTGCAAAAACCCTTAAATAAATGGACTCAATGTAAGCATATTACCATGGCACTCTTGTTGAGTTGTTATAGGTAGTGATATATGAGGTGGACAAAATAGTCATGCCAAAATTTACTAAATGCACTTGAATGAGTCAACAATGTAATTGGAGAAGAATCAGGTGAAAAAGTGAGAAGGTGTATAAACTAGCTTGGTGATCTTCCCTCCCCACTATCATTATAGAATCATTTTTGAAGTCTCTAATTGTGACTGACTCTGGTGAGAATAGTAATCCCCATACCCTCACTAATGTGAGAGATTTGGTACACCGATACGAGACTATTTCAAAATAAGAAAACACTTAGAGCATTATTGAATGTTCCCCCACCCATTTAGACAAAACCTCTTCCTAAAAATTATATTTAAGTGTCATCATCCAAAGTGATAAAATACATGCTAAAAGTATCTAAGGAAGAAATTGAACTTATGAATATTCCATGTGGTTCGAAGCACCAAAGTCAATAACCCATGAAGAGTTTGGAGGTGCAACTATTGAAATAGCCTTTCCCTTTTCTTTCTCTTTACCTTTGCCTTTTATCTTATAAGAATATTCAATTGATGAATTCTAGTTGATCGATTTAAGAACACACGTGTTATTTTTGTCTAAAAGATGAATTAGGTGATTAGTTTATTTCTTCACGCACATGTGTTCATCATGCCTATTTTTTTTGAAATAGGCACACTTAACCTTTTATTTAGTAGGTTTATCATGGGAAGAGGAGGTTTTAATGGTTATTTTGGTAGATTTTGATTATTTTTTCTTCTTTTTATCCTTATTTTTATTGTTATTCTCTTTATTTGAAATCTTTTCTTTCCCATTCCTAGCAATTAGGGCTTTAGGTTTTGTGTTTTTCAATTTTCCCAACTGTTTTAACTTTTCATGTTTTGAGTGAAGTCAACAAAAAAAGCATCTAAAAATGGATTTTTCCATGTAGTTCCTAGAGCACTTTTAGTGGAATGAAAAATAGATACATAATGAATAGTTAAGACTTAGCTTAGAGAGTATCAAAAGAATAAGTTTCTCATGTTGTTTTCCTGTTCCACATTTATTAAAATTCACTCTTAAAAAATTGAACTTGATGACGAAATCTTGAAGGGTGTCAAAAATTTTAAGAGTTAGGTCAATAAGTTCATTTTCAAGTTCATGACCTTTCATCACATCTAGATTGCAAAAAAACTTTTCCAAGATGACCCACACTTAATTTGGAGATAAATAGGTTCTAGTTGTAATATTTGTCATTCTTACAACCTTCTAGCTATTGAAACCATGTAATAAATCATAGGACAGTAGGTATTTAAGGGGTATAATAAAACATCAAGTGGATTGAAAAAATCCACATTTTAATAACATATATTAAGTGAGGTAATTTCAAGCTTCTTGGGATGATAGGATCAATTCCAAAAATATATAAATAGAGAGAAAAGTAAATGATTTGGGGAAGGAAAGGGATGTCCACATAGGCCAAAAGTGTCTCAAATTATTTAAACCACTAAACCAATCCATTAATCTTGCATACATAGTTCGAATGGTTTGGGAAGCTGATTAATGAGATAGAATGTTGTATCCCTACCTTGACTAGAGTATGTTAGAACTTTGTTATGAAAACCTACATCATATAGTTAATTCATAAGATTTTATGAGAGGTTTATGAGAACTCAAAAAAATTCCATGTTTTTTTAAAACCCTAAAAACTACTACCTCATAATATTTTCTAATAAAACCAACATTTTAAAATTGATATTAATAACATAATGAGACAAATGATTATTGGGGTGGCTCTAATACAATATCATAGAATAATATAAGGTATCCAAATAGAATGGATGTATTAGTCGAGTGATCACACAATCAAAGTCAATGCATTACACAATATAGTTTAAATCAACTAAAACCAATACAAATAATAACACAAGAGATTAGATCTAAAGCTAAAATTTCCATTAAAAAATAACACAAATGTGATAATTAAAAATAGTAGAGTCCTAAGTGACTGTTCCATAAAATGTGGTCAACATAACCCAAAATATAATCATAACTCCTCCATAATAGATGGCCAACATGGCCAATAAAATAAGAGTATCTCCCATATCCATAATATCCAGTCAGGGGAAATACTTCCTAGTCACCTGATTAATAAGCACACATAAAAAAGCTTGTCAATGAAAGTAGGAAAACTCCAAGTGAGGGAAACATTCACATAATAAATATGGGAAAAAATAAAACACCTAATGTAAAAAATATTGTTAATATTCTAAATAAAATTAAATTTTATGGATATTCTAGTTTTCAATGTCATAACACTTGAATGGATTGATGGTGTTCAATAACTTGAATTGTTCTATGCTTCAATTTTTTTTTCATTTCACAGAAGCTAATAATTGATTATGTTTTGTGTGGTTTTTGACATATTGTGTGACATTTCTTATTTGAGTGTATCATAGTGTCACTCTTTCTATGTGTGTCCCTTACCTTTTTATGTGACATCATTCAGAGAGTAACATTGATTTCTCATTGTGTGCCTCTCTTTCCTTGTTTGATATTGTGTGTTCATTGAGTGTACTATGCGTGAATTTTATTTTGAATGACATTGAGTGTTATTACATGTGATTTTATGGATGTGTCATGGACTTGAAATTATGTGTCATGATGTATGAATACATTTAAGATATTTTGTCAATATTGTGGCATTGTGATCAATATCATACCCCTTTATACTTGTGTGTCATACCATATTCTATATAATTAACCTAAATGCGTAGATTACTATTCAGTGCTTATATTTATTATGATTAATATTCCATGTATAATTTATATATTTATATTCACATGATGCTCGTATGCCTTAGGATATATGTTTCATACATGTTATTATGATATAATCACACTATGGTGACATATTCTCCACATGTTAACACATTATTTAAATGCCTACATCTCTATATATAACATAAGTTATTTAACTCTTTTATTTTGAGATTAATAACTTGCATGATAATTTACTCATATCTAAAATGGGAAATGTTAGTTGGCTTATTTTAGACACTGATGTGTGCATATACTAATAACTCTAATTTTAAGAAACATTACATGATTTAAAGGGTTTAGATGGGGTTAGATTATCAATTTGGTTTAGATTATGGGACACATGTTTTCAGGTTGAGATAGATTTTGGGGCATATGAAAACATTTTATATGTACACATTAGTCAAAAGTTATCATATATATGGATTTATTGAATTTTATGTGAAAGTGATGTAGTTGATCAGATTATGGGGCATGAATGTTGTTAATGCATATAAATTCCTATTTTGAAGTTGGTAATGAAGGATCTCAATGTAGAATCTTAAATCTTAAATCCATTCACAATGATTGATTCAGTCTACTCCTATTTATATATGAGCCTAGTATGGGGTTTCACCTTTCCCTCTTAAAGTTCAAGGTTAGTAAAATGAGTAGAATGTTTGAGATTTTATGTCACTCAATGGCCTAAAAATAATTCTTATTTATGTGGGTTTGGGAATATATCATCACAACCCATACATTTAATGATGACACTCAAAACACATCATAATCACCCCACAAAATTACTCATTAGGGAATAATCTATCAAATCTTTAATAATTTAAAATGTAACACATTGAGCCCACATACATGTGTATTCCTTTACTACTCTTTAAATCTCAAATGTTCATTGTGCTAGTTTATCTCATATTTTATATCATATATGGACATTGATTGCCAAACATTTTATTATAGGTTTGCATGGAAAAATTTATACACTAGGAGTCTCATCCTCAAGTCAAATGGTGGACACACACTAAGGTATATAATTATTAATCATTTTAACTTATAAAATTTAAGAGCATCATATAATGGACGATTGTAAGACTCATTATTTTTTTATTAAACACTTGAAATGTTAGTATCTACCCATTTTTACATTACATGACTTGTGCATACACAGATAGTTATTGCACACCCTTAGATATTATATCTATTTTATTATCATGGGATCAACCTTCTCAAATTCATATCAAGAACCCACAAGGATCTCATAATATGTTCCTAATATAAATTTAGACTATCTCATGATCATTAGATAACCTTTTTCCTACTTTTTCTATGCCTACAACCATACTTAGATGATTAAAGATTGTCAATGCCATCCACCTATGTAAAAAATGTTTGTAAACTTATAAATATATTTTATAAAGTCAAAAAATCCTTATGGGTCAACCTATATGTTCTACATGTTAGTGGCATGAGAAGGTACCCAAAGATTCCTATATCATTATAAAATAAGAATAAACCTATTCAATATTTAGCAATCATCTAGAAAGTATCAACCAAGAATATATGTATAAATGATCACTAAGAAAGACTTCCACATATCTCCCATATTATATATCAATTACATGGATTGGATTTTGAGGTACGGATGACATACATTTTAAAGATAATTTAGAAAAAATTAGGTGGGTTAACCCTTGAAATTTACTTCCACCCCTAAAATTTAGATAATTCCATGGTATTATATACCCCACAAAATCACAAAATGTTGAATTTAGAAAATAAAATATTCATCAATTAACAAAGATTCACCACTACAAAAACCCTGATGTAATGTGAGTGTGTGCATGCACCAAATTAAAATGTAAATAAATTTACCCTAACTTAACCCACCAAGTAGAAAATGGATGAATCTTGTGATGCTTGATAAGGACTCCACCCAAAAGTGTTTTGCTCACTTCAAAAATATATAATAGTTGAGACCAATGTCTAATTCCAAAAAGTAGTCAATGTTATATTTCATGTCATAATAATTATAACATTAATTCTACTCTTTTTCCTCAACATACTAGTGTAGAAAAGAAGCAACTATTGTATGTGCACAATAGTTTCATCATGAAATATTAGGTAAATGAAACAAATAGGAAAACGATGAGATACATATTTATAAGAGGAAAATTATTTTAAAAATTAGGTGAGTTGACCCTAAAAATTAACTTTCACCTACAAAATATATGTGATTCTATGCTATCAAATATCCCATAAAACCATAAAATGTTGACATCAAAAAATAGAATATTTGACAATTAACAAAGATTCAACAATAAAAAAATATTAATATAATTTGAATGTGTACATGAACCAAGGTAAAATATTAATAAATTGAAAAACCTAACTTCACTCACCCAGAAGAAAATAGATGAATCTATCGATGCTTGAAAAGGATTCCACCCACACATGTTTTCATTGAATGGAAAATGTAAAATATTTGCGACCAATGTCCAATTATAAAAGGTATTCAAATTTGTTATAGATTATGTAATAATAATTATAAAATTAATTCTAATTTTTTTCTTGAAGATGCTATTTTAGAAAGTAATCAACTATTGTAACTACACAACAATTACATAATGAGATCATAGGAAAATGAAATAGCAACACAACCATGAAATGTATATCCCTGGTAACTTAATTTAAAAGATTCACATTTCTTAATTAAAATTATATTATTGATGATCTTCAATTATTTTTTGTTATTATTCCTATGTACTAAAAATTTATAGATCTTCCTAAGGATGATCCTCTACCTCTATCATTTTAATGTATTTAAAATTCTATTTTATGGTTATTTATAATTGTTTGGGTCTTTCTTTGACCCACTAATTTTGTTGTTTTGGATCTCAATTTATCCCTCACTAGAGAGTTTGAGCCATGATTTCTCAAGCTACTTTAATTTTTAACCTTCTATAATTATATTTTATTGTCAATATAATGTGAAGTATTCCAATAGTTAATTAATAATAACAAAAAATAAATTAATTTTGTCTAATAAAAAGTTTAGTTTATATATATATATATATATATATATATATATATATATATATATATATATATATATATATATATATATATATATATATATATATTGGTTATTTAACTATGTAATCTTTAACTATATTTTTATTAAATATTTTGAAACATTCTAATAATAAAATATTATATGAAATTCCATTTGTATTATACATGTACTTTTATATTAACATAAACAATTGTGAAAATAAAATAAGAAAGAAAACAATTAACTACAATAAATAGACATAAAACATTGAATTGAATAGAGTAGGTAACACTAATACATATGATATTTTCAAACCTTTAAGCTCCCAACCTTTGATCATAACCTGAATAAACATGTGAAATTTTCACAAAAAATTGTCAATACTAATTTTTATGTGTGGGACAATAATTAGGTTAGTGAATATCTACAAGTCTTAGTTTAGTATGGTATATTAAAAATGATTAGTTAATTAAGTGTTTTGGAGTTATTTTCTTTGCTATGTTTTAGTTGAAACTTTTTTCCATCGTATTTGTTATATAACTTGTATAATTAAGATTAGTCCCATTCTTTATAATAATTTTTTTACCATTTTAATTATTAAAAAAATATTAATAAATTTTATTTAAAAATAAAAAATATATTATATATTTAATTTTTGAATTTGAACTTAGTTTTGAATTTGATTACATATTTTTTCATTAGAAGATTTTTTTTTCTAAAATTTTATTTTTAAAGGAAGTGATTTGGGACATAGGATGCAATTTTTAAAAGTTTATTGACACATTATACATAATATATTTTTTTGGACACCCTTCTAGGATGGAATTTAGAGCAATTAATAGCTCAAACAACATCCAAAATTTTAAACGTGATCTTAATTTGTAAAATTAAGAACTTGTTTCTCATCTTCTAGTAAAACATTTTTTACTATAATCTCACATATTCCACATTTAAATGTTCAAAATAATTTTATTTTTTTCCCAATCAAAAATGTATAATTATTTATAACGCTTTCAGAGAAACATTCGCCCCCATGTAAAAGATCGTTTGAACCCCATATGTTAGGCACATTTATGTCATTTCATATAGTTATTATAGTTATTCATAATTTTGAAAAATTCTACGTACTCCTAACTCTTTCTTCCTCGAGACTTCTCATATACCCAACCATACATATCTCATATGGTTCTAATAATTACTAATCGTCATAGACTTAATCCCACCATGACTTTGAGAATTTATATTCTAAGAGATTATATTTGGAGATATATGTTCCTATGTTTGATAGAATGTCCATTGATTGAAATATGGAAGTGAACAAAGGACTTAGTAGTTTTTACATCGAATATCTTATCATTGATTTTTCCAATCCCATTTTTCTACTTAAATAGTTTTCTTAATTTTACAATATCGTGAACAACTTTATGAACTCTTTCACTCATAATAACCATCAAATACTCATAACTTGTTTTAATTGAATATTATATATATTTAACTCAAGCAATTCTTTAATACCATCCATGTTTAATTAGACAGGTAGATAAAAACATTATTTTTGAGTCCATGGTTAGAGCACCTTTTTCTAACAGATACAATAATTTTTTACGATGTCATAGGTTGCCTAATATACATGTGTTTTACTTAAATTCTATATCTCTTATGTATCTTATCTATACAATTACTAATAGTAAATGAAAAAATAAAAATATATAAAATAATTCAAAAATATATGATATTATCTCATAAATAAATTAAACTATGTATATGCAAGGTACTAAAGTAGATACAATTATGGATATTTATAATCATGCCATTCAGTTAAAGACATTTCATCATCAGTTATTCATTTTAATTCTATGTAAATTGTTAGGAAGAAGGTAATTACCCTTTCTAAATAACCAATCATGCAATTCTCACTAAACACATGTTTATTCAAGACTCATGGTAGCCATTACCCAAACCATCCTATCCAAAGATAACATTATAAAAATTTACATCACAAATAACATGAGCACATATTTCTAGTATTCAACAGATTCCAATGTTTACTACTTTCACTCATCATACACATGATTATATGAGTCATGATTATAATGATGGTTATAATAAAGCATGAAATCATCTCTTAAATTTAGATACAGATACATATGGGACTACTCTCTCACTCTAGGCTAACATTTCAATGGTTTATAGAGGACTTACATATGAATATCCCATTGATGAGATTGTTGGTTAGTAGGAACACAATAAAAAAAATATCATATATATATATATATATATATATATATATATATATATATATATATATATATATATATATATATATATATATATATATATATATATATATATATATATATATATATATATATATATATATATATAACACAAAACAATAAAAAAAAAATGATTTAAGCATAGCATGTTATTCTAACTATTACATTCATTTATGTTACTTATCACATGTTTGGTATACAACATATATTTTATAATATATAATTGTATTTCATAATATATATGAAAGACATGAAAGACCTACACGTTATACATCACACATGGATCTATAAATAACAAACATTCCTTCACCTCATGTCTATACTAATATTGGGACAACTCCTTCCATAGGTTACACTTTTATAGGTTATACCTTATTTTGGCATTTCCATTTATCATGTTGGGATACAATGATTACTTACACATGTCTTGCTCTTGTTTATATTTGTCATAGTGCTAGAATTCAAGGATATGCTCCTCTTTTATGTCGTAACATTGAAACCAATTGATGGTGTAAAATAAATTGAATTGTTCTATGGTTCATTATTGGTATTTGATTTCATAAAGGAATAATTGGTTATGTTTTATGTGTATCTTGCCTTATTTCATGACATTTCAAGATTTAATGTGTCATTGTATGACTATTTCATTATTTTCCCCTTACCTTTTTGTGTGGCATTGATTTTTCATGGAGTACCATTGATTTCCCATTGTGCGTGGCTCTCTCCTTGTATAGCATTGTATGTTCATTGATTGTACTATTAGTGTTTTTTCTTCTAGATGACATTGAGTGCCATTATACATGAAAATAATTGTGCTTATCTATTAATACATCTATAATTATTTGTTGAGCTTGTGGTGTTTTGAACCATATTACACACCTTTATACTTGTGTGTCTTTTCATGATCTATATCATGCACCTTTATTTGTAGATCATTACTACTTTATGAATAATTGATACATCTAGATACACATGATGCTTGTATGGCTTAGGATACATGTTTCATACAAGTTTTGATCATCTATTCATACTATGATGACCTTCTATCCACATGTAAGAACATTCTTTAAATGCATATATATTTCTATATAATATAATACATTTAACTCTTTTATATTAAGATTAGTAACTTTTAGGTCAAATTACTTATCTCAGAGTAGGAAATATTAGGGGCCTTGTCATAAATATTGAAGCCCGTATACATAGATAATTTAAATTTTACAACACATTACATGATTTATAACATTTAGATTATGTTAGATTATGGGTTTTATTCATATGGGATATATGTTTGTAGATAGAGATAGATTTTGGGGAATATGAAACCTTTACACAAATATTTTATATGCACACAAAGGATAATTTATTAGATATATCAAATTTGGTGTAGAGTGACATATGGATCCATGAAATTATATATCAAATTTGGATGTTGATCAGATTATGGGGCATGGATTTTGTTCTTGCACACACTTTCTTATTTTCAAGTTATTACTCAAGGCATTAAAGGTATCATTATTAATATGAATTCCATTTAGAGTGGTTGATTCAACCTACTCATAATTCAATATGAGCCTAGTATGGTGCTACACATTTTCATCTTGAGGTTAAAAAGACATGTAAATTAATAAAATGCTTTAGGTTTTGTGTTTCTGAATGGCCTATAAGGACTCATTTAGGAGGGTTCAATAATTTATCATCAAAACCCATAAATTTAACAATGTCGCTCACCTTGTCACATATTAACCACTTGACATTATTAAATTTTCCATATTCACACAAATTTGTAAGGCTTCAAGAGGATGTATAGTTTACCAAGTTATAGGTGTATCCCTTTCTTCATCTTCAAATTTCAAATGTTCATTATATTATTTTATATTATGTTTTTATACCATATATGGAAACTAATTTCTACATATTTCATTTCAGGTTTGCATGGAGAAAGTTGGACACTTGACCTGTCATCCTAAAGATAAAATGTGGTTACACACTAAGGTATTGAATTTGTTTAACCTTCTAATGGAGTATTTTTAATACTAGAGTATAAGCAGAGCATTTTTAGGCACATGAATTTTATATTATAGGCTTGAAAATGTTATTATTAAATTATCTTGTGATTAAATTACTTGTGTATACACATATGGTACTCAAAAACCCTTCTCTTGAACCTCTTTTATTTTTATATGCTCAAACTTCCTGATTTTTTATCTGTCACCACATCAATTCCATAATTTGTGCCCAATAAAATAATTATCCTAAAAAAAATGTATCATAATCATTACATCATTATTTTCCTATTTTCTATGTGATTAAATTCATACTCAAACAACTAAATGTTTATAAGTCCATCCTTGTATGCTAAACTTGTCCACGCATTTAGAAAAAAAATTCCGAAGTCAAATAGTCCTAATGAGTTAGCTTGTATATTTTAGATGTCATTAGCATACAAATTTATCTAAATAATACTCTATCTATACAAAATGCATATAAGAACATTCATTATTTATCAATCATATAGATAGTATCAATTAAGGATCTACTATGACTTTCACATTGAATAAAACATACCTGTGTCTCCCAAATTATAAATCAATCACAAGGAGTAGGCATTGGTGAAGTATGAATCAAATAATCTATGTCAGATTTTTCCATTGTCAAGTTTTAAAAGATAGATTAAAAGTTACATGTATACTAAAGGTTAAGTATTGCACACATACACATAACTAAGATAACTACATGTAGTTTTATCTCTCCTTAGAGAAATAGAAATGTATGAAGTGATCATCCACTTAGCGTAGCATGATTGGGATCATCTTAACCAATCTTTCTCCACATTTTTTAGGGATAATTTTAACATAGAAATTGGAGATAGTTTTTTCAAGTGAAGGGATTAAAATTATATACTTTTGTAAATAGTGATATTTTGATATCCCAAAAGCCACAAAATTACATGTAGTCACATCAATCTATGAAAAATAGCTGGTCATAGATCAAAAGGACATTTATTTCATTGATTAGAGTCTTACATTAGACATTGGAATCAAACCACTTCTAGAATCATCAAGTAAATTACATATAGTTGTTTCAAGACTTGAGGAACTTTTGATCTAGTTTCAGGTGTTTTTATTAGGCCTAAAAATAGTTTTTATTTTACAAAAACATGAAATAAGATAAACATCTTATCCTCTTAATTAATTCAATTAAAAATGAATTATAATTGAACATATATTTGTTTCATTTAGATTCTCTTAATTTAGACACACGCACATGCGCACGCACGTGCACACACACACACACACGCACACACACGCACACGCACACACACGCACACGCACACACGCACACGCACACGCACATGCACACGCACACACACATGCACACACACACACACACACACACACACACGCGCGCACACACATGCATGCACGCACACACACACACACATGCACACACACACGCGCGCGCACGCACGCACGCACACACACACACACACACACACACACACACACACACACACACACACACACACACACACACACACACACACACACACACACACACACACACACACACACACACACACACACACACACACACACACACACACACACACACACACACACACACACACACACACACACACACATGCACACACACATGCGCACACACATGTGCATGCACACACACACATGCATGTGCATGCACACGTGAGTGGCCCCACATGCGTGCCCACACAAACATACCCCATCCCCACACTCCCCCCCTCAACCCCCTTCCCTACCCCCCCCCACCCCCACACACACACACACATGCGTGCACGCCTACACACACACGCCCACAGAAACATACCCCACCCCCACACCCCCACCTCAACCCCCCTGCCCCGCCACCCCATGCCCAACACCCACCCACCTGCCCCCTCGCCACCACCCCCCCCCCCCACCCCGCCCACACACACACACATGGTTCTATAAGATATGTAGCGCACACACACATGGTTCTATAAGATATGTAGTACACCAATAAAAATAAGACTACAAGAAAATTTAAAATAAATTAACACAAGATGGAAGGACCAAAAAAATGGTTTTATCCTTACAAAATCAAATATTTAGAATAACATCAAGCAACATATAAATTATACCATATGTCTTATAGTTAAAAATGTATGACTTTTAAATACATCTAAAGGGATAAAATGGTAAATAGAATCTAGTGTGGGAAAAGAAGTGTCAAAAAATTACCAAATATTTAGAAGTGAATCAAATGTGATAAAATATGGAAAATAAATGATATAAAAGAGTCTTATAATGAAATTTGGAGTCTATATACTTCCCCTAATTTCATGTGTGTATGTTATGTAAATGTGTGCGTGCATGAAAGTAAAATATTAATAAATTAAACATATAACTTGAATTACTTGGGGAAGGATGGAAGAATCTAATGATGCCTATAAAATAATTCATCTACATGTTTTATTTGATTATAAAATATAGAATATTTGAAAGCACTGACCAATTGTAATAGTTAGTCAATGGCATATCATGTCATAATGAGTATAAAACTAAATTAATATTTCTATACTATACGCCTTAGTAGATGAAATAAGTGATTTTTGTAAGTGAACAATAGTTACATCATGAGATATTAAGGCAATGAATCAAAGAATGAAATGAGACAAACAAAAC
>JARHVA010004772.1:172500-180000 GCA_037957365.1 Torreya grandis | reverse complement strand
TCAATATTTCAAGCTTGTACCCTAAGGTGTCAAGGAATATGAAGCTCCAAAATTGGTAAATCAAATTAAACTAAAAACTATTGATGGATAGTTGATTAAATTAATTAAGTTTGAAGTAATAAATAGGCTAATAATTAAATTTATATAATTATAATTACTATCATGATTCAAAAAACTATTATAAGTTTAATTAATTTATAATGTATAAAAACAAAATAAAATCTTAAAATTATATGATAACCTATCTTTAAAATTGTTGGTAATATCTCTCCTATCATGACGTATCCCTAAGCCCTTGTCTCTATCAATATTAAATTATTATTCAATTATTTCAAAGGCTTCAGTTTATGTAAATTATTTTACATGGAAATGACTTTAGCATCTTCAATTCAAGTGGCATGTTTTGTTTGTCATGTGTGTTCAATAGGAGCCAGCTTCTCTATATATTCTATATAGTTCCATATTCCATGAATAACCTAATTTTACATATTTTAAAATTGGCATTGATTAATGGTGTAAAACAAATTGACTTATTCTATGATTCATTATTTTTATTTAATTTCATATATGCCAATCATTGATTTTATTTTTGGTGGATCTTACATTATTATGTGACATTTATTGATTGAATGTATCATTGTATTAATATTTACTTTTGTATCTCTTACTTTGTTGTGTGACAATGAGTTTTCATCGATTATCATTCATTGTCATTTTTTGTGGCTCTTAACCCATCTAACATTTTGTGTTCATTAAGTGTTCTTTGTGTGTCTTTTTTTTAACATGATATTAAGTGTTATTCTATATATTTTTATTATGGGAATCATGTTCATGACATGATGTGTTCATATGTGTGACACATCTAAGATTTTATGTTGAGAATATGGTGTTATAATCTATGCCACATACCTTTATACTTGTGTGTCATGTTATGAATATCATTCATTTTTTTGAATTTATTAATATTTAGTGCTTATATTTATGATGATTATTAATTCATGCCTAATTGATATGTCTTTTTTCACATAATGTTTATATGCATTAGGATATATGTTTTATATATGTTTTGATGATATCATCTTACTATGATGACATATTATCACATTATTTAAATGATTATTTATTTATATATAACATAATATATATAACTATATTATTTTGAGGTGATTAACTCACATGCTACATTCCTCATACTAAAAGGTGGGAATATTAATGTGCTTGTCATTGACCATGAACCCTACATACATAGATAAATAAAAATTAAGGACACATTAGATGATCCATATGGTTTATATTGGATTTGATTATTAGTGTAAATGTTTATATATTGGTATAGATTAAGGGACATATGCAATGCATATGCAAAACATTTACATGTATATGAGTGAAAATACATAAAATATATAAGATTTAGGGTAGAGGGACATATGTATTTATTGACTTATATATCTAAGCGGGATAGTTTATCATATTAAAATGAATTTTATGTTATTCATATATTAAATTCTCAATTTTTGAGTTATAATTGAAGGAACTAAAGTAGTGTTCTGAACCTTAAATATTTTTGCAGTGGTTGATTCATTCTATTGATACTTACATATGAGCCTAGTATAGAAATCCTCCTTCAATCTTGAGGTTCAAGATTTTTTAAATGACTAGTGTGGTTGATCCTATACATTTATCAATGACTTAAAAATAATCTATATTTAAGAAGGTGGTTTATCCATCACAAGATAGAAACATAACAATGGCACTCACCTTGGGGTATAATCACATAATGCAATTTTTCATTGGGGCATAATCACAAAAATCTCTAATGCATGAAAGGGAAATATAGTTGAACCTATTATAAGTTTGTACCCTCTTTTGTTCAAAATTTAAAATATTATTTTAGGGTAAGTGCACAATGTTGGGGGACAAAAAGGGCTACCCATAGACATGATTTTCCTAAAATTTCAAAAAACTTTACTTCTATAGATAATTTGAGATGGCTACATTCAAAATTTTAAAATGGTATAAGAATTATAGAATTTATAGTCTAGTTTCTATTTTTTTCTTTTTGAAACATGGTTATGTATAACTAGGTCAAACGGCTAAAATTTGAAGAGTAACTCCTATTTTTTAAATTATATAGCAAATAGAGTTTTGTGTGGCCCACCATTTTTTGAGCATTGTTTAATATTATTTGAAACCCTTTGGTGAATATTTAGATAATATATTATCGTGTGTGAGCTATATTATTTTACATTTTTTCAAAAAATATTTTTTTATTAATTTTGCAAGTAAATTGATCCTAGAAAATGACAAAAAATGGATAGTTGGCCATGTTCCCCTAAGTACCTCAGTTAAAATGATTTTTTTTGAATGTGTGTAAATTTACGCATAATTTTTTACCATATAATTTTTTTTTCACTTATATAAATGAAATAAAAATTACATAAACATGAATAGGCATGTTATTACCTAAACAGGGTATAGTTAGAAACAAACAAAGTTGAAAACCCTAAAATAGTCTAAAAATTATAAAAACCATATATTTGGAAATAAAAGAGAGCACCAACCTTCTTGGTAATAATTATTTGATTTATGTTTCTAAAAAACATAGTGTATTTGGTTATGGAAGCTGAAATTTGTTGTTTTATATCAAAACTCTCAAACTCAAGTTAAGGTTCATGGGTTGAAGCCTTTGGCTTGAGAATCCAAGTCATTTTTGAGCCAAAGGATTTTATTTTTTGAATTAAAATTTGAATAAAGCATACAAACTTTAATTTTTTATGTATTGTAATGTGCATGCATTATAATGCATGTGTTCTTAATAACACATACACATTCATAATACTTTAAAACTGTAAGTTTGCATTCATATTGTTACATTTATATTCCTTATACTTTAAAATAATTTAGTAAATATAATAATTTAGGGTCGTTGTGCATCTAATAGATTTTGTCTCATATTTTCATGCCTTATGATGTGAAAAATAGCTTTTAAAATCCAATATAGTCAGTACTTAGGTATTTTTAGGGTTTAAGTATTGAACCTAGGGATTTCAGGGCATAATTTTTGCAATTGATGTCCATTTTTAGTAAATATTATTCATTTTTAAGGTTTTTACGGCTTTTAAAATGTTTGTTAGCATTTTTAAGAGTCCTACGTTTGACAAAATTGATTTTTACAAATCACTCACTTTGAAAGTGATCCAAAGTGGTGTGATTGGGATATCATAGGTCATATTAATGACCTTCACACATAGAACGACCACTTTGTGTAAATTTTAAATGATCACCATCCCCCCTCATTACCCCTAATCAGTCTCTCTTAATTTTTCATTCTCCCAAATCACTGTCTCATTCACCATTATTGTCCCTAGTCATTTTTAATCACTACCTTATAATCTATAATCACTTCTCTATTAACCTTCATTGTCCCTCATCATCCCTAATCAATCCATACTTGTGCTTCATCATCCCTAATCATAATTTCCTCATCCTTGATCATACCTAATCACATCATCCTCATCTATATTAATATTTAGTCAATCCCTCTTTATACCTAATCACCACCTCATTGATCATCATTCTCCCTCATCATCTTTATTCCCTCCATTATCATCCCTAATCACTCTTTAATTAACCACCAACATCCCTCATCATCCATAACCAATCCATCCTCATCCCCTATAATCCTTAATAAATCTTTTTTCATCACTCATAATACCTAATCACTCTCTCATTTGCCCTCACCATCCTTCATGGCTCTACCATTGACCCTCAACATTCCTCATCATCCTTAATCATTCCCTCATCATTTGATCTAAGTATATAATCTAAAGGTATCTTTGATTACAATCATATGTTTATTAATTCATTATAATATATATTAAATATTTTATATGACTTGTTGTGTTGTGAATACCCATATGTCATAGTCCATTTTATTACTAAATGAATTGGATAATCTTCCAAATTTATAATCAAGTAACACAAGTACTTTCACAAAATACCATCTAAATTTTAATTCATTGAATTAACATTTTTATGTATATGACTGAATGAAATTTTATTTGGTTCTACCTTTGGTATCTTGGATCAAAGGATAGAAATTAAAAACAAAATATTGTAAAATTTTCTAATTATAAGAGGATTTGAATCTATGTAAAGTTACTTGGTGATTCCCATTCATGTATCACTTCAATCTTGTTTAGGTTCACACATACATTCCTTTATGTTTAATATATCCCAAATATTTTATCTCTTGCATGCAAAATGAAAATTTATTCATTTTATCATAAAAGTGCATTTTTTAAAAATGTGAAACACTAGTTCAATGTGATGTAGATGTTCATCCCATGTTTTCTAAAGATTAGGATGTCATCAAGGTAGATTTTTAAAATGACATAGTTAATGGTCTTGAGGATGTTCTTAAAATTTTTAGTGAATTAGTTCTCTACATGAGTTAACTTAAAAGGCATAACTAACTAATCATTAAATTATTCCTTTATGTTTAAGAGTATATTCTAAATGTCAAAAGGTTCTACATGAATATGATGATACCCAAACTTATGATAATTTTTAAAAAGACTTATACGCTATAGGTATGGATTGAGACTGCCTTACTATTTATATGAGGATAATAGTCTTCAATTTAATCTTGTTAATTTTTTTTAATCAACTCACAACCTCATGTCCTATCTTTCTTTGGCACAAGCATAATTTAGAAATTTTGTGATAGATTGTCATGATATGAAATATGGTATATGGTAAATATATGGTTGACCACATGTAAAACACTACACACCTCTAATGGTGAGATGTCATAAAGAATTTCATATTTAGAAATTTTTATTTTCTGTACCAAGTGACACTATTAGATGATCTATTTTTCAAGGCCTACACTACACCATACACCAGCGTATGGTTATGGATGATGCATCAATTTTAAGTTCAATTTTTGAAAATAAGTTATAGGAGAAATGAAATTATTCTTACATGCATTAGAAATGATGAATTGTATTGGTTAACCATTAATCTACATTTTTTAATGAAATAATATTTTTAATTAACATAATTTATTTTTGTGGAAATTAGAGATATTCTTAGTTCTAATAATATCATTAGATTGATAATCTATTATCTATTTACCTTTGTATAATGATAGATAACTTGTATCTCCTTCTTCAATATTTGAAGGTAGAAATCTCATAGTGTGAGATTCTTCAATGGATTGAATATTGAATTTATGAATTAAGCACCAATTTTTCCAATCTTGGACTACCTACTCTAATCATTTGAAAATTATTTTCCACTCTCTATTATGATGAATCAATCACTAAAAATATAAAATTAAGGCTTTCAATGTAATTATTCATATAATTAAATATCCTTAAATGAAATTAATAGATTGGTTTCAGGAAATCACAAAGCTCGTTAATCCTCATATTTACTACCCATTTTTGGTGATATTGTGATTTTACTTACTTATCATTTCTTATTAAATATTCAATTGTAAATTAAATCAATTCTAATACACACATATTTTATCATAGGTGTTGAATATTGGTGTTTCAAATTTGCCTCCATATCATTCTGATCATTATGTCTTATATTTTATACTAGCACTCATCTCTCCACATAAATATCCTTTCATTTTTAAACACTAATAAAATAACACTATCCATTTTGACCGCCAATTTAGTGAAAATTATACTAATGTCCTAAAAATTAGACTCATTTTACCCTATGATATATAAAACCTAGTATATCATGTTGGTTTATTTAGATAAGGCAATTCTTATTTAGATCTATAGAATTTTCCACATTTAACCCATATATATTGTAACCTAGTGTTATCCATTGCTTACATAATGCTTTTTTTGACTCTAATTGTAAGGATAACCATAGTATAAAAATGTATAATATGATAAAGGAGCCACACAAATGTAAGCAAATTAAAGTAATATATAGGTGATCCTTAGAACTACAGAAAGTACCTACCTAAAATTTAAGCCTGTAGCCATTATCCATCAACTTTAAGTCACCCCCAAGATATTTCATAGGGTCTTTATTACTAAGAATTAATATTTTGTTATATCACATCCTTTTAATTTTGTTTAATATATGTTAAGCCTTTATAGTGTGCATAACTAACGTTAAATAAATGTTGTGATAGATGTTAGATTGCTTGATATGATCATTTGAAAGGCATCATTAAAGGAGTTAAATAGTGTACTTTATCCAAAAATAACAAGGACAAAATGATTGAACCATGCCCAAATCATAACCTTTCTTTCCTGTTCTATGCCACATGTTAACTTCATATACTAACACTAGGTTCTTGTACTTTGAATTCTATTCATCACTCAATAAATATGGTTTATTATTTGAAGTACATATGTCTATTCTATATATATAATTCATAACCTTTGAAAATACACTTCATTCCATTATAATTTGTTGATTATGAATGTTGAAAACATTAGTGATTAATCCTTGACAACCATACCATTAATAATCTAGGCAATTCATATCCAAAAATCTAATAAATATCACCATATTTAAGGATGATAATTATTTCTTATGCATAAAATCCTATTCTAATAAACTTTTCCTATATGAGCTTGTGTATCCTATCTTCTACCCATATTCAAGGTATATTTGACTTAGCAACCCTGTTAACACCTTGCATGTCATAGTAATCAAACAATTATTTAAAGTGGTCCCTAGAAATCCCCATCAGGATATGTTATTGTTTTAGTCTACAAGTTAATATGAGACTCAAAATATATGGAATGGTTTATGCATGATAATTTTATGGCTGAAATTATTGTAACTTATAATTATAATTTTGTGAACTAAAAAATACCCAAAGGCATCAACAACAAAAACATTTTGATAAGAATGAATTAAGAAATTAAGCTACTATAGCCACCATCAAGGTATTGGATGGAATGATTAAGGATGAGGAGGGATGAGGGATTGAATAGAGATGACGAGGTAGTCATTAGGTTTAATGAGGTAGTAATTATAGATAATAAGGGATGGTGAGGGTCAATGAGGTAGTGATTAGGTATGTATAGGGATTGTGAGGATTAATGTGGGAGAGAATAAGGGTGTTAAGGGATAAGGAAGGAGTGATTAGAGCTAATGAATGATGATGAAGAAATTGTTATGGATGGTGATATATGATGAGGTTCAATGTGGTAGTGATTAGGGAAGATGAGGGAATGATTATAAATCTTGAGTAATGGTGAGGGTCAATAAGTGAGTGACTAAAAATGAGGAGGGAGTATTTAATTATGATGAGGAATGATGAATCATTGATTAGGGATGATGAGGGAGTGGTTAAGGATGATGATTGATGGTGAGAGATAATGAGGGAGTGATTAGGGAGGATGAGGGAGTGATTAAATATAATGAGGGATGGTGATTTTATATTAGGGATTGAGTAAATATGATGACAAATGAGGGGGGAATGCTTATGAATGATTAGGGATAGTGAGCTTC
>JARHVA010004772.1:60000-167500 GCA_037957365.1 Torreya grandis | reverse complement strand
AATTGGGTGATAACTCTTTCATGTTTTGGAAGTGATAGAGAGGATCTTGATTGAGTGTATTTCATGTTGTGGTATACAATCCTACTTGTTGAGGATGATATAAAACATAAAGGAATAAGAGCATGAAAGGTATAAGTCTTCACAGAGACATTGAAGAATTCCAAACAAGATTGGAAAGGATGAAAGGTGTAAAAAGTGGAGATGTTGCAATTTTTAGTGAAGAGTATGAAGAAGATATGATGAAGGGGTTGTTGTCCCTAAAATCAAGGTTAGATTATTTAGAAAGAGACATAGTGAGTTAAGGAAGATATTTTAGCCAAGAAAGAATAGTAACAGAGGTCAAGATTAAGGAAACAAGTAAGCCCAAAAGTAATATAGTCTTTTAAGGTGGTAAACAGAGAAAAATATAAAGTCATGAAAGGGGTATTCAATATGGAAATGTATTATGAAGCAATGTTTATCAAAGATCCCATGAGGGTAAAGTTTGTATGTAAGAAGTTGTGTTGATATACAACTATATAATGGATATATCAATAAAGGAGGAGGAAAATAAAATTAATTAATAAAGTAAGGATAATGGAACATATGGTTTCAAATTTGATTGGTCATGTTGTGCAACCAATAATTCAAGCAGATTGGTTGAATAAGATTTAGGTCTTGAGGCTTGAGAAAGATGAGAAGAATAAGTCTTCCATGAAAGGCAATATGAGAGGGAAGTTTTCATGTGATAATGTCAAATATAATATTATAAATATAAAGGGTAAGGATATGAAATAGGAGAATAAGGTTGTTTTAAATGAAAAAAAAAGACTTAGGTTTCTATGTAAGAATCCCAAATATGATTTCAATAAAACAAGATAGAAGAAGGTTATGAGAAGCACAAATCTGATTTTTCATAGAATTAAGGAGAAAAAGGTTTATAATATTCCCATAAAGGAAGGAATAATAATTCAATAGGATGTGGAGGTAATATTTATTGAACCATAATAAAGAGACCCATTATTTGATGTTGAGGAGTATGTTATTTCCCATAAATGGTAAGATTAGAAATTTTCTATGGTGAATAAAGGAAATACATTTGCCTTTTATCTTTTGTAGGGAATAATGGTTGAGGACAACTAGATAAATCTTACATATGTTTCATTTTAAGGAAAACATAGAGGTTAAATAAGATATCAACTCTGAAGAATTGAAGCTTTGCATAATGGAAGAAATAGAGGAGAATTCATATTGTAGTAATGAGGAGTTACATGTTTCCATGAAAGAAACCATAGGAATTGTCTATGTGAAATTTAATTCACATAAGGAGAGTATGGCTGAAGATCAACCATGTGAAGGATACTAAATTAGTAATAAAGATGAAGAGAGGACAACCATGGATGTTTTTTGGAATGGACCTATGGGAGTCCATCATGAAAGTGAAAACTATGATGAGAATGTGAATAATAGATAAGATATGGAAAACATGTCCTTGAGGTGTGATAAAGAGTTGGAATACGTTTTTGTGTCAACTCTAGATTCCATTAATGTTTTTATTCAATGTCTAAGTCCAAAAATGAAGGAGATATAAATGGTGGACATGTTTCTACCAAGAAGACTCAAAGATGAAGGTTTTGTTGCACATGTGGGAGAAACCCACCTATGTAGTGGAAAAGAGACTCTAGTAAGTCAAAAAATGCATTTTACTCATATGGAGAAGGAAAGTGAATGGATATTTTCACATGGAATGGAATTAGTGAACGACAAAGATAAAAATCAGCCTAGGTTTTATATAAATAAGATGATAAATGAATAAGATGAGAAAGAGATATTGGTTCCTTAATAAACCAATAGAAATGAAGAAGATGAAGAGAATGCCAAAGTGAAAGATTTGGAGAAAATAGTAGTTGAGGTGAGCCAACTAATATAAAACTATTGCATCTAATTATTTGTGTTTGGCTAATATGTATCATATGTGGAAAGAATCCACATGAGTGTAAGAGGAGAAACAATGTAAATTATATTTAGATACCCCATATGTGAAAAGAGACATGAAAAAAGAATGATTTGGAATATTTAGAAAGTATATGAAGAGGGATAACTAATTTCTACATCAGTGGAAACATGTGGAGAAACAAAAGGAGGAGGAGAGTCTATTAAGACTCTTATGAATGAGAAAGCCATAAGTTAGGTGGTAGTGGCAAGGAGAAACTAAAACAAAGAGTTGGCATCCATGAAAGAAGAGGAGTTTAAAATATTGAATAATGAAAAAATAAAGAATCCATTAATAGGTTGGATAGTGAGTAAACAAGCACGAGAAGGATCAAGGAGGAGGTGGTTTGTAAGTGGTGGGTTTAAGCCCATCAGATAGGTTAATATATAGTAAATAACATCTTGGTGGTAATGGTCAGAGGAAGGTATTTTTTAGCCCACATGAGGATAGATAGAAAATGGGATATACCTTTATAGGATGAGGATGGACTATGGTGGATCTAACCCCATAAAATAAATATAAGTGAGTAGAGGTAAGGAGAAAAGGATAGATTAGATCCAAGCAATAGAAAGCTAGAAATGAAATAAAAGAGTGGCAAACAATTGAATTACCTCATGTGTTGGAAGATAACACCATGTCCATTATGATTTATCATAAAAAGAGTGGTTTTACCATGTATTACATCTATGGACTTAAGTGCTCACATTTAAAAAACCTCAGGTGTCTAATGTTAGAGCATTAAAGGGTTTGTATAATCTTACATACTCTTTAAAAAAAATTATTATGTGTTTTTGTTACTTATTTTAATTGTTTATTTTTTTGGCATGGTTACACAATTATACATTCAATTCATGAGGCACACATGAGATTTCCCACATTTACTTATGGGTGTGTTGATGTCAGGATACATCTTTTGTTTAGGATTATGTCTACATAATTTATGAATTTCTATGCAAGATGTATGTTATATTATTACATGAGGAATACTTCTTTGAGTATCTATGGTGTTTCCATGTTATTTAACCCAATTTGTTTCTCTAATAGAATGTTGTTACCTCAAGTGGGGAAAGAGAGGATTCAAAGTGACTTCGATAGAAGAACACACTTGAGGCAAAATATTCCCCTTTAAGTCATGAAAATTGAACCAAAAAATGTGGTTGATGTAATATAATCTAGATGGATATTTCAATCTAATCTTCATCAATAAGGATGAAAAATAATTATCTAATTAATAATTATATTTATGACTATTGGATGGTGGTAAATGTGCTAAAATAGAAATGCACATGTATAAAAAATGTAATGTTTAACTTGTTCAACATAAACATGAACTAAAGGAATGAAATTTCAAATCACACAATAGACACATAAATCTATCCTAGATAACACAAGGCATGAAAACTCCATCGGGTGAGGTAACTTGCATTCCCCTTCCACTATGTTTTATAATAAGTATACAAGTTTATCACCAAAAATGGCCATTACAGAAAAAATATTTCATAGTGCTCTATCTAACATTCATATATACATGTTATTCACTCTCAAGACACTTATATCACTCTCAATACCTGAGCCAAAATATATAGCTAACATAAATAGGAGACTGAGAACAAAGACTCAAACTTGCCAGAAAACAATGTCAATTTAACTTCCCTTTATCTCCCTTCTTGTTTTTTTCCTTCCCATTTCTAATTTTTTGGGCCTAGATTTGTGATCTTTAATCCTTATAAACCCCAAAAAAACTAAAAATAACCATTAATAATTTAAAATTAATGAAAACACTTCAACATCCACATTCTCAACTAGATCCAAAGTTCAATAGTCCCCACTCTAGAGTTCAATATTCCTAGCTCCAGAGTCGAATAGTCTATAGCTTTAGACCAACTTAAAATAGATATAACTTGTGCATACAACTTCAAAAATAAGTGATAATCATTTTACACTTCTATATTTTTTACATAAGAATTCAAATATGGAATCAGAACATAATTTCAATACAAATAAAATAATGTTTTAACCCCTATAAAGGAAATTAGTATTTTACTAATAGCATGCAACTTACCAAATCATCACCATGAAGATGTCTAGATCACCCTAATATTTATTTTCCTTATAAACATGTATAATGTTGATATTTTGAGTGCACTAAATGTCTTAAAATTATTTGATTAGAACCTAACATACATATAATTACGCATAGTGGAAACTTAGTACACATGATAGCATACTAGGATCCAAATTTGGATCATATGTCCTAAATTTGAGGCTTCTTATTCCATAAATGCTTAATAATTTTTGTAGTGAGTAAATTTAACTCCACACTTCTTTACCCTCTCTTAAACATGCAGGTTTATATGCTGAAATAAATTATCAACCTTGTGAATTGTTGAATGTAGCTTTTCATGCCACTTGTGTAGCTCACTTCATTGCCAAGGAAGACCCATATCTAAAAGTTAACATCCTAGTAATAACTGAATTTCATTATCTTTATTAGTGGAACTACTTTTAGTATCCTTACATTCTTAATTATCTTTCAAAATAAGGAATGAAAACATCCCAATATCATCAAGCAACCGGTTACCTAAAATAGAACTCACCATCGAGATCTTAGATTTTATTTCATGGGAGTTAATGGCTCAAATTTTCCCATCCTTAACCAAATGGTACTGATTAGACATCATCCTAAAAATATAATCTCTAACACACATAGAGACTTTGTCAAAAACTATTCCAAAAATGTCAACAAGTGAAACATCCATAACAACTTCATCAATGATATGCTCATATATTGTAAACTTGACTTTGCATTATTTGGATAACCGTATCTCTACTCCTTTGTTTCCTCATATTACTACATAAGGATTAGGATGATCATATAATTCAAACCCACATTTTTCTACCAACTCATTGCTAATACAATTTGATTGAGGTACATCATAGCCTATCATCCACATCTTTGCTAAAATGAACGTCTTCACCTTGAATTGATGACATGGATTTTTTCTTCTTCTTATTTTTAAATGGATGGAATTCTAGATGTTATTTCCAAAACATATCTTTGGAGTGAAAATTAACATCACAATGCCCATAATGTTGTTGAATATAATTCTTGGAAACTGTAGAAGTAGAATTGGCCCCACATTTATTCTTTGGAATATCTAAAGATTTTGAAGAGGAATATGGACCCTTATTCTCATCCATCTCAATATAGTGGGATTGAGAGGAAGCCTCATCTATGTCCTTTGGATTGGAAATCAAAAAAGTCCTCCTTAAGTGATTATGCAAACATGCAACATACTTCATGAGCATATCATGATCATATGTAACTATTCCAATTTGGGGCACATTTTTTCTAAATTCACATGTATAGACTTACACACTTTGACTTTCTTGTTGCTGCAAATATTATCATTCAATATAATTTTCCTCTTCAAATCAATTAGGATAAAATTTACTCTTAATCAAGGTTTTAAATTCATCATATTTATTAATTTATGGTATATTATTAACAACCAAAGAATTAAGATAACTCTCAAATTAAGTTAGAATGTGGATAGCTAGCTTCAACCTTGGAAAATAATTTTTTAACTCTTCACTAATTTGATGTAAATTTAAGTATACTTCCAGTTTGTTTAACTAATTATCAATCTTATCCACATTTACCTCACCTACATATGGCTAAATATTAATATTTACATATGATCTAAGTGGAAGTGGAGGTTGGTTGAAATTAGGCTTATCTTTCTCATGGTTTGAAGAATTAAGGTTCTAACTTGATTTCAAAGTGTCCATGGGAACTATTAGCTTTGGTATGACTGCCATCATAATCATCCCAAGCTCATTCATGGATTGAGATGTGATTGCAACATCCTCTTACAATTTTTGGAAGCTTCCCTCATAATTTTTAGTTGTCTTTTCATCTTTGGAATCCATACTTCTCAAGTCTCTCCTCCACTTTCTTGTAGATATATTTTTTTGTAGAAATACCAAAACTCCTTTTCCACTAGAAATTTCTACTCTTTAATTGGAATATATCTACAAAATGATAACAAAAAAAACACACAATCTATAGAATACTAACCTACCATGATACTAATATGATCTGTAAGATAGGTTCATATTCCACACTAAGCTTTGCCATTATGGATGATAAATAGTTATTAGTTAATAATTAGATTTATAACTATTGGATGATGATAAAAATGCTACAATATAAATACATAAAATGTAATGTACAACTATTAAACATGAACATGAAACAAAGGAATGAAAGAGGAAATCACATAGTAGAACCCAAGGTGATAAAAACTCAAGTAGGTGATGCAACTTACACTTCTCTTCCACTATGTTCAATAACAAGTATACAAACTTACTGCCAACAATAGCCTTTATAGAAAGAATATTTAAAACTCTTTTGTCCAACAATCATATACAAATTCTCTTCACTCTAAAGAAAATTATGGTACTCTCAACACTTGAGCCATCATGTACAACTAATAAAAATAAGAGACTAAGAACCAAGTCTCAAACTTGTAAAAAACAATGTGTATCCAAATTCCCTTTATCTTCCTTCTTATTGTTTCTTTCTTCCCTTTTTGATTTATATGTCATGAATTTATGCTCTTTCATCCTTGTAAACCCACAATAAACTAAACTGAACCATCAATAAGTAAACACACCAATAAAACACTTTAACTCCCATGTTCTTAGATATCTCCTAAGTTCAACAGTGTAGCTTTGGAGTCCAATAGTTTAGAGATACAAACCAACTTAAAATGACTATAACATTTGCGTATGACCTTGAAATTAAGTTCAATGTTTTTTCAATTTGTCTAATTTTTTAGAGGCACTCAAATATGAAATTAGAATATAATTTTGATATAAATAAATTATTGTTATAACACTTACAATAGAAAGTATTCTTTTCTCAAGAGCATGCTACTTACCAAATCATCACCATGAGGATGTCTAGATCACCCTCATATTGATTTGGCTTAGAAGCATGTCTAATATTTATATTTTGAGTGCATTACATGTCTTAAAGTAGTGTCATAAGAACATAGCTTACATATAATTGGGCATAGTGGAACAATGACTAGATGATAATAGAAGGTGAATCGACTAAAGCTAGATAAATTTATGGATAAAGTGTGAATGAGAAAGGAAATAAGTATATCGAGTAGTGGATGGACTATATGAGGGTCTGCATCATCTCCATGTATTTTAATGATCCCACAAATGCAAGTGTGTATGTGTCATGTCCCCTTTTCAATTGGCATGTTCTGAGTTCATGGTTAGCCTATTATGCGACCTTCGTAGGCTAATAAGATGGATAGAGGGTCATAATGGAGCTTGGCTCAACTTTGATTCACAGGATTTCTTCATTTGATTTTCATTCAGGGTATTTCAGACACATTTGGCTTGAGCTCCTACTTTTTAGGGATATTTGATATGCAGCGGAGCGCCTTTATTGTGGCATGGTTATGTGCGGAATCACTCCCTGATTCACTAGCTTCGATCGGTTCGTGGATCCGACATGTATTGAGGGAGATATTAATATTTGATTGATTTAATCAAATATTAATTATTTAGCCTATTTTTAATTAGAAACCCTAATTCTAATTTAAGAAACCCTAATTAGGGCAAGCATATCTTTTTTGGAGGGTATAAGGGTTTCTCATGGAGGCCATTGAGGATTATGCTATTGAATATTGATATTGATTTTGAGAATTTCTTCTGTGAAGACTGAGCCTAGGGTTCAAGGATTCCATTTGCATTGGAGAATGTTCCCTCTTCAGTGTGTGTAATTAAGAGGATGTGGAATATCAGCTGATCTATTGCCAAAGTGAGAGATAACTTCATCCAGAAGTTATCACAGAATTTCAGGTGTGAGAGATAACTTCACACAAAAGTTATCACAGATATTCCAGGTATTTATTGCTTTATGTTTTGATTTAATAAATTATACAGCTAGAGATCTACTGTGTTAGAGACAGATATCTTCAGATCAGGGGTTGAAAACAGGGAAGTTGTGCTTAATTTGCGGCCGTACAGAATCTGTACGGGTTCGTACAGATCAGTGCAGGAACCGACCTCGGCAGACAGAGGGTTTCAGTGACCGACATCGGTCGACTGAAGACCGACGTCGACAGAAATCTGACTGGCAGAGACTGACGTCGGCGAGATATCGACTGACGACGGCGACTGTGTGTCGACACAGAAGGGCCGAGACTTTCCAGAACTCAATTTGCACTTCCAGATTTGCAAAGCCAGGGTTTTCAAGACTGTATTTTATATTTATATGCATATTAGAAGACTGCAATTGTAATAATTTAGAAGGACAAGTGATACAATCTGTAATTTCTTATTAAGAGACTATATTATTGTGATCTTTCTGAATTTATTCAACAACGATTATATCTTGGTTTAGATTTTTTGTGTTGTCATATTTCCCATTTGGAGGGGATATTATAGTGGTATCAGAGCTTTTGTGCAGATAAGAGAGCCCCTAAGCAAGGGACATCACAGTATGTGAAAGTGAGGGAGTGTGTATTCATTTGTAAACTTTTGAATATGATTTTAGTGAATATATACGTTGAGTTCAAGTCCACAAATGGTTCTCATGTGTGTGTAAATATTTTGAATGTCTAGCCTTGCATTGAAGAGGTAAAGGTTGACCTTAATTTAATACTATCATTTTGCTTGCATCGATGACTCCACCCACATGTTTTCATTACTTGAAAAATGTTTGAATGTAGTGGGAAATTGAAATAAATAGTTAATGGCATATCATGTCATAATGAATATAAAATGAAATATATATTTTTTTTTCAATGCTTTAGTGAGAGAAAAGAAGCAAAGTGAAAATCCATGTAAATAAAAGATATAAGTTAAATTTGACTTTTGGCACTATGTATAGATTGTAAAGTGCAATCTCACAACTATTTGGAGTGAAAGGTATGGTCCTAGTAACTATCTCCAACTAAATCCATATATTTAAATTAAAATTGTCTTAGCGTCGATCGCATAGTTAGAAGTTTATATTTCTTGATCTTAGAAATATTGTGTCCTACTAAACAATGATCAAAAAATGAAAAATAAATGAAAAACACATCCTCAAAAGTACAAATGATATTTTAATATATTGGAAAATATATATACACTACATATTTGTATATATAATCTAAAAACTATTATTTAAATTAATACTAAAAATAAAGATTCAAAATATTTTAAAGAGATTTTGGAAATATATATGACCTCTTTGTGTCAAAATCTAGATCACATTATTATGCTTTGATTAGTGAAATTCTAAAATATTTTACACTTATAAACCATTTCTCTCCATATATATTTTCGATGTTGTTATGGTATTTAATTAATTAAATAATTTAATGTACTTTATAATTATTATAATATTTATTTTAAAATAGTTTATTTATTAAAATATAAACCAAATAATGACATTTTGCCTTTATTTTTAGGATTCAAATCTAACTACAATGGTTTGTCATACATAGCATTAGGGTGGTTAATGAAAATGAATTTTAATTATGATTCATGTTTGCCTTCTCCATGATTATGTAGTATGATTCACATTTATCTTGGGCTCATAGAGACAAAATTATACAACTTAGGTAGTATTGGTTTGCACCTTACGAACTCATGGATTGGGTTGTCTCAATAATTACACTAAATGTTAAATAAAGTCAAATCAAATAAAATGTGAAATAATAATACCACTTGGAAGGCCTAGGTCATTTTGCCAACTTTTTTTTTCCTTTTCTGTCTCTATTTGTTTGTTATGAGGATAGATCCCTCTGCACATGTGCCAAAATTGGAGGTGGGGGAGGGGCCTAGGTCGCTATGCTCTATGTGCATATGTCATTATGATATAATTCAGATCAATTAGCTTATAAAGTTAAAGCCCTAACTATAACATTTAACTGTAAAAGGTTAAGATAACACATATTTTATCACTTAGGTCAAGCTTAAGAGTCTTTATGTATCTAAATATATTTACCATAGATCAAAACTTTGCTTCTCACTAAATGAAACAAGCCATAATGAAATGAAAAAAAATATTAATAATAAAACAAAATAGTGGTTAAAATATTGAATAAAATTTTAATTATGGGTTATAATTATTTTTATAAATTGAAAAAGAAGAAGAAAAATTTTGTTTATAAATTAATAAAAAAGAAAAAATGTTCATTATAATGGTTAACTACAAAATATATGTGATATTTTTAAATTTGATATTTCAAAACTTTCATTACATATAGATTGAAGATGTGAAATTTTTTAAAGAAATTGCTTATAATAATTTTTTATGTAAATAGAAATAGAAAATGTGTCAAAATAAAATAGAAACTTTCATTACATATTAATAATTTTTATGAAAATAGAAATAAGTTTGATAATAAATATCTCTAAGTCTTAGTTAAGTTTGGCATATTAAAAATGACTAGTTAATTAGGTATTTCAAAAAAATTCTCTCTATTATATTATAATTGAAAATTTTCTTCTACTTTGCTTGTTGTACTGTTCAGAGTGTTGGAGTTGGTTCATTGTTTTATTATAATTTTTTTACTATCTTACTTCCCAAAAAAGGGATAAGATTTTTTACTTAAAATAAAAAATACTATATATACATAATTTTATTAATTTGAACATGATTTTGATTTTGATTTCATATTTTATTGTTAATTTTTTTATCAAAATTTTTATCCTGACTGAAATCAAACGTAAAATCTTAATGTACTTAGAGTCTCTAGACGAGGTGTGAGTTGGAACTTAAAATACGATTTTTCACCATTTATTGATATATTTTACATAATCTAGTTTTTTGAAGCACCTAAGGGATGGACTTATGAGAAATTAATAGTTAGAATACAATCTTAAGTTCTTAAATGAGTTATTCATTTATGAAATTAAATACTTTTTCTACATCTTCTAACGAGGCCGTTTCTACTCAAATTAAAAATAATTATTATTATATTTTCAAATTAATTTTTCATCTTTTTTCCCCAATTAGAACGTATAGTTATATTTACTAGCTTGGAAGAAAGTCCCCCCACCTAAAAGATGGTTTTAATCTTATAGGCTAGGCACAATCAATAATTTCCTCTATATTATTTCTACTTTAACAAAACTGTAATACTTCGAAATATTTTTTCCTCAAGGCTTGTTAAATGGCCAAACTACTCATAACCTACATGTGATATAATAATTGGTGTTCATCATATCCTCAATCCCACCACTTTTAAAATTTATATTCGAAGAGGTTATGTGTCAAGATATATGTACATATGTTTAATAGAGTGTCCACTAATTTACATAAGAAAGTGAATAAGGACTTAACCTCTTTTATACTAAAAAAATATTTGTAATAAAATTTACTTGCATTTCTAAGTCTATATAAAAAAATGATCGAAGACGAAGGCCCATTGATGAAATAGGCATGCACCCTTAAGGACTGTAATTGAGATAAAATTATATAGAAAAATATACAATTTCACAAAATTAATTTTCATTAAATATTATTCTCTCTCTTCATTAGTAAGGTGTGGGTTTGAATGTGGGCATTCTATAATTATCTTGTACATAATTTAAGTAAATTTATTTTTAAAAATAGTGATGAGAAGACCAAAGATGGACAAGTATCGATTGAAGTCTCATCTTAATTTAATATAACTCAGTCTTAAAAAATTGGTATATATAATATCAAATACACTACATATAAACATATCAAATTTTATTGTCCATGATTAAATTAAACATAAATTAGTTAAATTAGAATTGCAATCAAAACACAAAACCAAAGTGAATTATGAAATATGACATAAAAAGTGCACATTGAAAGAAAAAATGAGAAATATTTTCGGTTCCATTAATTTAAAAGTGCCAAGAAAAATTTATTGTTTTTTCCCTCCCAAGATCTTATGAATTAATCATTCCAAGATATTGTAGTGGAAACTTTGTTCGTTTTCTTGTGAATGATGATTCATGTACTTTAAAATCTTCCTTGAAATTCTTCTTGGGTTTACAATCAATCAAAAGTGAATGCATCTTTATGTTGAGAAATTCATGCCATTCCACTAATTTTTTATTTTGGTGGAGGGATCAAGCCTCTTTTCGTATTTAAATTCTTACATAAATTAAGTTTAGATTGAATTATATAAATTTAATCTAACCTTGTGGTGTAAACTGACTCCTAGGAGTACAAAAATGACTATTAAAAGTAATATAGTTTTAGTTTTTATCATAATATTTTTTTAAATTTTAAGATCTAAATATTTATGACTTTTTATTTTTATTGTAATATTTATTATGTTGAAAAATATTTTACAATAATATTTAATAATAGTGAATTGTAATAAAAAAAAATATATTGTCATTTTTAATTTTAATAAATTAAAATAGTGAATATGTTCCAAAAATAAAGATCTATTAGCAATATTGTCTTCACTAAAAAAAATTGTGAAATAGTACAAGATATCTTCAATTGAAAATTAGTGGAAAGTAATCAAACACATGACTCATCTATCTGTATTTCCCACTTTATTGTCTTCAATCAAAAATTAGTAGAAAGTAATCAAACACATAATTCATCTATCCGTTTTTCCCACTTTATTGTCTTTTCTCATTGTTCTCCTCTCATTTTCATTTTTTGTAGTCCACACAAAGTGCACCTAGAGCTCATAATGCAGATCTTTTTCAATATTATCCATATATTTAATTTTTTAATTAGTGGAAAGTAATCAAACACATGACTCATCTATCTGTATTTCCCACTTTATTGTCTTCAATCAAAAATTAGTAGAAAGTTATCAAACACATAATTCATCTATCCGTGTTTCCCACTTTATTGTCTTTTCTCATTGTTCTCCTCTCATTTTATTTTTTTGTAGTCCACACAAAGTGCACCTAGAGCTCATAATGCAGATCTTTTCAATATTATCCATATATTTAATTTTTTAATTAATGGAAAGTAATCAAACACATGACTCGTCTATCTGTATTTCCCACTTTATTGTCTTCAATCAAAAATTAGTAGAAAGTAATCAAACACATAATTCATCTATACCTGTTTCCCACTTTATTGTCTTTTCTCATTGTTCTCCTCTCATTTTTATTTTCTGTAATCCACACAAAGTGCACCTAGAGCTCATAACGCAAATCTTTTTCAATATTATCCATATATTAAATTTTTTAATTAAATATTTGAAAGAGAAGTAATTTGTTACATAGGTATATTAAATTTTTGTCTTGTACAATAATATATTATTATATTGTGGACTACTGTACAGCTTTATTTACATGTGAGCGACCCACGGTCTGCAGGGGCTTATAAATGTCGTCCATGTGCGCAGGGCTTTCAGCATAACCATTTTCGGTAATGCCAAGAACATCGACATGACATTGGATTCATTTTCGCGATCATGAGTACCGTGTGCATGGAGTGGGACCAAACTCAGTGTACATTGATATTGAACAGAATAATTTTATTTGTTAGCCTTCTATTGGCGAATAGGGATCTGTAGTTCTATATATGTAAGATGTACACAGGTTTTATTTTTGTTGGTGTTAAGCCACACTCGGATCGAAGATGGACTGGTCCAAGAAGGGCCAGTAGCTCAGTGGTAGAGCACTCCGGCAGCGATGGAAGGTCTTAGGTTCGGGTTTTAGCTTGTCCATGTCTCAACATGGTATCAGATCCAGGTTCAAGGTAGGAGCCCCAAGCACACGAGAGGTGTGGCTTAAGGGTGGGTGTTGGTGTTAAGCCACACTCGGACCGAAGATGGACTGGTCCAAGAGGGACCAGTAGCTCAGTGGTAGAGCACTCCAGCAGCGATGGAAGATCCTAGGTTCGGGTCCTAGCTGATCCATAGCTCAACAATTTCCACACTTGTGCTAAGTAAATAATACTGTTTCAACAGTAAGTCGCAGTATTTGTTTATACTCTGGGCTCCAATTCAGCTTCTAATGGCGGTGGCTGTAGTAGTGGCCATCGCAATAAAATCTAGATCATCGAAGGGGAAGAAATATCCACCAGGTTAGCTTTATCTTACTTGTAAATATATGGTCTTTTTTTTTCTTTTTTGAGTGATGTTCAAGTTATTTTAGGGAGTGGAAAAAGTGTGAATGCAGGTGAGGGTGCATGGACGATGTTGAGGGACCTTGTTCTGCCCAAGGATAAGGTACCCCAACGGAGATTCTACCAGTGCGCCAAGCGCTACGGTCCAGTCTATTCTGTCCGCACAGGGCTTTCTTCTGCTGTTGTTGTCCTCAACTCAGCTAAAGCTTGCCGACAAGTAAGATTGTGCACAACCTAACTGCTGATTATTTTGAATTTGGAATCATTCAAAATATAAAACTATTAAAATGCAAATATGGAATGCAGGCCATGACGGATTTTCACTCATCAATTACAGCAAAGAAGCTCACTAAAGCGTTGCAGGTGCTATCATTGGACAAGACAATGGTGGACTTGTCTGACTATGGAACCGATCATCGTTTGATGAAGAAGCTCATGGTCTCCCACCTCCTAGTGTCCATTCCTCAAGTACTGTCATTCGGCTATTTCCTAATTCTACAATAGTGTATTTTTGTAATAACTTTTAACAAGACTGCAAAACCTAATGTTGCTTTAAAAAAAAGCTGTTGCAAGTGTGTTATGCTTGCTTGCTTACTTATTGTTCTCTATACTCATTATATGCTCCATCTCTTTTTTTATCAGAGAAATAATGAATTCATGCGGGAGGAGATGGTACACAAGTTAGTAGATTCTACGTATCGTGAGTTGACGGAGAATTCCAACAATACAGTGAACATGAGAAAAATCATTTTAGATCACTAGTTTCCCTTTGTTTTGAATCAAGTAACGCTCCCTCTCCACCCCACCCCAGCCCACCAAGCCCACTAAACATTAGTCACATATTCCATTTGCAATTATTTTTGTATATTATTGATTTTATGGCATGGATTACAGGTGATAGGGAGGACTGTAGAGCCCTTGTACGTTGAAGAGTTGGGGAGTCAAATTGTATCGGTCCAAGATATGTACAATCTTATAGTTGGGGATCCTGGAACTGCTGCGCTGGAAATCAACTGGAAAGACTTCGTTCCTTTTATAAATCGATGGCTTCCTAACACAAAACTACGTGCAATGTTAGATGGAGTGACTCAGAGAAGAGCAGCAGTTGTGAGGGCTCTTATTCGCCAAGAGAGAGAGCTTCTATCGTCAGGAAAGGTACTTCCAGCTTCTACCATTGAACTCCTTATTAATTATATGTTATAAATGTGATCTAAAGCAATATATATGTAATGGGTGAAGGAGGCAAAGGGATATTTAGACATGCTGCTGAAGGAAGGCAAGCTTCTGAGTGAAGAGCAGTTGGAGACAGCAAGATGGGAGCCGGTAATTGAAAGCACTACTACAAGCCACGTGGCCATGGTGTGGGCTATGTTCGAACTGGCTAAGCATTCTCACGCTCAGGTAAGAGCCATTAAAATCCTCTTAATTAAGTCATTCTGGGTTGAAGATAATAATTTAAAAGCCTTCAACGTGAACCACAGGATCGACTTTACAAAGAAGTAGTGGAAGTGTGTGGAAAGAAAAAGGTAGAAGAAAAGGACTTGCGTAAGCTCCCGTATCTAAAAGCAGTATTTTATGAGACTGTACGGAGACATTCTCCGTTACCACTAGTGCCGCTACGTATCGTACATGAAGACGTTCAGATTGACGGCTACGATATTCCAGTAGGATGTGAGGTCATTCAATAATAATATTAAAATACAACATACTTTTCTCTCCCAAAAATGTTTAGTGTGGATTGTAATTGATGTGTATTGTAATTGATGGTACAGATACTGATTAACATATGGGGAGCAAACAACTTCGACGGAGATTGGGAAAATTCAGAGGTGTGAAAACTAGAGAGACAACTTGTGTTTTCAGTGGAAGAGGATATATATAGAACAATGATATTTGGAGCAGGGAATCGACTTTGTGTTGGATGGGCACAGGGGGTGACCATAGTTTCATTGGGAATAGGGAGGATTGTTCAGAACTTTAAATTCGAAATGCCGACAAGACACAAAGAAGACTATGAAACAATTGTGAACACAGGGACTCACAAGCTATGTCTTCTCTTTACCATTCTCACCCCAAGAAATTTAGGATGAAAAAAAAAATCCAGTGTCAAATCTCGTTGTCACGTCTGCCTCTGTGTTGTGCCCTGTGTGCATGACAACGATCGGAGTGTACAAGCTTTTATAACATTTCTTTCTTTTTTCTCTTTCTTCTTGTTTATATATATATATATATATATATATATATATATATATATATATATATATATATATAAGCTTGTACACTCCGATCGTTGTCATGCACAGAGGGCACAACACAGAGTCAGATGTGACAACGAGATTTGACACTGGAAATTTTTTTCATTTTCTTGGGGTGAGAATGGTAAAGAGAGGACGTAGCTCGTGAGTCCCTGTGTTCACAATTGTTTCATAATTTTCTTTGTCTTATCGGCATTTCGAATTTAAAGTTCTGAACAATCCTCCCTATTACCAATGAAACTATGGTCACCCCCTGTGCCCATCCAACACAAAGTCGGAATATATATATATATATATATATATATATATATATATATATATATATATATATATATATATATATATATGAGGTAGATAAATGTTATCGAACATTATTTTTATCTGTTATGCAATAGTTTTATTTTTACCCATTAATAATGTCATGCAATGGTTTTAGATCAGTGTTAAAAGTCACCAAATAATTTATTTTATTTTTAATGAAAATAAATTTTATTTTTATTTTTTAAATAAATTTAAAATATTTCATTTTTTAAAAAAATTATGTTTATGTAAAATTTTATAAATATATTATATTGGAATTATTTATTAAAGAGAAAGACAAAAGAAAAAGTAAAAACAATAAAAAAAATTAAAAGAAAGAATGAGTTGATCTGATTTTTTTACAATGTATATGGCATACTTCGTTATTGTTTTTTAAAATTTATTTTTATTAAAAAAAAATATTTAATTTATTAAAAAGTATTCAACACATATTATTATTAGACAATGCCTACTCATACATTGAAACACTTTATCAAATAGAGATTACTGATAGTTTGATACTTACAACTTATTCACTTGTATAATATTCCTTAATGATACTTTTATAAAACTTTTGTATTATATTAAGCATATTAAATTTTTTTTCCATTATATGGATCATTTTAAATTTTATAAGTATTAAAAATGATTGGAACAACGACAGAAATATCTAATGGTAATATTTGTATTTGAGAGGAATGTAAGAAAATTATTTTAAAGAATTAAAAAATAAAACAAAAACGAAATAAACATTTTTTTATAATATTCTTTAATGATACTTTTATAAAACTTTTGTATTATATTAAGCATATTAATTTTTTTTTTCCATTATATGAAGCATTTTAAATTTTATAAGTATTAAAAATGATTGAAACAGAGAGAGAAATATCTAATGGTAATATTTTTATTTGAGAGGAATGTAAGAAAATTATTTTAAAGAATTAAAAAATAAAACAAAAATGAAACAAACATTGTTTTATAGTTTTATAAAGAACTAAATGTTTTAAAATTGTTCTTAAAAGCAATAATAAGTTATTATGTTTATATATATATATAACTAGTAATTATATGAAAAAGTTGTAATATAAATATTGATGAAACATAATATTAATTATTGAAAAAAGAAATAAAATAAAAAATATGAACAAGATTACTAGAAAGTTATTTGACATGCTAATCAACATTTCTAGATTGATGAACTTATAAGTTTAAGTCCAAACCAAAATAAAAAAAATGTAAACGGCTAAGATAAGACATATTATCATTTAGGTCATTATATATAATGTTAAACTTTTTTGTTTTTGTTTGTTAATATATTTTTAAAATTTAATATAGATCAAATATTTTATTCACATTCAATGATTTAGGTTATTATTTTATATATATTTATATATATATATATATATATATATATATATATATATATATATATATATATATATATATATATATATATATATATATATATATATATATATATTCTAATCATAAGATATAATTGTATTTATAATATTAAAAAAATGAAAAAAATAGGATAGATGAAAAAAGACTCATTATAATAGGTTAGCACAAAACTATGAACTTGGAAATGTAGATAATAATTAATAGATGTGATATTTTGAAGCCTTTAAGATTCCAACATCTATTCACATGATGATTGAACATGTGAAAATTTCCCAAAAAATTGTTAATATTAATTTTTTTACGGGTGGAAATAACCAAGGTAATTAATGTCTACAAGTCTTAGTTTAGTGTTAATGTTAATTAGGCATTTCAAAGTTGCTCCCTCTATCATAAATTATTTGAAACTTTTCTATATTATGTTGGTTTCATAACTTTGTAGATGATATTTATGAATTATATAGAAAATCACACTTGTACAATTAAAAATTTTACACCTTGGCTATTTATCACAGACTTAAACCATTCTTCCTTTTGCAAGTCTTAGATTTTCTCCCTCTTATGCCTATTTTCTTATCTCTTAGTCTATCTAGTATTATTTTGATGGCCCAAACATTTTTCTCTTTCCTAGAACATGTTAAAAAAGTACATAACTTATGATTTAGGGTATTTGACACTTATGTCTCAAGCAGACATTTACATTGATGTAGGGGTCATGTTCTGATACCAGTGTCCAATACCCTAAAGTCATGCATTTTACAAATGAAATGAATACTAATTGTTAGTGTAAGTGATATTATGCAATATATTCTCCAAAGGGATTTTTATAATTATAAAATCAATCCTCATTCATTTTTCACCTAGCACAAACCAAGGAAACTTATCAAAAACATTAAATTGAGCAAAGCTTCATTATTTTCTTGTATTTACATATTAGTCATATGGATGGCATATACTGAGAGACAAATTGAAACCTTGATGATATTGAAATTAAAGTCCAAATAATAATATATATAATGTCTAATGTAGTTGGTTACAAACACCTGATGATAAATACCTAAAACTTCCTTTACATGGCTTATGCCAATGTATATAACTGCATACAATGTAATAGTTAACTAATTATGCCAATATTCACCCCGTTATTACATTATTTTACAATTGCACGCTCCAAATAGATAAAATTTCACTTTTCCAAGAGACTTGGTGAGTATATATGGTATATGTTAATCTGTCACGTAGTACTATAGTTGAATGTGGTTGTTCAAGACTTGTTCTTTGATGTAATGACACTGAACCTCAATGTGCTTGGTTCATTCATGAAAAACTAGATTCTTAATAATCTTCAACACACATTGATTATCATAAAATAGAATTGGTGGCTAATGTTTAGGAATCTCCATATCAGACAAAATGTGACATATCCATATTACTTCATACACAGCTCCTCGTGTAGTGTGATAATCTATTTTTGTGGATGAGTAAGAAACTACTAATTGCTTTTTGTTGATCCATGAAATGGGTTCAGATCTGAGATGAGAAATGTATCCTAAAGTAGATTTTTTGTCATCAAAAGATCCAACATAGTCTGAGTCAGTATACCCCTGCAAGAAGAACTAACTATTCTTCTTGTATTTCAGACCATACTCAAGTGTACATCAAACATATCTCAAAACATGGTTTGGTTCAATACAATGACATTTCTTTGGCTCTTGTATAAATCTAGAAAGATATTTCATAGAAAAACATGTATCTGGTCTCGCGTAGGTTAAGTAGATGAGACTCCCAATGAGTTATCTTTATAAAGTTGCATCTACTTGAGGAAAATCTTGGAATCGATAGAGTTGTAAACCTTTCTCCATTGGTGTTGAAAGAGGTTTAAAATCTGACATTTTTTATTATTTTAAGAGTGTCTTGGCATATTTCAACTGGGAGGTAAAGATGTGATTCTATTTTTACCATATCTCCAAGCCAAGACAGTAATATAGTAGCCCCAAATCAATCATGTTGAAGGATTTCTTAAGGGCATTATTTACTATATCAGTAACATCATCTGATCTACTAGTGATTAAAAGATCATCCACATATAAGACAAGAATGATAGTATTTTTACAAACCTTCTTGATAGACAAATTAGAATCAGAGGGGCTATGAATGAAACTATGTTACAATAGGTGATAATCCATTTTTATGTACCATTACTGAGGTGCATGTTTAAGTCCAAAAAGTGACTTAACTAGATTACATACATCTTATGGATGTTTGTCATCGATTAAACCTTATGGTTGAGTCATGTATACTTCTTATTTTAGATCACCATTCAGGAAAGCACTCTTAACATCCATCTATTGATGTTTCCATATATATTGTGTTGATAGTGCACAAATAATTTTGATGGTCTTGATCTTCATAGTGGGTGCAAAGGTATCCTCATAATCAATTCCTTCTTTCTAAGCATAATCCTTTGCAACACGTCATGCGTTATGTTTATCGATAGATCCATCTACCTTATAATTTATTTTGAAGATCTATTTACAGCCAATGGACTTCTTTCGTATAGGTAGATCAACAAGTTCCCATGTGCCATTTTTGATGAGGGCATCATATTCAACACTCATAGCTTTGTTTCACTGAGGTTGACTTAAGGCATCTCAAACTATCTCTGGTTTAGTGCTATCAAGTAGTAAACTCATGATTGCAAGATTGACTTCATCTCTCACTTATCTTCTTGTTTAAACTCTGGATGAAGTGTTTTAAGGAGAGCTCAGGTGTGAGTCCTTGATTATGGAATTTATCCATTTAGGATGTTGATGTAGCTACTGATGTAATGAATAACTACCTTATAGATTAGCAAGATCAATGAATAATTTTCCTTTTTGTAACTCACCTTCTCCATGCTCATCATCCAGCTATGGAAAAAGTCTATGAGAGGTGGTCTTGTCTATCTCCTTCTATGACAATGAGTCAAATGATGATTCATCACATAACACATCACAAATTTCATAAATATTCTTCATCTCAGGATCCATGAGATGGCATGCTTTGGAGGTAGTCCTATACCCTAGAAAAATACACTAGAGGGTCTTTGGTTCAATCTTCTTCTCTTTCTTTTGAACATGCATATAAGAAGTATAACCAAATACTTGAAGATGGGATATATATGGTTTACGACCACTCCATACATTTTTCAATGTCTTGTCTAACAAGATATTTTTTGGTGCTCTATTGAGAAGATAAACAACCATTTATTTTATTTCTGCCTAGAATTGTGTCATCAACTTTGTAGTGGATAGCATGTAATGAGCCATTTCCATGATTGAGTGATTGCATCATTATGCTATTCCATTTTGCTAAGGTGTATAGGGACCAATCAGGTACATCATAATGCCATGTTGATTTAGGAATGATGAGAATTCTTTTTATGTGAATTCCCCCCTCAACCTAAGTGAAGGATTTGAAGTCACTTCCTAGATTATGTAACAACACAATGATGACAGGAATTTAAATTTGCAAGGGCTTCACTGTTACTTTTGAGAAAAAACACCCCAGTCTTATGATAAATTTCATCAATAAAAAACTAAAAGTACCTAAATCCTTAAAGGTATGTTGGAAGGGGTCTGCACATATCAACATGCACCATAAAAAGTCATTCCTTGGCATGAGAAGAACTTGGTTGGAATGGATCTTGATGTTGTTTTCATGTAAGACAACCAAGACATATCATCGAAGAATAGGAAAGATGAAGAATTCCATGTACCATTTCATTATAACCAAGATGTAAGAGGGAACTAGTAGATAGATGTATAAATTTGTACTACTAAAGTGAAGTGTATTCTTTTGTAGAGGTAGTGAGTTTAACTTCACTAGTTGAAACTGCATCTAAGGTAAATAACCTATCCTTTAAGAAGGATTTAGCAAGAACCTAACCTTCTCAAGAAATGAGATATGATTTGATGCCTTCCTAGACTAGAAACTCTACTTTTATCTTATGATTCAATAGTTGATTGATAGATAAGAGATTTATTATCAAACTAGGAACATATAGTACCTTTATGAGAACACAACATCTTGTCTTGAGAGGAATGGTGACACTTCCAATTTATTCTACAATGTACTCTTTATCATCATTAATTTGAATTTGGTCTTTAGTTGGTTGAGTTGTCAGTGAATTAAATATTTCCTTACATCCAGTCTTGTGATTCATAGCACTAGAGTCTATTAACCAAACTTTGCTCACTACTATTGAGGTTTGGGAGACTAGTACAAGGTCATCATGGGATCAATATATTACTTTTTCTACTGCTTCATCATCAAATGAATTCTCCTCTTGATTTTATGCTCATACATGCCCTTTATACCTCTATTATTGAGGATGTATATTAGGTTTCTTTGAATCTTTTTAACTGTAAGATACCTTTTAACTAGATTGGCTTTGAGCCAAGGCATTATACTAGCAATGATAAGTATCGTGCATGTGGGTTTTGCAAATGTAACACCAATTCTTTAGCTTCTTAGCCTTCTATTTTTGTGGTTACTTCTAAGGTCCCTTCTTGATTTTTAGACCTCAATTCTTGGACATCAAGGCTTTCTCCTCAAATTCTTCATGCACAAACTAAATTAATTTCTCTTGTTGAAGCAAATTGACAAGTTATTTGAAAGACACTACTTTCACGGTCATGTTGAGTGTTGTAAAAAATGTGAAAAACTAAGATGGGAGAGCTCTTAGTGTGATAAAAAATAACATCTTATCCATGATCTTTTCTCCAAGCATAACAAGTTTTTCTTGCACTTATGTAACCTACCATAAGAACTCTTCAACTTTTTACCTAAATTAATACTTAGTATATGAAGAAGAGACTATAAATTTAGGATTTTGGTCTAATTATTTAGCTCCTAAATTGTGGACAAAATGTCCCATGCCTCTTTCAATGTTTTTGCATCACGTATAAGTGGTTGAACTTCATTAGTAATACTGAGAGTTATCAGCATGAGCATTTTCACATCTGACTTATCAAACTTCTTTTGTTCATCAACTATGGTAGGATGGGTCACTGTTCTAGTGATGATGCCCCATAATTATTGAAATTAAATAATCATCTGCATCTTCATATTCCAAGCAAAAATTTTAGCCCTTTAAAGATCTAAGCATCTAATATTAACAACTTGGTTGTAGACTTATTTTTGTGTTTCCTTACTTTATTTTTGTAAGAAAATACAAACTAGAACAATACTTTATTGCTTCAAAGTTTCAAAAAATTTATAATTTTTATTTATTTACAAAGATGTGTACCTTTTTAAAGGTTTGACACAAGTTTTCATTACAACTTTTGAGATTTCTATCAAGATTTGGGCTACTGTCACAAGGTTTCAACACTTCAAGATTTAGGCTTTCCCATGTTGTAGGATCCATAGGATGTCCATGTTTTTCCATATGCTTTCCATGTTCCAAGCTTCATTGTATGTTCAATGGATGAAATTTCATTGTAGCTTTCTTTGGGTGTGGTGATCAAGCTATAGATCTTACTATCCACTTCTCTCCATAGATTTGCTGCACTTTTGGTGGCATCAAGTCTTTCCCAAGCAATTATTACATAGGCATTGATCACCTTCAAGCTTGTCATTGATATTTTACACATAGGTCACGGCTCTACACTTTCTCCTAGGATTCATACACTCCTTTGCAGAGTTCTTCATCCCTGGATTGTGATGCACTCTTTCTACTGCTCTGATACCAGAGTGAGAGATAAATTCAAACTTTGATAATATTGAAATGTAATCCCAAAGGGAAATATATATAGTGTCCAATTTAATCAATTACAAACAACTGATGATAATTACTTTAAACTACCTCTACGTGGCTTATGCCAATGTATACAAATGTAAACAATGTAATAGTTAACTAATTATGCCAACATATACTAGCTTAATTAAATTAGAGCATGTTCTATCTAAGTTGTGTATTTAATTAGCTAGCTATAGATCTATTTATCACCGTTGTGCTTATTAATTTTTATAATTTTAACTCTATCTAGCCATAGAAGTATCTATATACAATTTAAGTTAAAAAATTTGGTGAACCTAATCTTTGAGCTCAAAACACTAGGTGGTTTAGGGTTTTGTATTTCTTATTTTACTGATTGTTCTATGTTTCTAAAGATTTTGAATTTTTCCTTTGTAAAAGTAATGGAAATTGTTAATCAAAAACCCCAATTTCAAATGGAAGATAAAGAAGCATTGATCACTCACGTCAATAATAAAAAGAGCTTAACGAATGTATTTTTATATGTTACAAGAGATAAAATAAGTAAGTATGATAAGCTTAAGAATTCTTCATCTCTTAACATGTATTACAATTGATTCCATATGAATATCTCTAACTACATCTAGTGGACGTATATATTATGTATTCCAACGTTTCTTTCCTGTAACTAATATTACAACATGTACCATGGGACTAACAAGTGCTTCATTTAAAATACTAGTTATAATGCCTATTGTAGACATCCAATTCCTAACACCATTATTGTTGAAATTGTCAATCTTTCTCAAATTTTACTCAAATGCATATTTTAGGTCAAAATTCATAAAAATTCTTTAATGGTTTGAACATGTCACTTACAAGTGATAGTTTAGGTCAAAGTATTCCTAAATAGGTAAATAAATTTTATGGGCCAGCTAACTTTGATTAGATCATTTTGAGTCAAAATGACAATTTTGCCATTAAGTGCTCTATATCACTCTTTTCTTCTAATTCATTAGTACACATCACATACCTTTGTTATTTGGTATTAGAAACATACTAAATGGGAATACAACTCCAATGCATTTATCATCACCTTCTAGTTCCTTTCCAGGAAAATTATGACCTAGTAATATGACTTTCTGACCATTTTGGTTAATTGAGTGTCAATTTTCAAATAGTTGCACAAATGTTGATTAACCTTGATTAAGTCTAATTAATCCAAGTCAATGGCTTAAGTGGATTTTCCGTGAGAGTTGTTGAATATTTCTTTTTTAAAATTTATTTCTATTAACTGCATCATCAGGTGACATCATTTCTTGGGAAGACGTCCCTAGGCCATAAATGCTACAAATATCAAGATTATGGGTCACCCATGCCTAGTTAATGCCTTTCATGCCTCTTCAATGCCCCTTCTTCCAAGGTTAAGGTGAAGATTATTATGGATTTAATTCTAAATATTAGGATTATCCATATCCACACATATCAACCTTAAGATCGGCGGTCATAGTTGATCCTAACCAATCTCAAAAATATATAAACAGAGAGGCCATGAACATCATTTCTAAGCTATTTTTGGTGAAAGTTTATTATCCTCAAATATCTTCAAAATATTGAATATTAAAAAGTCATAATGCTAAATTATTGCCACAAGGTTTTGCATTTGATCAAAGATTTTAGTTGCAATCTTCATTGATAGGTTAGTTTAGTTATTTGGAATCATGAGCCTAGGTTTTATGTATTGTTCTTCAATAATTGTAAGAGATTACCACCATTATTTATAAATACAAGGATGATTGATCAAGGGAGAACATGTTTTTGAGCCACATGGGTATGGTGAATCCATTTCAAAAGGTAATATGGTGTTGCTTTCTTTTATTTTTTTCTTGTTATCCTTTGTAATTCCCATAGGAATAGATAGGCTTGGTTAGTTATTTACTCATGTTTCATCATTTATGGACTAATGTTTGACTAAATTGATTTATAATCTTCTCTACATCCTTGCATACCTAGTGGGACAAGATGCATCTCACACCTAAAAAATATCACCTTGCAACTCTAAAATATCCATTTGCGCCTTTAAAACTCTTGCAAGTTGATTTTATAAATTTATTTTTCCATTTTTATTTGCCACAATTTTATATAGTAACCAACATTAATAATAATACTAACATTGGTTACTTTCTTAACCAACATCGGTTATCAAAACCAACATCATTTATATCTCGGTTAGCTAGATTAACCGAGGTTGGTCACTATGTTTTTAAAAAAAACACATACCTGAGAGCTACTTTTTCAAAGTTCATTGTTTCAATATAAAATGAGCTTCAAGGATAAAGGACATGATGACATTTTTGCTACAAGAACAAGATTTTACTTTGATAAAAACATGTTTAAATCACCTCTTGCATTCTTAAAAATCAATTAGGAACTTAGTTTTGGGTGTTTAATAAAGAATTTAGATGTTTCGGTGAATGTTTTCAAAGTTTTCAACTAAGACCAAGGGGTCAAATGAACAAAACCAAATATTTCATTTTGGGTTGAAAATTAAACACACTTAACAATTCTTGTTTGCAATAGTTGTTTAAATGAAAATTTTGCTTGGCAAAAAGAGGAATATTACATGTATGATCTTCCATTTGTCCCCTATAGGGAACCCTTGGAATCAAAAGTGCCATTCCTATTACAAATAGCCTATTCCAAGTCTTAGAAAGAATGCCATCTAAATCACTCCCTAAAAACTCATCAAAGTTTGGGTCTTCTTGAAAATGACCTTAAAGTCTTTCTATTTTATGCTTTCTTTATTTTCATGCAAACTTGTCTTGTGAGGGGGGTGTCATTGCATCTCACAAGTTCTTTAGGGAAGCTTTGTCCCTGGGTTTCACCCCTGGCATTGATTTCATTTGACTATTTTAGAGTTGCACATGGGACATATCTGCATATGGACATCACACTACACTAAGTGAATAGTAGGATGTGGTGGTTCTAAAAATGACTAGACATTTTTACAAGTATCTAATGATGTGGTCACCCAATTTTCATGATTTTATTTTGCATCATTTGACTTCAAAGTCATTATGCAATTGATTCCCTTAAAATGATCAAAAGCTTGCTAGTTTAGTAGACCCCACTTTGCCATACCATGTCAGTTTAGACTTAAGATGTTTGTTTTTTGTAATTAGCTTACTTGGTCTTGATTTATGTCTAAAACTACTTGTTAACTCAATGTACTTAACTAAAACACATTGTCCTAAATTTTCTTGAGCAAGGGAGGCGTTACGCTATCCAAATAGAAAATTCATCTTTTCCTTGTTCAAATTGTTATCAAAACCTTTGTGTCATGTCATCCACTTTGGCACAGTCATGTTGTCTAATTGAGTCTACATCTTTTACCCAATTTTATTAAATCCTTCATTTATAATCCACATTTGAAATTGAACCTTTTTGAGTTTTAAGGGTTGATGCATCAAAGTGGGATCACCATTTTTTCACTAAGCTTGTCTTAACATGGGTTCAAATATAAATTTAGATTGAAGGTCATCTATTAAGACTCAAAACAACATTATCATCTTGGTGGACTCAAGTCATCTTGTGTATCACTCATGCTTTGACTTCTAGAACATATTTTATCCTACTAGAATCATGTGGATACATTGTGCTGCCTATTTGGTCCTAACTTTATACATAATGATTCATGTATGTTTTTACATCTTGAGTTGCTTAGTTCATTTTGTCTTCTTAATCTAGAGATCTTTCCTCTAAATGTCTAGGGTCAACTTGTTAAAGTTGAAGCTAGCTATTATAGTCTGGGTGTATCACAAATATCTAGGCTTTGGTGTACTAGTTTTCACCTTGGGTATTTGAGTTACCTTACTCTCTTATGATTTATATGATTTGAAATTTACTAGAGGTTGAGTAAACTCGTGAACCAAATCTTCTAAAATTGTGCATGGTTTTAAACCACCCTCCCTTATAATCTCATTGGTAGCTTGGTAGTTTATTTGAAAGAAAGACAAAACATACTTTGATTTGTTGCCAAACAATGGCCCAAAGTTAATCAATACACAAAATAACTCTTTTTAAACAAGACACAAAGGTTCACTTGTAGTGGGGCCTCTTATGGCCTTAGTTATGAAGATGATCAATTTTATGATGGTTAAGATAACCCTATTATTTTTTATGATGTCCCCATAACTTTAGGATTCAAAGATGATCAAAATGAATATCAAACCCAACCAGATCAAGATGAATCCCTTCTTAGATTGAAAGAATAAGGTGGTAGACTACCTTCTAAATGTCCTATAGAAAAATTCCATACCTTAGTTAGAGAAGGATAAAAATGATGGCAAGAGCAAGCTTTTGCACAAATATAAATACCTTCCTCCTCTAACAAAGGAAAGGAAATACAAATAGAATCAAAACCCAAAAATCTAGATCTTCTATCTAAGATCAAGATAATAAGTCAATGATATGTAGAGTAACTTATTGTAGACTTAATTAAATCCATAGTTGTTACTTCAATTCACAATAATGCTTTGAAAGAACATGGAGATATGGTTGAAAGTATGTAACAAGTATTGGATGAGAACATTACCTTAGTGGATCAAGGTAATCTAAATTTTTTTATAAAGTCACAAGAGACCTTACAAGATATTCCATTTGACATAGAACATATGTTTTTCAATCATCAAAAACCTCTTGTTACTTTACAAACTCAAAAAACCTAAAAATTCAGTCCGAATTGAGAAAATCCCTCAAGACTATTTGGCTACTTATTTTAAACCAACATAAAGAATGGTAAATAAACATAGAAATTTCAAAAATCAATAGAATGTCAGAAATCTAAATTTAGGAAATGTTTTACAATCCAAGAATCAATGACCTATGTTCTCAATTGAAGTAGTAAATTAGAACAAAATCATGGATCAAAAGGTATACTCTCCCTATAGATCCACACAAAACTAGGGGCACATTCCACCCCAATAGCAATAGAACTAAGGTCACATTCCACTCCAACAACAACAAAACCAGGGGCAAGGGCACATTCCACCCTAACATCAACAAAACTAGGGGTACATTTCACCCAAAAAACAACAAAAGTAGGGGCACATTCCACCCCAAAAAAATATTATCCAATCCATAAATGCACTAAACATTCAAAAATGGAATTCTATGAAGTAAATTATTCAAAGATTGGAGATGAATAATAGAGTTAAAAAGTAAAAAATTTATGAGATATGCCCATATCCATTTGACTTATCTATTCTCCAAAACCACTTTATACCTCATTTTGAGACACCCAAATTTGAAAAATATGAAGAAAAAGGAGATCCACATGAACACATACAAGCATTCTTCATTTTGTGTCGAGAGGTTGCTTATAGTAGTGAGTACTTATTGTGACTACTTTTGTGAAGTTTAGTAGGACAAGCTCTTGATTAGATACTCAAACTACCCAAGGGATCAGTTATGGATTGGAATGACTTATCAAAAAAAATTGTTAATCATTTCTCATAGAACATATAATATAAATTAACCATGTTTGACTTATACAAAGCCAAGCAACGTGATGGTGAAAGTTTTTATGCATATCTGTAAAGGTCGAGAGCATGGGCAGGCTGCTTTCAACATAATTTACTAAACAAACAATAAGCTGATATCTTTCCAAATAATTTTCATCCTGAAGTTGCGCATAATCTATGCTTAGCTTATGGTAACTCATTTGAATAAATTATTGACAAATGAGTGCAAATTGAGAAGGCTCTTATTGCTAAAGGCCTTGTTAAGGTTTTTGTGCAAGGTCAAGTGACTAATTAGACTAAACTATTATCTCAAATAGTTATTTAGGATAAGCCTGAGGGATTTATTAAAAATAATAACATGGTTAGAAATGTGGTGACAGAATCAAGACATGTAAAAACGTATAGGTTATGCCTCCTCCAAATGTACAATTAACTCCCTCAAATCCACTACCTACTTTATAGAGACAACCTCCATGAAAGACATTTGATAACAATTTCAGAGTCTTTAACAAGTTAGAAAAATTGGTTCAAACAGTGTTATAAAAGCTCATTGTAGCTAATTTAATTATATGGCTAGTATCAAGGCCATTTCCTCAAAATCAGTCGAAACCAGACTAGTACAAAGAGAATGAATGGTGTAACATTCATCATATTGATGGTCATGTTGCATATCATTGCATTTAATTATGACATATTATTGAGCACTTTATTGAAAATGGTGATTTGGAAATTAAGTTGGCCCCTAATCAGGACATAAATCAGGATATGGGAATCTATAAAGACCCCTTTCCTCGACATGATTCACCACCACCAAGAAACAATCAAAATGGTCACAATCAAGGATAGAGGTAGAATCATAACTAAAAAATAGGTTATAATCATAATGAGATAAATAGAGATCATAATGACCACACTAATAATGTGGCTTATAAAAATGTACGTTATGACTATAATAACACTATGGGATGCATTTGTGCAACCCACATTACAACTGCTACTGTGCAGTCACATGGCCAATCTCATGTTCCTTACAACATGAGACATATCATTATAGTATTAGTTCCCTCTCCCCTAGTAATACCATGTCTATTTCAAATCACCATGTTACTACTCCATTTGCATAGGTTACTAATCCTAAACAATAGTACCTTTCTTATAAATGCTCCTCACTGACCCAAATTTGTCACAATACTATTAGACACCCATGAGTTACCATTTAAGGCCCTTCACCCATTTATTTCCATAAACCCAATGATAACATTGTGTCAATGGTTTCAAAGCTAAATACTATCCCAACAAAGAGCAAACTAGTTCAATCCATAGTTCAAAGACCTTATAGTTTAACATATCAATTAGATAAAACCCCTACAAAAATTTTGATATTAGAACTCGTACAGACATCTGATATCCATATAATCATCTTAAAAAAACTTTTACAAGATTTTATTGTGCCTAATGATATAAACCTTGATCAATTCTAGAACCTAGTTGGACATTTGTATTCATATTGGCAAATCACAATTGATCTGAAGGACATGTCCACCCTTGGACCAAACCATAATAACCTACTATACATTAAGATAATCATTGTAAACCACAAGATCAAGTGGGTTATTATAGATAATGGTTTAGGGCTGAACATCATATATCTTAAATTGGTGTGATGATTGCGCTACATGGATTAAAAAATTCATCCAAAAAATATTATAATCAAGGCTTACAACAACATCGAGATGGGGTCATCTGGTACAATTTGGTTGCCAGTCATGGTTGGTTCTATTTATCATCACACATTATTCCATATTGTGGATATTGATATTCCTAATAACATACTTCTCGATCATCCTTGGATCCATGAAGTACAGGTAGTTCCATTTACTCTTCACCAATGCCTTAATTTTTCCCATGATGGAATCAAGGTTATTATTCCCACTGATCAACAACCATACCAATACTGCAAAAATCTTGACGTACAGTTTCATAATTATAAATGTTTCCTAGGTTTTGAATTCATTCCAAAGAAGAATAAAGCCATCATTTCTCATCCATCTCCATCTAATTATATAAACCCAAGTGATCTAGCCTCCACTTCAACTTATCCATTTCCTACAGTTCTAGCCAAACAAGTTATTATTAAAAATGAAAGCATTTCCATGTACCATCTAAAGGATGTCCTCCATATTGAAAAATTATTAAAATCCCTTAAAACATTTGGTAAGCCTAAAAATTCCTAAACTCCTAACAAACCTGATTAGATTTGGCAACCAAAGAAGAAGAAATCAAAACCTCCTATGGTTTTTGTAACTACAATTACACCAAATAAAGATAAAGAGGATTTTACTGAGGGAGATTGGTTATATTTTAAAGGCCTTTCATATATTTATTAGAATCTAAAATATTCTATCCCTTATGGGATAATGAATCATCTTGACTATACAGGGAAAGGCCTTGGTCCATAGGTGTAAGAATTTTTAGAACCCTTATCAGTTGGAGTTATCAATTGGAATCATTGTCTCAGATTTCAACCACTAGAGGATGACCTCATGACATTTAATACCGACTCTTCCAAAGTGAGTAGTAAAGAGACTCTTAGCAGTGACATAATGTCCCATTATAGTCTTTTTAATGAGCTTTCTGATTTAGATTTATTTTATTCAAAAGCTATATTGACCATAATACCTATTAGAGCTTCCCATCCTGAAGAAAAAACCCATCCTAGTGGTATTTCCCTTCCTAAAGTAGGAAACTATATCTTTACCATTAGTGCTTCCCATCCCGAAGCGAACCCTCACTGTAACTTATGTCTTTGTCATCCTAAACTCATAAATTGGGATCAATAAAATTTTGTCATATGCATCGATCAATTCCTAAATGAAAAACCAATTGCAGAATAGATGGGCCTATGAGACACATTCCCCATTAGTGATCATAAGCAGGGTTTTGATTTTTCATTGAATTATTATACATAATTTAGAGAGTAGGCATACCTTTTTGGTCATAATAAAGAACAAAAATCAAGATCTTCAAGTGAAAACCTCTTTGAGGCACTTGTTGATCAGTGAAAAAGTAAAGAAAAGATAAGCCTTTGAATGAAAACATGTTTTAGGAACTCCCATGTGGGAAAGTCTTCTCATCCCCTCAAGACATAGAAATTTCATCTAGCCAAAGTTCCATAGCTAGTACAAGCATCTCTTTAGAACAACATCAAATATTTGAGCATCTTGCTCTTGAGTTTCTAGAGGTTTTTGCCAATTGGCCTTTACCTGAGAAGGCAAATTAAGATTCTTCATATTATCTAGATCTTTTGGAAGAACAACAAGAAGATGAAGTAGAAGATCATGACCATACATTGCCTATAATTCTAAAAGACAGATCCACACTCCTTATGGAGAGCATAATAGAAGTGAATATAGAAACCCATGAGGATCCCAAAATTATTTATCTTAGAGCTTCCCTTACTAAAGTAGAGGGTGGACATATTATATACATTCTTAAGGATTATATATACATCTTTACATGGGCATATTCTAACATGCCAGGCCTCGATCAAGATTTACTTGTGCATCGTCTTGTTCACCATGATGCTAAACTAGTCAAGCAAAATTTGAGAAATATGCATCCACACATTGCCCTTTTCGTTAAGTCTGAGCTAGAAAAGTTTTTAGGAGCCAATTTTATCAGACCACTAGACTACTTTGATTGGATTTCTAACATAGTTTTAGTAAGTAAAATAACCCCAAGCATACATGTTCATACTTATTTTTGTGATATCAACAAAGCATACCCCAAAGATGATTTTCTTCTACCCAACATTGACATAATTATTGACTCAACTACTAGGTATGAGATGATATCCTTAATGGATAAATTGTTTGGTTACAATCAGATCAAGAGAGCCTTTTAAGATTAGCATAAGACCACATTCACCACTATATGGGGGGCATTCTATTACCAAGTCATGCCATTTGGTTTGAATAATGTTGGAGCCACAAATAAGCATGTAATGACTATCATCTTGCATGACATGATGCATGACATTATCAAGGACAAGGTTGATGATATACAATCAAAATGAGGAATAAGAGAGGGACACCTTAGCATTCTATAAAGAATATTTGAGAGGCTTCAAGCATATAAAGTCTACTTGAATCCTAAGAAATGTGTCTTTGGAGTCACATCAAGAAAATTTCTAGGGTTCATTATATCACAATGAGGGATTAAAGTCGACCCTGCCAAGGTCACCACTATTATGGAAATGCCTCTACCAAATAATCTTAAACAATTGTGAGGTCTACAAGGCAAGATATAGTTTATAATTAGGTTCATTTCTTAATTGGCAGATAAGTACCACCTAATTACCCACCTCTTAAGGAAAGGGGTAACATTTCATTGGGATGAAGATTGTCAGATAGAATTTGCAAATCATAAAACATACTTGGCCAATCCACTAGTTTTACCACCTATGACACAAGGAAGGCCATTACTTCTTTATATATCAAGCACAAAACATGTATTGGGGGCACATTTGGTTGAGCATGATGACCATGGTAACGAACACACAATTTATTATTTAAGCCACACATTCATAGATTATGAACATAATTATATGCCTATTGAGAAGGCATCTTTAGCTATGGTGTTTACTACTCAAAAATTGTGACATTATATGCTAAATAACAAAACTATTATTATGACCAAGGTTGATCCTCTTAAGTTTCTTTTATCTAAAACAACTCTTCAAGGACACATGGCTAAATGGATTATGCTCCTAAGTGAGTTTGATATTGAGTATAAGAATCAGAAGGCAATGAAAGGTCATCTTCTTGCAGATCAACTTATAAAATCTCCTATTATGGCCACTCAACCCCTCAAATTTGACCTTCCAAATGATTTTATCATGATAATATAACAAGCATCACAAGAACCTTAATAGTGAACACTCTATTTTGATGTATCTTTCACATCTTGAGGGTCTAGAGCTAGCATATTGTTGATCACACCATAGGGGGATTTGATCCCTAAAGCATTCTATATACAATTTTAATGTACAAACAATATGGTTGAATGTGAGGCATTGGTTGTAAGGTCTATCTGGACATATAATGGGATTATTCAAAGCTTAAAGGTCTATGGAGATTCATCTCTAATCACAAATTAGACAACTGATCAGTATCAAACAAGAGATGACAAACTTGTTCCTTATAAGCAAATTATCGATAATCTCAAAACATATTTTAAATCTCTATAGTTTGAGCATGTTACGTCAGTCAGCAAGGGATCCATCAACACCATGACAATAATTAGTTCCATGATTCAAATGCATTATAGTTTTAAAGAGTATCAATTCTTGATTGAAAATCTTCTTCAGTTGACACATATTCTATTAGATTTATAGAGGATATGAAGCATTGTTGATTCTAATCCCTTGCTTGACCTACCATGGTACCAAGATTTTTATAAGTATTTCCATAGCCATGTATTTCCTACCAACCTTTCCAACAACCAACATAAACTATTCCTTCATCACATAACATGTTATGTCCTCCTTGGAAACATACTTTATTGAAAAGGCTATGATGGAATGCTTCTTCATTGTTTATCTTTGGGAGAATCTAAGCTGGCATTAAAGGAGGTTCATAAAGGCATGTGTGGGGCCCATACCAATGGTGTAGTCTTAGAAAAGAAACTTCTTATAACAGGCTATTATTGGCTCAAGTTGGAGATAGATGCTTGTAATTATATAAAGAAGTGTGTTCCTAGTGAGAAATATGGTAACTTGATACATGCACCTTCCTTACCCTTGTAGCTAATTACAACATCATGACCATTCTCAAATCTGGTCTTCATCTCATTGGGAAAATTAACCCAACATCTTTAAATGGCCATAAGCACATTTTTACTGCAATTGATTACTTTACCAAGTGGATTGAGACCATTCCTCTCACTTATGTTACCAGGAAATAAATAGTCAAATTCATTCATTATCATATCATCTATTAATATGGCATCTCAGCTTGTATTATATTTGATAATGATAGATCCTTTACAAACCAAGATGTGAAATATTTTGTGCAAAATTCAAGATCAAGCACAAGAAATCCTCTTCATAAACCTTTAAGACAATGGATAAGCTGAGGCATCAAATAAAACCATTATATTCATCTTTAAAAATATTGTGAGCGATACTAGTCACAATTAGCATTTGCAACTTTTTCCTACCCTCTGGGCTTATATAACCAATCATCGCAGAAAGTTCAATTTTTTAAACTCTGAAATCAAATTTCTAGTATGTTGAATGTCAACGGGGAAAATGTTGGTTAATTGAGTTTGAGTCCTAGTTCTAAACTAGATAACATCATGCAAAAGAACATGAAATTTAATTAATATCTAGTTAATTTATTTTTAGAAAAACAAAGCCTTAGAAATGGTGGAAATAACTTTAGTTTATTTTTCATGCAAGATGTTTTATTTTCATTATTTGGATAAATTTAGAATGTTTTATTTATTTATTATAAAATCATGTTCACATTCACTTCAATAAGTAAATTTTTATTGATCTTTATTATTAGTATTGATAATGATTCAAATAATTTAAAGAAGTAATTTTTATTTTGGCTATCATGTATTTCTTCTGGTTATGCATGCTAGATATATTTAGTTGCGAGTCTCTTGTTTTCTGGTTCATTTTTGGGTAGTTTTTCATTTTTATGTATTTAAAAATCTTTAATTATGAAGCAAAAACCACATAAATATACTTTCCAAATGAATGGTCTATCATAATTTTTATTATGAATATTTATTTGTTTCTTATAGAATTTGGAATATGTCACTAAACTTATCTTCATGCCAAGGTTTTGTAGATGGTAAGGGGATCTTCAAGTATAGGTGTGTCCTCTTCCCCATAGAGAGCACAAAAAGTATAAATTACTTTTTCTCTACCTAAAATGAATCTCAAAAATACCTAACATCATAAGGCAAGTACTAAACAATGAAATTTTAAATATTGGAGGATGAATCACCTTTTGTTAATTCATCTATAAGTTTACTCAACATCGGAGATAAACATTTCAAGGTAGTTTATCACCTACACTTTAAATTCAAGTCTTAATTTTTTCTCTTTATGTTGTAAAAACACATTGAATTTGTATTTATACTTGACATGATGTATGCTAATTTGATAAATTTAATGTTTGGTACCCTTATAATAATTTTCCTCTTAATACTCTTTGATATCAATTAAACATATTGATTTAAAACATATTTAAATTCCATTGCATGCCTTGTACGATCTTTGGGATGACATATGTATATATAGATAGATAGATAGATAGTGTTTGCATAATATAACTAATTTTAACATTAGAATTATTTAATACCATATTTTTAAACCCTTAAATGTGATTAATATAAATACAAAAATATACATATTATCCAAGCACAAATGATTATGTACCTACGTTAATTCAAATTAATTAATTTATTTGTAATTTATGTTGCTACTCGAATGGCTTAAAATCTAACACCAACTTTATTACTAGAACAATATGTGGGATTTTCTCCTTGTGATGAAATATACCAACTTAATAGACATGAAAACCAAATTTAATCATCCAAAGTGAAATAATCTTCATTAACTATTAAACTTTTTGTCTAGACAATGTTAGTTTTAACTAGTGAGAGATTGTCGATTTCCTCTTACATGCAAGGTTTCCTCTTCCAAGTAGGATAAAAGATACAATTTATTGGGGATATGCATTATAAATTTAATATTATATATTAGTGTATGACATTGCTAATAATATCTATATTTATATGGCCTTGAATATTAATATTTAGGTAGTATTTATATGTTACTTGTACACACTTATTTCAAGATATAGTTTGAAAAAAAAACATTCATAGTTTTAAAAAAAATACACATGCCCACCAATACCACTATATTATTAATATTTATATGCACATCATGTGGCCTTATCACAAATTTCATGTGATCTCCAAAACAAATGAAATTATAAGCCACATACTATATCAAGCAATCACATCTAAATTATAAATCAGACATTTGTATATAGGTTGGGTAAAAATAATTAAGCTATGATGGATAAGCCCAATGTATTTTATAGTCACTTTTAATAAATTAACTTTATTTCCCACAAATATATCACTAATAACCCTTTGTAGAGAACCTATTAATTCTGAATTATTGGGATAGTGATACTTGACAAATCTCTTTCACTTTAAATATTCTTCATAAGAATAAGTACTAAAGCTACATCATAACACTTTTTTTATTTGAACTTATTAATGAGATTAAATGATCAACTTTAAAATTTAATCCATTTAATTGAACAATCCTTGCACTCATAAGGTACATATCAATAATGCCTCAGTTTTATAATTTCACTCCCTTTGAGGCAACAACCACTATGAATCATAATACATAATCAGTAAGAAGGCCAATGTTTATCATACTATAAATCTATTAAGTATCTAAATTTTATGTATGAGAAACCTTTTTTAGTAAAACTAATTTGATTATTAAAAATAAATTTTAAATTAAATCACTCATTTCATGTTCTAATAAATAAATCACAATTAATTAACACAATAATTGTAAAAAAATAATAAATTAATAAATTATAAGAACATCATGGTAAATATAGAGAGATAAAAATAGTATATATTTTTACACTACTATATAAGAACTATTGTAGAAATCTAACCTTAAAAACATGTGATAAAATCTATGAGAATTGTAATAAAGAAATGTGGGTCTATCTAAGGATAGTTCCAAGACTATACATTTCACTCCTATTTTTGGTTATATTGAACTTTACAATCCAAAAAAAATTCCTCAAATTTACATTTAACTTCTAGGTTTTATTTCCAAGGTTTTTATCTTCATTTCATTGCCCTAAGATCTCGTGATGTAATTATTGCTCAATTGAAACAATTTATAGTTTCTTACACTAAGGTGTTGATGAACCAAAGTAGAGTTCAAATTATAATCATTATCACATGATATAAGAATGATATGTTCTTAAAAAAATTGGTCATTTATCTCAAATATTATATATTTTCCAAGCAATGAAAAAACAAGTGGGTGTAATCCTTTACAAATATCGTGAGATTCATCCATCCTCTCCCATGCGAGTAGAATTAAATACTTTAATTTATCAACATTTTCATTTGAAACATGCACACATTCACATTACATAAACACACCTATGTAAACACACTAAAGTAGGGACATTATTTATATTTACAATTATAATACAAGACCCTTTTGTATGGAATATTTATTGCATTTTTACGTACTTAGACCACTTGTGTATGTTTGGTTATTTTTTGACACTTCCTAACCCATAATAAATTCTATATAACTTTTAATCCATTTATATTTCATCATAAGTCATTTGTTTTCAAATATAAGCCTTATTTTTTATATTTTCTAAGTTATTTACTCTTATTCTAGTGATCTATTTATTGAAAGTCAAATTTGTCTATTACAAGTCAACTATCAAGTATACCCTATGTAGATTCAAAGGATTTTTGAATTCATCCTTGTTATTTTTGTGGGTCCTTCACATTTGATTAATTTAGTTTCCCTTTTAGTTTCATTATTTTTATTTTTATTGGTTAGCCACATCTTATATATATATATATATATATATATATATATATATATATATATATATATATATATATAGGATGTGAAGGTGAAAAAAATTCCTAAAACTATATTTGGAGTCATTTGACTTTGAGAAAAAACTCTCTGAAATAGCCTAGATAAATTTAGCATATGTTTGATGCCTATGTGTTATCCATGCATCTAATTTTTCATGAAAATGTCTTTGTGATCTATTCTTGATTATTTTATTATAGATCAATGTGTCTACTTGTAAATTTCCATCTTATGTAAGATAAAAATATCATTATGTGCATGAGTCTGACATTGTATCCCTTTCACTTTGAAACCTAGATTAAATTTAAGTAATATGTTTTTGCCTATAAATGGGGAAGAAATATGGGTTATGGTGAACCCAAACACCCTCGACTAAGTGGGTAACCATTACCTACATATACAACAATTTTAAGGGGGATCAAACTACATGTAATTCTCTCAGTTAGGTACACATATAAAATATTACTTATGTGGTTCAGATGCAACTTGTATGCTACCTTTCAGAACATGAAAATGAGAAAATTTTACCTAGTTTATTTGATTTAGACTTGGCTAGTGCCTCTTCCTTATGATTTATTACTAACTTGGGAGATATATGGAAGTCTTTCTGAATATGAAACTATAGATAGATGTTTTCTTGATACTTATTAGATGAGTTTAAAATAGGGAATAGGATTATACCTATTTTGTATATATAGAGTAATATTTTGGTAGCTTATCATGCCACTAAAATATATAACATATGATTTGATCCATATGGATGATTTAATTTTTGAAAATCTATTCTAGGTGCATAGACAAATTCTACATAGTTCCTTGACTTCATACATCATTTACTATATGAGTATGATTTTAGGCATATAAATTAAAGAAAACATTAATCTAAAGATTATGATATAGTCTAACTAAGGAAATATTTTGATTAGGCACATATCAAAGGATTCATGTAGGTTCCTAATACAAATTAAAGAATGTCAATTCCATAAAAGGAAAATAGATAGGAGATATAAGGGTGTGCGAGATCCATATGTGTGTGTAGAAGTCATGTAATGTAAAAATAAGTCAATACTGACATTTTAAAGTGTCTAATACAAAAAATTTATCTTAAAATCTTCCATTTTTTGTTAGGATTTAATAATATTATTAATTTTTACATAGGTTTAAGTATTTTAAACGTATTATAGCTTACTAGTTTATATTTTATTATCGAGAAATGTATTCCCCTACCTTTTTTGTTAATCATGAATATTCTAGGTTATTAGCTCCAATTTTCTAGGAGGTTGTTATGATACCTCTATGTTTATATAATAGTCTTTGTTTTGTTCTCACTAATATGTTGAACATTAAATATTGTGTGACATTATTATCTCTGTGCATAATGTGTGTTCCACTCTCCAATTTACCAACAATGGTATCAAAGCTGCAAGATTTTTTTTGCCTTTCAAGATGATTTAAAAAAGAGTAAGGGGCAACAATTGTTTTTTTTTATATTTCCCCATCTGATGTAAATCATATTACGTTGAGTTTTTCTGTAGTCTAAATTTTATTTTTTTATTCTTTCAATAATTAGAATTAGTATCTAAGAGTGTGGTATTGGAACAAATATGAGTGCAACCTATATGATTTCATTTGCATGTGATCTCAATCTATTTATTCAAATATTATCATTATTTAGTTCTATTCAACATATATTTTTTTTCCATCTATTCCATTAAAAGGTAGGAATTAGGAATTGGTGCAGTGATTTCCAAATAGAACCCAAGCCTCATTAACTTTAGGAGTTCTTACTATGAGAATAATAAATTATCAAATTCAAGAATCCTTGACATTGCAGTCCAAAATCTAAGTATTGAGGACTATTAACACCTAGCCACCATAATTCTAATTAAAAATATCACAAGGATTACTTACTGGTACTTATCTAGTCATCTGGTATTTACCTAGATCTCACTAGTCTCAATCCACATGGCTTATGCATGATGCCTTGAAATGATTTGAGAGATATGTCATGTTGTTTCTATCTATTACAAAATCAACTCTGGCAGAATTTGGTTGATGTCTACTTGTAAGCTCCTGATCAATTCACATTTAATGTCATCCATCTCACCACATCTATTTACCTTGGTCAACTATCTTGCAGTTAGTTGTCATTAGGTATTCATATCGATTATATTAATATGTAACTTCTTTTTATTCATATGATTATTGAGTCATTTTGGTCAATATCTAATTATAGGGGTTATAATTATTTAAGTTTACTATTTTTAGATATTTTATTTAGCTTAGTATTAATAATTTTTGAAGAAGTCATGTATTTTTATCCTAATGATAATTCATGTCATAATCTAGGTTAAAATAATTATAAAAGTCTTTACCTTTAGTCAATGTAAATGTTATGACTTTTAAAAATTCATTTTAAATCAAAATATATTGTCATTAGGTTTTTGATCATCTATGTCAAAAATTCAAAAGTGTTAGTTTAAATATACTCATATTATAAAGGACACACTATCACTTATATGTGATGTCCTAATGTGTCATTATTATGGGGGTGACTCTATTCCCTTTAAAGCAACATGAATCTGAGTTACATCAACATATCAGTTGATTGAGTAGTTTCATTCACTAGATTCTAAAGCATACATAGAGGTTGGAGGATAATTACCATCCTATTTTAAATCATCTATGACAAGGTCACATCATTGATATGGTGACAGTTTTTAGTGTGTTTGTTTTATAATATGTGTGGTGTGGTTTTCAATAAAATATTGAGGATTATTTTCTAGTTTGGTACATCCTGATGAAGAAGATTATGGGGAGTAAAATCACTAAAGTAGTGATTGCTTCTTCAAAAAGGGTTTACAATAATATAGAAACCTCTTATCACCTCTAGGTTCATGGTCAACTTGTATATAGAAAACTAAAGGGGTTCATGGTAATATAGGAAACCACCAAATGTGTTAAGTAGAGAGATGTACTCCAATCACTTCTAGGTTTGTGGTAATCCTGCAAGGAAAAACCAAGATGTCACCAAGACCATTAAGCCAAAAAATTTCCACACCACCTCAAAGGTGAGTAGGCTATGTGAAAAGTGCAAAAAATTTTTACCATGTTTGAATTAATGGATGGTAGGAGTTAATAATTTTAAGCTTTTGAATGTTAGGATTTAATAACTTTATTAATTTTTATATATGTTTAAGTATTTAAAACCTATTATAGAATATCATATTTTTTTTATTATTATGAAATGTATTCATGTAATGTTTTTGTTACCCATGTTTATTTTGGATTATTAGATCCTATTTTTTAGGAGGTTGTGTTATGTCCATGGTATAAAATATCCTTTTTTTTGTTCTCATTAGTACGTTAAACATAATATATTGTGTGACACTATTATCTCTATGATAAATGTGTGTTCTGCTTTCCAATTTGCCAACAATTTTATTATATTATTATGTTTTCTATATTAATAAGATAAATAAATTGTATATCTTAGTGTGTAACCACCATTTATCTTCATGATGAGATTCTATGTGTTTATATTGATCGATGAATTTTTTTAATAAATCATGTAACAATAAATGTCCATATATGATATAAATTATGAGATAAACTACCAAAATAAATAGTTTGAATTTGAAGAACAATGAAGGAAAACACGTTTAAGTGGATGAACCATGATTTATTTTCAAGCCTTATAGATTTGATTGATTATTCCCTAATGAATAATTAGATAGGTTAATTATGACCTAACATGAGTGTCATTGTTAACTTTGTGTGTTTTGATTATATGTGACACAAACCTCATGAAGGAGTAGTTTTAGGCTATTCAACGATGTCAAACCTCAACCATGCTAATCATTTTATTTGTCTTTAAACTCAAGATGGAAAGGTGGAGCCCTATACTAGGCTCATATGTAAATTTGAATAGACTTAATCAACCATTGAAAATGGATTTAAGAGTCAAAATTATACCTTGAGTTTCTTTAGTACCAACATCCATGTCCCTTAATCTCATCAACTATCTCAATTTTTTTTATAGAATACAATAAATAGATATGTCACTGTAACCTAGATTTGATATATTTGATAACTTGTCACTAATGTACATGTGATTTTTTTCATACACCCAAAATTTATCTCAATATAAAAACATGTCCAATTATCTTAATCAAACTGAAAATTTGTGTCAATTTAAACCCTCTAAAATGTGTAAATATTCTCAAAAACTTAATTATGCATCCATGTAGTCTTTAGTTTCTATGACAAGCCCACTAAAATTTCCCATTTTCGAGATAACAAATGTATCTTGCAAGATACTCATTTCAAAATAAATTATTAAAATGTATTATGTTATATATTATTATGGAATTATTTAAATAGTGTGTTAACATGTGAATAATATGTCATCATAGTATGATTATATGATAAACTCATGTAACAAACATGTAGATTTAATCATACAAGTGTCATGTGAACATAGATATATAAATTAGGAATGTAATAATAATCATCACAAATATAAGCAGTAAATAATAATATACACATAAAGGTTCATGATATAGATTATGGTATGACACACACGTAAAAAAGTGGTTGATATGGATCTCAACACTACAATGCTGGAAAAACTCTTAGATGTAGCCGCACATAAGGACACATAATGTTAAGACCATGAAACATGAAATAAAAATACATGTAATAGCACTCAATGTCATGCATAAGAAAAAGCACTCATAGTACACTAAAAAAACACACAATATCAGACAAGGGAAGATCTACTCACAATGAGTAATCAATGATACTCTCTAGAAAATTTCACATTACAAGGTAAGGGCCATGCATAGAAAGAGTGATACAATGATACACTCAATAAAGAATTTTAACACAATATGGAAACACCCACACAAAACACAATAAATGACTAGCCTCAATGAAATGAAATACAAATGATGAAGTATATAACAAGTCAGTTTATTCTACACCATCAATCAATGTGAGTGTTATGACATAGAAAAGTAGCATATCAATAAAATTTAACACTATATAGAATATAAGCAAGATCAAGAAATATTTAAGAAATAAAATTATCCCAACATGATAAATTAAAAATCCATATAAAGATATAACCTATAAAAATGTGACCTATAGAATGACATGCCTTAACATGGACATGGCCCCTAGGTCTAGGAATATCACATATCTATACAAATTCATATATGATTAATAAAATATATGTCTTTATTCTCACTCACATCTATCATTAAATAAAAGTGTATAAAAAATGATATGTAATATACCAAACATGTGACAAAATAAAATAAAATGAATGTACTAACTTTAAAAACATTTTATACTTAGGTCATGAGTTTCTTAATATTTAAATTACTTAAATTCTTGAAATATATATATATATATATATATATATATATATATATATATATATATATATATATATATATATATATATATATATATTTAATATATGTTTTTTATTATGTTCATACTAACCACCAATATCATCAAATTGATGTTCATATGTGTCTCTTATATCAAATGTGGCAATAGTGATGTGTTGTGAGCAATTAATCTGATATGTATGTGTATCTAAATCTAAGAAGTTACTCTCTTATGCAACATAATATACATCATTATCATCAAGAATCATAGAATAACTTGTATGATGAGTGACTTTAGTAATTGTAGTATCTTGCAGAATCCGTTCTTTAGTATAAACATGTGATTTTGTTCTTTGTTGAATACATGAAATAATTTATAACACTAGATTGATTTATGATGAAGAGGATAATAGGTCCTATGAGTTTTGAATAAACATCTGATGTAATGGGCATTGAAGCATTGATCATATAGGAAATGTGATTACTTCCTCCAAACTATTTGTGTAGAATGAACGCAAATGTGTTATATAAATGACTCTTGTGGGAGTGGGAGTTAGGGTAAATTTCAGTGGTTATTTGCCATTAATTCATGAATCTTTCAGTTTTAGAAATTGGCATTTGGATAATTTATTGGGTGGTCGACAATGTGGATTAGATTAAGTTATGTAGGTGTATATTTTTCAGGTAATCTCACCTAATATTTAAAATAAATTTTATACATATAAATATAATTCACCACTCCATCAAAAGTCAATATGAGATTATTCACCATTATATGTAATATATATTCATTCAAGGATCACATTTATGAAGCATATCTACATAGTTACATTCCAAAGGAATTTGTGTTACTCACTAGCATATTTGTCACATACCCAAAATATTATAACCCATCAAACAACAGAGATGTCATTTGATAGTGTAACTATCATTCGATAGTGCAGTTATCATAGGACACCTATGTCAAAAGACAACAATGTGGTTGAGTAACAAGAATTTTGTCAACAATGATTCTATTGAACAATAGTGATACTATGGAATGATAGCAATAATGTTGAGCAATAACATAGCTATCAAATGATAGTAGACTTATCATTTAATTTTGTGTTTGTTGTGGAATGACACTCCTATCATTCAAAAACAAAACCTTGTCATCTAAGAAAACTACTACCATCCATCTATGAGTTTTTAATTTATTTCATACATCAACATAATCTCTATAACAAATTATGTTTTACATAAAAATTTCCTTGCATACATAAATATCATATGTTAACTTTCATCAAACATTTAAAACACATAGAAAATCACCACAAAAACATAAATTCATTTCTATATGAGCAACCAAAATTTACCGTGGTGAGAGTGGAAGATGAAATGTATTCAATTTGATGGGACTCATGGAATACTTGTAATTATATCTAATCCATTGCCATTTACATACTTTGAATAATTTATTTATGAGATGATGTCATATGTTTTTATATTGTTTTATATTTTTTTAATTGTGTCATTTAGTTTTTGTAATCGTATGCATGGGATGCGTAAGTGATACAGATTTTAAACACAACACATTTTTAGATTACATAACCAATGAATTCCCTAAATATATTCATACAAGTTGGAATAAAATGCTCTAATCAACCACTCAGAAACAATGTTGTATTCTACTTATCTAGGTAAATAGTCATTGGTACTGAAAAATTATATGTTTCAAAAAATAATTTTGTTTTTACTAGTCAATTACAAAATGTTGTATCATTATTAGTGGGAAAGTTCATGAATTTATTAACGATATTTTAGAGAGACAGAGACAAAGATATAAAACATTTGAGCAGAAAATTAGGACTAGAAGAACAAGATATTTCATAGCAGAGCCCTATTATTACTTAATTTTGTATAACATAGTTTATTATTTTTCATACATATACACATCATTATAAATAGATTAATTTTTTTTAATGATTCATTAAAATTTTATAATATTTACATCCATAAAATTTACATAACATTACTTATTGTTTTTTTTAATAATTATTGTTATGAAGTTAAGGTCAACAACATTGTCTCCATACACTTGCAAGTTTATTTTTACAAATTTATTTATTTGTAATATTAATTTAAATAAGTATGTTAATATAAAAATATTGTCAACAATATTAAACATTTTATCTATCCTTGTGTATGATTTAATTAAGAAAAAAAAGAATTTGTTTTTCAAAAACATGTGTATACATGTACATGTGGTAAATAGTTATTTTTTCACAAAACATTACCATGTCATTGTCAATAATGCATCAATTTTATAAATGTTTATAATATGTATTTATAATTTTATATATTTATAACTTATATTAAAAATTATACAACTCATCTTGTTATATTATCATATAATTCTATCTAAATGACTCTAAAATTCTATTCAAGTTTATGTTTTATTATTTTAAGAAGAAAAAAATGGCACTTTAAAACCTCCATTTAGTTCCTGATTACCATAAACTCATATATTGGCATTGTAATGTCTATAGATGCTCAAGCTTTACTTGGACTTTCTCATCTTAGACTTCAATGTGAAACACCACATATGATATAACTTGAACCTTATTAGTAATTGTAAAATATCCCCCATACTAGTATGATTGAGTTTCATTGTTCCTCTATTTTCCTAAATGAAAATGGATTTTATAATAAAAAATGTGCCAAATTTGAGATACTATGATGGTTGAGTACCCTTAAAAATCATTTTCTAATGGAAATAGATCTGAAATAAATTATTAAAATAGGGAATGAATCTATCTTCATGTAGATTGAACATGCTTGTAAAACCAAAAGTTGTGTAAGAGAGATTATGACAGTTAGAAAACTAGGAACACAGGGTGAACCACAACTAGAAGAACCATATACTTTCCAATATGAACACCTTAATGAATGATGCACATAAGGAAGTGATTTTTCTTGGGTTTGATAATGGCATTCCATATTGTCCAAAATATATGTATCCACACCAGCTTAGAAGATTTGAATTCATGATGAGCATTCAAAGACTCAACTTCAATGTGTTGTGGAGAAATAAATTGATATCCAACCTAGGTTAAATGAGTATAAATAGGCAACTTCAAGTATGTCCACCATCTAGTGGGTGTTTATACATGAATTTTATGAATTTGCTCATCTGACATGTCATTTCATGCCTTCATAATTAACACATTATCATTACTCTTTAATTGTAACTTATCATGAAGGTTAGGCCATCGAATATTATTTCTTAAACATTTAGAAAACAACACATGATATTTTATCGATGCCCTTCATAAATAGAATTTTCATTTTAACCAAAAGGACCAAGGCAAGCAGGATAGTATAGTAATAAATAGGTAGATTCCATCATAGATAATGTGCATTCAGATAAATTCTAGATTTTAAGGTATTCTCATCCCATCTTAAGTGAGGTTTAAGTATTTCCAAAGATTTATAAATGCTCTGAGTAATAAGGAAACCAAAAAAATTCATTAGGACATGGTGATAAAAACATTCTAAAGTTTAAGACCCTTTTATGGTTTCATTCCTAAAGGGATACCTTGAGTAACACAATATCTAAGTGGAATTTTACAATACTTATCTCCTTATGTGGAATTTTTTTCCATCTATTACAAGGCAAAGTGCCTTAGATTTTGACATCCATAAATCCAAACCATCGTATCTTTTTAGGTGTACAAAAAATATCTCATTCTACCTTATGAACTACATTAAATTCCTCAATTTTATCCAAAATTAAAACTCTAATAAATATTTTATGTTTTTCATAGAGTTCCTTAGAAGGATACTCATAGAAAGACTAATATAGGTATATAACTTACAAATATTATAAAAAAATTCTAAAACTTTCCTACTAGGGAAAGACGTTGGCATCCCAAAACATAATCTTGTTCTCCACTCTTTAGACCACATAAATCTAGATATAAAAAATAAATACATAGAATTCAATGTAAATTCCCATGAATATGAATTACTCACCAATGTGAATCTAGTACCATTTATACTTTTGTAACCACTGATGTAATGGATAGTTATGTTAGATATAGCACTGCATTTTTCCTTCTATTCAATAGAAAAAAAAGAATCCATATGAAAAATATTGATGAAATTCATATTTTTTGTGATGGATGTATGTTCCTCAACCTTGGTGAGGATGAATCATTTACAATGTGGACCTTAACCACCTGATTGTGAGACATGAGAACGTTAGTGACTTTAACAAAACCTCTAGAGGTGTCTTAGCTATGAGATAACTTAATCATTCACCATACAAAATATACATTAGTGGAGCAAACGAAAATCCTTGAAAAGTAAATTTGAACAAGCCAAAATTTTCATATTGGACTCTTTTAATGGTGATATAATCACCAACATTCTAAAATATCAATTTTACTATTTGCATAAACCTTGACCTAAAACCCAAAGTTTACAACATCGCAAGGATAAAGGGCCATTAAATAGTTTTTTGAAATTTATTAAAATAAAATTGTATCAACATATACTTCTATTGTCAAGATAGACTCCATTCCATCACTTCCTAGACAAAAATAATAAATTTTATGTTGTATCGATTATGAACAGATCTAGTTTGCTTAGACTATACAATGAGAGACAATGAATATATAACACTAACACTTTAAAATTTATCTTAAGATACAATAAAAATTGTTATTTTCCTTCAGTTTAACTAATGAGATTTAGGTAACAAACCTTGGGTATTAACATAATGTTAGCTTGAATGATGATTTTTCCAATGGAATAGGTATAAATAACTTTAAGGTAAACATTTTTAAAACACCAAAAAATTGGTATCCTAAATAAATTAATAAAATGTATAACAAAATCTTATAATTATTTGTGATTTGTTTATTTCCTTTGTTGCCAATCATAAACCACTTGTTTGTATTCAATGAGTTTTGAAGAAATAAGTTGTAGACATTTCATAAGATTATCTTCTTAAGATGGTTTGGAACATTGAATATTAAAAACCTCATCGTAATGAAAAAATAATTCTTGTAAAATATTCTATTGAATAATGAGCCTTGTGTTATTATATTTTATCACCTTTCCTCAATCTATTTAGATTGGAATAGAAGAGGGAAAATTTTTTTAATAGAATCCCTATCTCATGTCTTCAACTACTACATACCATCTCTAATTTGAGTGTCGCAACCATGATGATGATCATACACTTTGATTTTGTGTTTCACTTGGAATTATCCTTTAATAAATTATCATTAAATGGAAATAATACAAATTCGTATGAAACTATAACGTAGTCATGATAGAAGGAATCATGGGATTTGTGGAGTTATTTTTCATATATGTGTAAATATAAATAGATCTATAAATGTTAGCTTCCCACCACTATGTTCAACTAAAATCAATAGGATTTTGAGGGCTTACATTATGAATTTGAGTGATGTGATTCCTATTCCAACTATGTTTTAAATGGGTTACATTGAGATCAATTTTTAATTTATTTGTCTTGATTTATTGAAGTAGGCACTCAAATTCATATTTTATGGGGAGTTGGTTTTAAAAAATAACTCTTGGGGTAAAACTAATATGGTAGTTAAAATTATTGGTAGAAGTAAACAGGTTCTAAGATGGAAATAATGCTTTATCATGTATTTTCACCACCTTGTTTGAAAATGGATTAGGTTAACCACAAATAAGTGATGGAAATCTAATAGTGGTGATTGGGATAGAACAAACAAATTTTATTATGCATGTATAATTGTGGCTATATTATCTTATTTCACCACCACATAAGAAATATTGCCTCTTCTTCTTCCCTATGTTCAACCAAATTCAAATTTTCTATAAAAACTCCAATCTAAATTTTAAAATGTGTTAATATTACATTGGCCAAAAAAATCATTTCAAGAACATCATTCAAATCATAAATGTTAGAAATACCTAAATAATGACCATTAAAATATAAAAGAGTATACTAACTGACATGAAAGATTCAATTCCTAATTGACATTTTGTTGCAATTAAGAAGTGAAAATAAATGTCATAACTTACTCGCATCTACTTTCATTACTTAACATTAGAAAAAGAAACTCCTTTCCAATTGTATATGGTAGTGGGGTGAAGCAAACATTTAGATAATTTAAGTTCTTGCAAACATGATACTTTCATATTTGAAAAACATTGAGAAGTGTCCATTACCATGAACTTTAAGATGTGTCAGTAAGGCCTTGCATTTTTTAAGATTACTCTTAAATTGGTAAATTTCTAAGTTGATGTTGAATTCCATATCCGTCAAAAATCTATTAGAAACATATACTTATTGATTTCATTTTGTGAAGTCATTGAGTTGTAAATATTATAGTAGTTTCAAAAATCATATAGTGTTACAAATAGATTACTCTATGACTACTTTGAAAATTATATAGTGTTACAAATTAAATAAGCTCTATAACTATTATAAATATTCAAGATAAAGGTAATATTGATTTATTTTTTATAAAATTAGGTATAGAATTATTTTATAAATGTGTAGGAGAATCCAATGACCTAATACAAATTCTTCTTTTCAATGAGAACCCAAATTGTTCTGCAACCAAAAATAGGTGTATATTTATTTTATAAATATATATGGCATCCCAATATAAATTCTTGGTTGTCATGACAATCTAAATTATTAGATATTAAATTATTTATTATAATTAAAATAATAAATTATTTTTTATTATTATTAGAATAATTTTTTTTATAATTTAACTTTTATTGATTTTAAAAATAAACTATGATAATAATTTATTTTTATTCTTTTTGTAGTATATTATCTTAAAATAGTTTAAATATTGATATGACACTTTAACTGGTATTTAAATGAATATAAGGTTTATGAAATCATTTTAAATGGTAGGAATTATTTGGATTTTATAATGAATCTAGTATTTTTGAAATTATTTTAAATTAGAAGATTTAAAAGATTGACGGGATAAATATAATTATTAGAAAGGCATTTCAAGTTTTCAAAGAGTTGAAAAATTGCTAAGGCAGTATAAATTGGATGAGTAATGTGATTGTTGGGACACAGGGAGTGAGAAGAGTGAAAATATAATGAAAAGACGCTTTTGGATAATTATGAGGATATTAAAAGGTAGGGACAAAAAAATTAATTAAGAAAATTATATTTAACTCAAAATATTTTAAAAATAAAATTTATTATCTATACTTTATTAATGAACCAAAATTACTATCAAGACCAAAAATTACAATAAGCTAACATCCAAAATAATAACTTAGAATTAATTTGTATTGATTAAATTAAAATAATTACAAACCATTCATAAATAATCCTCTAATTAGAGATATACTTTACATGCGAAGATTGAAAAAAAATGAAATCTATAAAAAAAACTTCTATTATTAATAGTTTCAATTTTTAGTAAGTTTCACATGCAAGCATGTGTAGCTCTAAAAATATCCTGAAATAATATAAATATTAAAATTATCATATAGAATGAATTTTAATTTAATTTCACATTCGGTCAGAAAATATACAATATTTTAAAATAAATAATCCAAAAAAAATCATTAAATTGTAATTTTAAACCCTCAGATAGTCTTCATTGGCCTCCAACATTTTTAAAAAAATGCCTCTAAGGGGAAAGTGTAGCTGAGGGAATAAACTAATTTTTTTATATAGTCATTTTTGTATGTGGAAGAGGTTAAGTAGAGCTACGGATAAAAAAGTATGGCTTCCAAAAGTTTGGCCTATTTTTACTACATCATTATCCTCTGCTTGGCAACAACTCAGCTCCTATGAGTAGCCCTAATTTTACTTTTACCATTTTTATTTTTAAATATTCTTTAGATCCCATTCTCTAATCCAAGTGTTTTCTTTTTTCTACAATCCTTCCCACTAGACCAAATACTTGTTATAATTCCTTTGCTTGTGCTCACTATATTCATATCCAAAACCTACACTATTTTTTCCTTCTTCTTTGGAACCTATTACTATAACTTATTTACTAATCTTCATCACCTTCACCATATTCTCCATAGAATTCATATAAATATGAAACATTAAATACTAGATAGATACCAAAATTCTATGGTAAACTCACCTCAAAAGCATTGTCATTAATTTTTTTCACAATTTTGAATTGACTAATTTTCTCTTACTTCAACTTGTTGTACATACCTTTTGTAAATATTTTATTTCCTCATGTAAACCATTATCAAATCTCCTTAAAAAATATTAGATATTCTTCTGACATCTTTTGATGCTTTATATTTCTCATTACTTTCCTACAACTTTCTTCTTAATCCTTTTAATTATTGAATATGCTCTACAAATGTTTCTACATCATCATTAATTCGATTTAAAATTGGTAATTTTATAAAATATAAAATAACTATAGGATTTTTTCCATAAAATACTTGAAATGGTGATTTTTTGGTTGATCTATTCACTAACCTATTATATGTAAACTTATCTTGTGGTAAAGCCAAGCCCCATTACTTGGGATTCTCTCCCAATCTCCAAAAAAAAAATTAAGATCCTATTCATAACTTTTTTTGTTGATATGTTTGTGTGTGATATACACCACTAAAATTTAACTTATAACGCAACTACTTCCATAAATTCCCCTATGAATGAATTACGAAGTTCATGTCCATATCTGAAATAATAGTTTTGGGAACACCATGCAATCTCACAATATCCTTAAAAAATAATTTTATAACTCTAGTGGAATCACTCATTTTATTTTATGAAATTAAATTAACCATCTTATAAAATCCATCTACAACAATAAAAGTTCAATCATGACTTCTATATTTGCTTGGTAATCCCAACACAAAATCCATACTCAAATTTGTCCATGGTCTTATTAAAACTAGTAATGGAATGTAAAGTCCAATATTTTGTGCATGTCCTTTAGCCACCTTATATATCCCACACCTAAACATATACCTTGTCACATCTCTATTTATATTTTTCCAAAAACACCTTTCCTCCACCAAAGTCATTGTAGTCATCTCATGAAAATGTTTGACCAAACCTCCATTATGTAATTATCTTAATAAATACCTTGTAGAGACCCAAATTGAATGAATAATTGTTTCCCTTTGAAGACATAACCTTACTTAATAAGATACTCACCATTATTATTATATGTCTCACCTATTAACAGATTCTTGCACTACTGAACTACTTTGCCAAAATATAATTCATTAATAGCTTCAAATCTAAATACCGCAATTGCCATAGTAGTTAATAATAATACTATCCTACTCAATGCATCATTTACTTAATTATATTTTCCTAATTTATATTTCAACACAAAATTATACCCTTACAAGAAAGATACTGACTTTGCATGCCTATTATTCAACTTATTTTGTATATTCAAATACTTCAAAGCCTCATGATTTGTAAATAGGATAAACTCCTTAGGCACCTGGTAATCCCTCTAATGTCTTAATGTTTGTACAATTATATATAATTCAACATCATAGTTATAATAATTTTTTGTTACATTATTCAATTTCTCACTAAAATATTTTATTGTCTTTCCTTCTTGACTTAGCGCATTGCCAATTTTGTCAATTGAAGCATCACAATCAACCTTAAACACTTAGTTAAAATTTTGTAATGCTAAAATTAATCTTATTGTAATCTAATTCTTCAAAAATTCAAAGATTTCTATGGCTACTCTAGTCCATCTAAATTCCTTCCCTCTCATGCAATCTGTTATTGGTGCCACAATACTACTAAATTTGTTAATAAATTTTATATAAAAAGTTGATAATCCATGGAAAATTCTTACAACTGTAATAGTTTATGGTATAGGCCACTCAACAATTGCCTTTATCTTTTCTTCATCAATTCTCACCCCATTTTTTGAAACTTTAAATCCCAAAAATTCCAAACTCTTCTGCATAAACTTGCATTTCTTTAAATATGCATAAAACTTCTTTATTAACAAATCTAGTACTATTCTCAAATATTGTAAATGTTCTAATTTAGTCTTAATTTAACTTAAAATATCATTAAAATAAATAACCACAAACATACCGATATGTTCTTGTATCATTTTATTCATCATCCTCATAAATGTGCTAGGTGTATTACATAATCCTAATGGCATCACCATCAACTCATGTAAGACATCCATAGTCTTGAATGTATTTTTCCACTCATCTCCTTCATAAATTTAAATTTGATAATAACCACTCCTTAGATCAATCTTGGTAAAATATTTTTCTCTTTCATACACATCCATCATATCATCTAAACGAGGTATAAAAAATTCATAGCTGATTGTAATTTGATTAATTTATCTATTATCTACACACATTCTCCATCCTCCATATTTTTTTGGAGTCATCAATGCTAGTGTTACACATGGACTCATACTCTTCCTTATCAGCATCTTTCTTAAAAATTTAGTAACATGTTTATTTAATTTTGTATGTTTTATTAGACTCATCTTATAAGCCACTTGATTGGGCAGAGTTGATCTTGAAATCAAATCATTGTGATACTTAATATCTTTCTTTAGTGGTAAACCATCCAACAACTCATCAAGAGTAACATTTACATATTCTTTCAACACACTTATTGCTTTTATTGGTATTTTCACCATTTATGTGTCTTTATTCTTTACTACTAATAAATAACAAAAACCTTCTACCTTCATATCTTAGATAAATTCTTTAGTAGAGAGCATGCTTTCTATCTTCTTTTCCTCTTTAAGACATAACAAAACTACCTTTGTACCACCTTTCCAAATAGTGTGTGTGTTCATTTCCCCATCATGAATTACTTTGTTGTCAAATTACCATGGTCTCCTTAACAACACATGACATGTATCCATCATAATAACATCATAACATATTTCATCATTATAATTTTTTTCTATAGAAAATTTGATTAAGAACTTATTATCTACTGTGACCTCATTCCCTTTCTTAAATCATGAAAATTGAAAAAGATTAGGATGCTTTTCACGTTTTAAAAATAGTTTATCTATCATTTTTTATAAACCATATTTTCATAACTACCACCATCTATAATTATGTTTCACACCTTTTCACCCAAAGTACATCTTGTTAAAAAAATATTTGATCATAACCATGCATCACCACATTCTTTATTCTACACTTGTTCCTTTCTTGGAGCAATCATTGTTCTTCTCATCATGATATTCTTTCCAACATTTGTTAGTTCAATATAAGTATTTCTCTCTTCTATCTTAGCCTCAACTAGATTCACTTTTAGGAGATCCCCTTGCCTCCTTTTTTGATCTTCATAATGTGGACACTCAAATTCCATGTTCCCTTCGTCTCCACATTTATAAAAAAATATAAGATCTACATTGATTTGAAAACTATCCTCTAGCACCACCATAACCTCATCCTCTCTAAAACTCTCTTCCTCTTTATGGGTATTGAAACTCTTGCCTATTCTCATCTTCACTTTCTACACCACATGATGATTCACCTCTCTTATTATTAAACCCACCTATGGTGGTGTTAAATCCATTTCATCCCCTTATTAGAGGGAATCTATCTCTTCTTGAATCAAGAGACATTCTTCTTAAATTTTGTTATTTTTTTCCTTTTAAAACTAATTGATAAGACTCCTTCATGCTAAATATTCTATTCATGATTGATTCATCTTGAATAGTAAATTTAAAACCATTTAAATATGTTGCAATCATCCGCCCTTCTATTTCATCATGATCCACTTGTATGGAAATCTTATAAAACTTATTTTTATCCTCTTGTACATTGAGAAACTTTTACCTCAAATTAAGGAATCTTCTGTATATGGTTTGTGTATAATTTGTAGGAGTTAATTTCTCCATCTTTTTCCATGAATTAATCTTCTCTTTAAATTTTTTGTATCTCTTTTTCTGAAATTTATCTCACCAAATCATTGCATGAGCTTTCAATTTCTTGCATGCAAACTTTACCTTCTTGTCTTCTCTCATAGTTTTCCACTCAAAAACCATTTCCATGTTATTCATAAAATATATAAACTCCTCTATTTTAAACTACCTACATAGTCTAGAGCATCAACTTGTATTGCTTTATTTCTTCCTTCTAAAACCCAAACCATTCTCTCTTCCATCGATGGTGCTTGATCTTGATGTTCTTCTTACTAAATATTTTCATCATGATCTGTGTCTTTTTTGGCTTCATCATCACCTTCTCTTCTTCTCTAATTGGTGATAACCTCTATTAATTATTTCACTTGCCTCTGTAACTCTTGTATAGTCCATTTCATCTTCACAATACCTCCTCATCCTCTCAACATTTCTTGCTCCTCCAAAATTCAACTGGCTATAATATCAAATAATGAACCAAAATTACTATCAAAATCTAAAACTATAATAGGTCAACATTTGAAACAATAACTTAGAATTTATTTGTATTGATTGAATTAAAATAATTAAAAACCATGCATAAACAAGCCTCAACTCAGAAATAGAGTTGGCATGCAAAAATTCAAAAAAATTTAAAATCTAAAAAACCCTTCTATTTTTAGTGGCTACTATTTTTGATAAGTTTTACATGCAAGTGCATGTAGATCTACAAATCTATCTAAATACTTGAGACACTAAAATTATCCTATCAGACTAATTACAAATAAAGTTCACATCCGGTCATAAAAATATGCAATTTTAAAAAATAAGAAATCCAAAAATATCATTAAATGATAATTTCACACCTTCAGATGCTCTCATTTGGCCTTCAAAAAAAATAAAAAATATATCTAAGCATAATTAAGGATTAGTAATGTAATGAACTTTTCAAGACGGTCGTTTTGATGTGTAGAAGAGCTCAAACGAAACTACGAATCAAACGGTATGGTTTCTGAAAGTTTGGGCTATTTTACTGCATCATTTATTCAATCATAAAGATCAATGTAAACTAATTAAATTTAAAATCATTCATTCATATATATATATATATATATATATATATATATATATATATATATATATATATATATATATATGAATGTATTTTATGTCATTTTATTTTTTTGGGTGTTCTTCATTTTGTTTTTACAATTTTTCTTTATTCTCATAGTATTTAATTATTAATAAATTAATTTAGATATTTTTAAATTATATTTTCAAAAATAATTGAATGCATCAATTTTGATGTATTTATGTTAGATATCTCTTATAGTTTTATTTATTGAAACGTTTTAAATCAATTGGTTTTATTTCATCACCTTATTTATAATTTTTTATATTGACTGGGAATAGATGACCTTAATTTAATTGAGAATTAATGTATAGAGCTCATAAATATATAATATCACAATTGTTTGGTCACCTTGTTCCACATTAAAAAATTATTCTATAATAATAAAATGAATGTCAAGTTTAAAATAAAAAATTTAATGAACAAACTCAAAACATTACAATTCATCACTATCCTTAATTACCATTATAACTTACACCTCTCAACATAATCATTATCTATAAATTATTATCCATAAAATTATCCAATATACCTATCCACGGTCTAAAGTTGAATTTAAATATTTATATATTATAAAGTGAGGGGTCATTAATATAATTAATTAAGGCTGATATCATTCAAGAATATAATTAATTAAAAAAATAACAATAGATTGTTATAATATTACATGGACCTAAATATTATACGTGAGGAATGCTTATATTCTATTAAATGTAGGACTGTGTTATATTTATATGTAACCTGATTTTACCTCTCGTAATAGGTACTATATGAATCACAGAAGATAAATAATTGATTATCTTCAACCATTGAAAAAGTTTGGAAAAATGTATTAGTTTAACATGTATAAATGTTAATAATTGAAAAAATGGAAGATTATTTTATTACAGTATTAGAATTTAATAGTTTGTGCAGAAAAGAGTACATTTGTTTTTAGTATAACACTTGTTACACTCTCAACATAATATGTTCCAAGTTATAATTTTTATCACAAATATATTATAGATAACTATTTTGTATAGAGATGACACTTATCGTGAGATCTTTTTAGGGATATTTTTTTCTAATTTATTATCTCAAATTTAATGAGCACTAGTGAATTTGAGTGAAACAAGATCAAAGAGAGAGCTTGTATGTACTTGTACAATATTTTTGAAGAAACGATAATTTTTAATTTCCCTTATCCAACTTGACTTTCGTTATTGTATTATGAGCTATTGTTTCGTAGTTTTAGTTTCTAGACAGATCATATCACTTCTCATGTTTGTTGATAGTTCTTTTATGATATCATGGAATAAGAGCATTTCCAAGAACCAACACCACTAGATCCAGACATACATTCAGAGGGATTTTGTCAAATAACAATTTTTTTGGGATGTTTATAAGCGCACCATAGCCCCGATAAGATCCAAAACACACATTTTCTGTACTTCTATCACGCAGTTATTAAGGTTTCCCAAGCATTTTGAAAATATTGGATGATATTTGCATCATTTTTTTAAATCAGTTTTTCATTATTTATATTTGGAGTCAAGCCAAATCTTTTATTTTTATGCTGTTCTCTCTCAATTATGTTTTTAAATAATATGCGATTCCTTTTACATGTTTATGCATATATCCAACGGGCGTCACGATGTAGTAAGATAGGGTGACGTTACTTATAGAGGGATTTAAGGTAAATAGATTTTTAAGATTTGGCAAGGCCGTTAATATTCTTAATGGTATGACCAAGTGTTATTTTGCATCTGATATAGATTTCAAATATAATTGAAATGCATTTTTACTTCATTATTTTAATCCCATATAGCTTAACAAAATGCCATAATTTAATCTATCAACTTTGTCTACATCATTTGTTTTACATGCTCTAATCCTATGTGCTTAACAATATAAAAACATGGTAACGTGCATTTTTTTGTACCAATCGTGTTCTGTCACAACCCAAAATATTAATGGTTGCTAATTTACTGTGAGACGATTAAATAGACATAACCGATTCATAATTCTTCGTTGATTTAATTATGCGACCTGATTACTTCACTGCTTACATTTCTTTGTGTGTCTGGTGCATATTTTGGATTTGACATGAGATTTTTCTAATCAACACTTTCCACCTATTCTGGACATCAGGACAATTATGAACGATATTGTGCGTTCGTAAACATATATCCCAACTGAACAACTTTGTGTCACAAAACAGAAGATAAGACTCTACTTAGGCCATCGATGTGCATGTTCTCATTTCCTTATCAAATTATATAACATTGGCAAGTAGTTTCTTGCTAATTTATTTCTTTTATATTAATTTATTTATATACCAACAAAAGCCAAAATATAAGTGATTATATTCAAGTGAGCAAAAATTTCGTTCTACTACTACATAATGTTTTCACCTCAATCACCAAGCATTGAGTGAGACTGCTCCTATTGTAGTTATCAAGCTGCACAGCCCTCAGAATTTCCATCTCCCACTCACGAGCAATTGGTGGGCTCATATTAGAATGCCTGCTAATTTATAGGGTGTTAGTTTTAAAGCTAGTTTTAAAGATGATGCTTCGCGGGAGCAGATAAGGAGACTGCTTTAAATCGAACCTTTGTTTTTTGTTTTTCGTCCTCAGCTTAATTTTAAACAGCTTTATTTAAGCAGCTTTAAAGCTGTTTTAATGGTTTTGTGTTGGATCGAAGTCCTCTATATATAGGGGCTGCTTGTAATAGGATATATACATCAGAAAGAACTTGAATAAAATAAAAGTCTTATTCTTTGCTGTAGCAGTTAATCAGTATTCAGTTTGGTATCAGAGCCACGACACAGGACAGGGGAGAAGCGTCCGGGCAGAAGCCAATACGGAGAAGAGCAGGTTGTGCGTGAGAAGGTGAAGGTCAAGAGTCAGGAGCAGTGCGCAGGTCAAGAAGAAGTCAGGTTAGATAGCAGCTTGGAAGAGCACTGGTCAGACGCAGGCAGCAGTCAATAGGCAGTAGGGTTGGATTAAATTGCAGCTGAGGGTGGGAGAAAGAACCAGCCAGCAGAAACTGCAAAAATAAAATAAAATATATATAAGAAATATCCCCTGGTCGAAAGGACATTGTAAAGAGAGACAAAAAAATACAGCACTAAAGGATCTGTCATCAAATAAAGTGTGCAGGGCAAGACAAGTAAAGAGAGTCACCAACTTATAGTCAATCTGCAGCATTAAAAATAATGGGGGAGAAATACGGAATTTATTCGCTGAAGAAAATGACGGCAATGACCAACATTGTCACTCAACATTAAATTCCAACTTTTACATGCAAAAATTACAATTTTTGGTCAATGAAAAGGAAAACATTGTTTTGTTCCTAGGATGTATGGAATCTTTTGGAGAACGGATTCATAAAACCCGCAAATCAAGTAGAATATCATGATTTAACACAAGTAGAGAAGGATCTTCTAAGAGAAAACAAGAAGGATGCAAAAGACCTATTTTTTATTCAACATGAAATGGATATGTCTATTTTTGCAAGGGTTGTAGTAGCAACTAGGTCCAAGAGGACATCGAATTTACTAGAAATAGCATATTAGAGAACCACCAAAGCAAAAATGGCTATATTATAGTATTTTAGGAGAAGTTTTGAGAATGTGTAGATTGAAGATTCAGAGTCCATCAATCTTATTTTTTCGTTTGTTTGATGAAATATATCTATATAATAACAAAATATATAATATACAAATAATTCATTAAAACAACAATCGGTATGGAAGCACGCCTCAATGACAGACTAGGCCAAGCCTAAGAATATGAAACAACAAAAGGAAAAACAATATAAGAGCCTACCTACGAACAAGTCATTAAAGCATAATAAAAGAGAACATTAAGCTACTAGAGCAAAGTTAGAAGGCAGAGGATCCATATCATCAAGACTTTAGCCTAAACTTGGTAAGTTATTGCCACCTAGAATTGGCTACCCACAAAAAGCCTAAGAAGTGTTCTTATCATCTTCTTGTGGCCGAGTGGAGGAAATGGCCAGCAGAAGTATGGGAAACTTATCCAACATGTCCGACCAACCTTTAGGTTATGCCCCCAAGCATCTGGACATAGTGGAGGAAGAGCATCCCAACCATCCTACGCAACAAGGGAAGGACAAGGGTGTATTGACCCTCGTTGCTACCTAGAAGGGGTTATGCACTAATATGGAGTGCCACTATCAAACGAGTGCCAAGATTTGATGTGTCAGTGCCCACCTCAAGGTGGAATGGCAATTTTATCATCAAGTCTATTATCCTTGGGTGGAGATGGAAGAATCCATGCCATAGCACAAGGAACATCTCCCCAATGAATAAGACGGTCCTAGAGATGGTCAAGCTTAATTGAAACTTATTTGCTTGCACTTGTATCTGTAAAAAAATATTTGAAATAATAGAGGACTTGCTTAGAGAAAAAAAAATAAAAAATTTAAAAAAGAATTGTCAAATACTGTAGTATTTCTTTCTTTCCATAACCAACATAGAATCTTCACTCTGAAATTATGCTAGACTTAGGCACATTTAAAAGGCAAGGTGGGTTTATCTCTAGAAAGGATATGCTGGCATTGAAAAAATTTGGGCTGGAAGGGATTGAAGAGGTCATAAATCCATTTCTAAACCCTTTGAGTTTTGGATCAGTGTAAGAAAATATGAGGGAGTATTTCCATATGGCCACAAAAATGGCATGTGGGAAAGGAAATTCCTAAGTTCACAAGCCTTCTCCCTATAGGTAGACCTTGATATAAGATACACCAAGCAAAATGAGCTAGCTTAGGCTTCAAAAAAGCCGACCAAACATAGTGAAAATGGAATCATTAGATATAAACAGAGGAATGCAGACACCAACGGGAGTTAAGTTTGTCCCCCATAGGCATATGGGGAGTAAGCCATCAATAGCCAAGTTGAGGGGTGTAATTATGAAATGGACATTCAATATACCACATCAAATCTTTTCACCAAGGATAAGTGGAGTGAGTAAAAATTTTGTGAAGCATTGGAGGCGGAACAACATTAAGAATTTTTTGGTAGGATTCTCTGTCAGCATCGGCTAACCAGAATTTAATTTTCAGCTCTTCTTAGGATAGCCAAGAGCGAGACTGCTTACAAAAGATATACTAGATAGTATGAATGCTTCTACAAAATAACCTGAAAGCATTAATCCAAAGATCCTCAACCAAAATGACTTCACTGAAATTGATAATAGATGACCACCTTAGTGAGTGTGAGTTAATAGACAACCTCATCTTGAAACCCTGATTCATTCCATAAAACCCATGGTTTGATCCAAATTACCCTGAAAACTATCAAGATAATAAAATTACCAATAGGCTACGATCTAAAACAATACTTAGAATTGATTTATTCTGAATGACATTAAATAATTACAAACCCAAACCATGCTTAAACAAGCTTCAACTTAGAAATAGAGTTGACATGTAAAAAATCAAAGAAACTAAAATCTAAAAAAAATTCTATTTTTAATAGCCACTATTTTTTGTAAGTTTTACATGCAAGTATGCATATCTCTAAAAATCTCTCAAAATACTCTAAACCTTTAAATTATCCTATGAAATTAAATTCAACTAAAATTAACGTCTAGTCTTAAACATATAAAAATTTTAGAAATAAAAAATTCACAAAAAATCATTAAACTATAATTTTGGACCCTTAGATGATCACATATGGCATCCAAAACTATCAAAAATGCCTCTAAGTGGATACAGTGGCTAATGGTGGCATCAAACTTTTTGATACAATATTTTTTATCATGTGGAAGATCTAAACGGAGATATGTGTTAAAATTTATGGCCTCCAAAAGTTTGGTCTATTTTTTTTTCATGTGTGAGTTAACGAACAACTAATCTTGAAACCTTGATCCATTCCAAGGAATGTTTAAACACAAATATCTATTGAGAGGCGGGGGGGGCGGGCGGGGGGGGGAAGGGGGGGGGGGGGGGGGGGCGGGCAGGGGGTAGGGGGCTGTGAGTCAGTAAATCAAGTAAAAGTAGTTTTTTTATCCTTTTAAATAAAATTCAAAAGCATATGTAGATAAAAAGATAAATGTAGAGGTTAAATCAAATATGAAAATATCATACACACACAAATAATTATGACATAAGATTTACACATGAAAAGCCCAAAGAGAACAACCACAATAAGAATAGCTTTGAGAGTTTATTGTTTGAATCCATCCTCACAGTCAACATCTCACTTTGTAAAACCTCACTAGTTACATTCCTCACTGGCTACAAGCCTCACTACATACACTTTTAAGGGCACTAAACCTAAAGAGACACCAATCCCCTAGTTTAAGAGTACCAACTCTAAGGAAGCACCAACTCTTTAACTGAGTACTAGCTGAACTCAACCTCACTAGTTACAATGTTTAAGGGCACCAACCCTAAGAAGAAACCAATCCCCTAATTAAGCACCAACTCAACTTGTCTAATGACACCAACCAATTAGATTTATGGAGCTACAACTTCAATATATATAATAAATTCATAAATTAATCTAACTTTGTTCTTTGTATTAAAAGTCTAATCTATAACTATTGATTCTCTACACATTATCTATGTGTGTCTTTGTTCCTCTCTCTCTCTCTCTCTCTCTCTCTCTCTCTCTCTCTCTCTCTCTCTCTCTCTCTCTCTCTCTCTCTCTCTCTCTCTCTAGCCTCTTCTTTTACTCTTGACCTTTTGAGTCTATGTCTATATATTTTTGGTTTCACATAGTTTAAATGGTTCTAACTTCAGCAATATCAACTTTTAACACTATCATAGATGTCATATATTTAAGATTTGGTTCTAGGTTTTGCTTCTTCTGTGTTTTCACACTTGGACTATAACACATCACACCTTTACAATTTTATCACATCTCAAATTAAATATCCATCCCCATAAATCTATCTTATAACTATATTTAGCAAATCTCATGCTCTAGTTATGATGCACATGCCTTGCTATATAAATTTATTAAAAACTATGATTAATATCTTTATCTATACCATTAACTGCATATTTCCTACATGTTTCTCCAATTGACCATTAAAATTTAAACACATTAAATACTGGCCTTTGATCTCTTTCTTCATGACATTTGCAATCTCTCTCACTCTATCATATCTCTGTACATTGTTGAACTTTAATATTTCACTCTTTAAAACACATATGTCAATCTCCATATCCTATCTCTCATGTGTCTTTTGATTATTGAGCATGCACAAACTTTACCTTAAAATGGTCATTAAACTTCAACACTCTGACCTCATCCTGTTGATTCATATGTTTTTGGATAACTTTCCCTGCATTGATCTTCTCAGATTTACTTCATCTTTAACTCATCACTATGTCGATAAACATCAATCACTTTGCTCCATCTAATTCGACTCATTCCATTGATATTTTTCATCCAAGCTTCTATGTGCCATTACGTCTTAAAATATCCATGATCTTTACTTCTATCTAGTTGTTAAATGTAGAGCTCTTTATAACATTTGAGTTCATTTTCTCTATTGGATCTCCTCTAAATAATCACCCACACACCATCAAATAACTTGACAAGCTCATTATTTATATCATTCCAACCCTTAAGGATATGATACATGGTGTAAGCACATGCATTATATACATATCTATCAGTTCTCACTATTGAGATATTTTGTATCCTCACATTGCTTGTTGACCATTTAAATTTAATCTATATCATAGATTAACTATCTAGGGTCTATGATTATGACACTTATCACTTGTGCATTAACTCAGAGGCCTTTTTAACAATTTGAATTCATTAAGCTTCGTTGGATCTCCAATGTTTGATTAAGTGCAAACTATTGATCTTTCATCTAGCCTAAACTTTATCTTTGATAGACTCACTCTCATTGGTCCTTTGTCTAACAAACTCATGCACTTGTGACACTTAGCATTAATACACTCACATAAAGGTAGCTTTCATACTTTATCTTTGCTTTGCTCTATTAGATCATCTGCATATGATGAAGTGATAGTCATTGATCAAGATAGGACATATATTAAGTCTTAGACATAAGAAAACATTATGTCCTTTGATCATTGCTCAGAGCCCACAATTATTAGGTCAAGGGGTTGGTTTTTCCATGACAACAAAGTCTTGACTTATAACTTAGGCTACTAGGTCCCAGTTATATCCAGTGAACATGAAAATTGAACTTTGCTTGTTGATGCCATGGCTAAATCCTTAGGACTTTACTATGAAATGCTATAATGTCTGAGATCTAAATAAGTAAATTATGAGATAATTCCTTCTCCTCTAAACTTGTGAACCATATTTCTAGAATGTACATGAAAAACCCATAATGGATCTTCTATCTGTTTGACTTTAAACATCCATAAATGGTCTCAATAAAATCATGATAACTTTACACAGTGTAACTATGAAACATGTGCTTCTCTCCATTAATCCTTCTTGATCCTTTTGATATAAATGAAATCCATAGTGTCCCTTTTGACATCAATTAAAATCATATTTCAAACAATTTCCCCCTTTGGCATTGATGGAAAACTAAATGCTCTGATGAAAACTTAATGTTTTGATCTTCTAATAATTTGATCCTTTTCTGGCATTGCTTGCATTGGCTTATGATGAGTATGAATTGAAGATGTTTATACCAAACTTTATCCACCTTAGGCAATAGCATATTTTCCTAAACTCATCTTGGACACTTGCTCTACTCTTTAAAACTTTTACAGTGAGCATTTGCACTTTTTCTCCAAACTTTTATAAAGAGCATTTGCCTTTTTTATCCCTCTTTGACATGAATGGAAAAGGGACTCTTTTTCATTATTTGTCTAAAGTTTTATTCCCATTTATTAGATAAATGAGTTTGTCCAAGAACTTGCAACCTCGACTCACTAAAAATTTGCAAAAAAACATACGTGAGTTGCCTTTTCTCTTCTTGTAGGGATCAACAAGGATTTTATGATCCTTCCTCTTGACTTATGCTCCATCACTAGTATATATTGATTTGATATAGGAGATACTACTCCCATATTCTATCTAAGTTCATTGCTTGATCATCTTTGGGTATCTATACATAGTTCTCTGATCCTAAGGCTGACCAAATACAAATCTCCCACTTTGTTTATGCATGACGATTCAATAAACTATATAAACACCTAACTTGGTTTGTTTAAGTCATCATCTCAACCTGCTTGAGTTAACATTTATATAAGACACCACTTTATCTTTCAATCATAATTGAATCATCTCACAAATGCTCCTTTTCACATCAAGCATATCTCTTTAATCCATTAAAGCTATTTGATTTAGTTCCCCCTAACTCCATGTTCTATCTTTACACCAAGGGACGGCCTATATCACACCATAAGTTCATTTTTCACATGTATATCATAATATTACACATGTTCACTAACTGTGGTGATCCATATCATTGTATAGAACAAGATATACCATGTCAAGGATTTCTTGCATTAGAACCGTTATGCCAACTGAACCTACAGACATATATATGAGATGTACTACAATCTCATTATGTCATATTCAAGCATTCATTCTATCCTTACAGACACTACATACACAACATTTGACCTGATTTGATCAAGACATTATCACAACCTACTTGACCTCTTATTTGTAGCAAACATTGATTGCTTCTCCACTAGAAGGGGTCTCTTAAGAAGCATAGATAGAGACACCTTAATTCACAATGTCTTAGAATAATGTGAAACTAGGAGTTGCCCATAACTACTCATATTCCTTCTCCTCCTTGGTCATCTTATGCTTTTTATTCTTCTTCTTCTTCTTCTTCTTCTTCTTCTTCTTCTTCTTCTTCTTCTTCTTCTTCTTCTTCTTCTTCTTCTTCTTCTTCTTCTTCTTCTTCTTCTTAGGCTTTAGATAAGTAACATGTTCATCCACTACAATGTTCTCATTTTATTCTATGATTGGATTGACAATACATGGAGATAACATGTGGCACACCTTTTCATCTGATGAATCTTATTTACAGTTTAGATTCTCATCACTAGGGACAAAATATTGATGTTTTATGCTTGATACTTTCTCTACAGCAATAGGATGTTCACTTATATCTATACATACCTCAAAACTATCCTTGGCCATCACCTTGGAGGTATCCTTGAGATTTGTCTTCTCATTCTCAACATGTGTAGACATTGAGAACTCTTGCAATTTTCCAAACTTTGTAGCATTGGCTTGATCTTTCATTTTCCATACATGCTTAGGTTTGTTATATGTCCTATTTTTCTCTTTATCAGAGACTTGTGAACCTTTATTCACACTAGGAGGGATGATTGTATTATTACCTTTCAATTTTGATCATACAAAGCTTTTTCTATAGTTTTTAGCTTTATGACCAAAATTATTACAATTATAACACACTACATTTTTATCTAAAAAGGGTGAAAATGAATTTTTTCTTGTAAAATTAGTTCTCCTTGTAGGTACAACTCTATAATTACTATCCTTATGACCAAAATGATTAGAGTTAAAATAATAACCATAGAAAATGAGGAATACATGGTCATATCTTCTCTTTGTGCAAGATGAAGAGTTCTTATAAATTCTTGCTTCTCAAGTTTCCTACCCTTTTTCAACCATCTTCATTAGTTGTCTTTGTCTTTTTAATCTTCCTCTAGTTTATATAGATCGAATCATTACTGTTTATCCTTTGCTTAGGCTTTTTTTCTCCTTTAGTATTCCTCACATTAGCAGTGCTTGCATATGTCTCTATTCCCTTGCAATATTTATCCTTAGTTTATCCTAATCCTTCTTCTCTAAAGTTGTCATATAACTTAGAAGATGTACTAGTCATGCAAATTTTCCCTTATTCATAACCAACACAAAATTTCCCTTTTGATGGCTTTTGAGAGCTGATCAATTCATCAAGAATGTTTGATCCTTCTTTTAGCTTTAAACCTTTATCTATTTGGTCTTTAGTTTTTTCAAGTTCTTTAGTTAAAACCACTATCTATGCTTCTAGCCTCATACACTCAACATATTTTAATTGTATCTCAATATTTACTACATCTTCTATTCTTGTGGCCTCTTCAACTTGTGTATTTAGTCTTATCACCATATGATCAAATTCTTAAAGACTTTTGTATAGTTTTTCAATTTACTTTTTTCCAAGTTTCTTCTATCTTGTGTTCCCTTTTCTCAACTTTTCAATCTCATGTAGCGAATAGATGAGTTCACATTAAAGTTCCACATCTACTTCCTCTTCTTCACTACAGACTTCAACCTCTTTTTGATCTATATCTAGATAAGTTGATCATCATGCCATGAATAGGGATTCATTTCCCTCAGCCATAAAAGCATAGTCGTGGTCATCATTTGAGATATCATTATCATCTAATGAGTCACTATCTTCTCTTATATACAAGCTTTTCTTGTTTTTAAAGAAGTTCATCTTTTTGGAATAGTGGGGCTTCATGCTTTTTCCATCTTCTTTCTCAGAGTTATCCTTTTTTTCATAAAGGCATTTAGGATTAAAATTTCTTACCTTACCACAATTAAAGAATTTAAATGGTAACTTAACTTTGTACTTTCAAGATCTTCTTTTCAAATTTCTAACAAATTTGGCTTCTTTTTCATCAGTCTCCATAGATCTAGATGTAGATGCTTCTACTTTTGCTTTCCTAGATGATTTGAATGTAGCTTATCTCCTAGGAGTATCTACTTCTCCCATTCTCATCTCATAAGTAGTAGATTTTCCACACAACTCATCTATAGTGAACTTATCTAGATCACTTGCATCCTCTATTACAAAGATTTTATAATCACATCTTGAGGGAAAATATCTTAGGACCTTTTTGATAATGATTGATTCTTTCATATCTTTTCCTAGGCTTCTAATTGCATTCACTATTTTATCTACCCTTAGGAGTTAGTCTAAAATCTTCTCATATTTAGTCATTTTAAGATTTTCAAACATACCCTTATATTTTTTTAGTTTGGCTTGTTGTACCCTATCATCACCTTCATAGACGTTCTTTATCTTATTTCAGATGTGTTGTGTGTTTTGGAAATGTATCACTTTCACAAACTCTGATTTTGATAATCTATAGAGAATAGTGTTCTTAACTTTGGCATTGCTCTCATATGGCTTCTTTGAAGCCTAATAGATAGGAGTTATAATAGTGGTTGTATATCCATTTACCACAAACATCCATACATTTAAACCTAATGAGGATAGATATGCTTCCATTCTTATGCTACAAAATGCATAATTAGATCCATCAAAGAGAAGTGCTTTATTTGATGAAGATCTTTCTTGACTAGCCATTTTGTTCATTGTTCTAACATATACTTGAGTCATTTAATCTTATTATAAGCAATCCAAGGCTTCAAAATCAATCATTAGAACACAACTATATATTGAGAGCGTGGGTGAATCAGTAAATCAACCAAAATGATTCCTCTAATACTTTTAAAATTTTTCAAAAGTATATGTAGATTAAAAGATAAATGTAGATATGAAATAAAATATGCAAATACCATACACACAAATACTCATGAAACCATATTTATACATGAAAAAACCAAAAGGAAAAACCATGAAGAGAATATATGCTAGAATCTACTATTCTAATCTAGCCTCACATTCAATGCCTCACTTAGCAAAACCTCACTAGTTACAAACCTTACGAGCTACATTTTTAAGCTCACTGAACCTAAGGAGACACCAATCCCCTAGTTTAAGAGCACCAACTCTAAGGAAGCAAAAAATCCATAATTAAGCACCAACTCAACTTAACCTCACCAGTTACAATGTTTAAGGGCATCAACACTAAAGAGACACCAATCCCCTAACTGAGTACCAACTCAGCTTGTCTGATGGCACCAACTAATCAGATCTATGGAGATACTACTCTAAGATTCAAAATAGATTCATAAATGAATCCAAATATATTCCCTCTATTAAAATTCTAATATGTAACTTCTCATTCTCTACACACTATCTCTATGTCCTTTTATTCCTCTTTGGCCCCCTCTCTCTATGTCTATATATGTATCTATTAAATTCACTTCATCTCTCTTTTTGTACCCTCTTCTTTTCCTCTCTACCCTTTTGTTCTATGTATATATACTTTTGTTTGACACAATTCAAATGGCTCTATCTTTAGCAATAACAACTTCTGTAAGTATCCTAGATGTCGTATATATAAGCTTTTGATCTAGGTTTTTCTTCTTCTTTGTTTTCACATTCAAATTGTAACATATCACACCTCTATAATTTTCCTACTTTTTAAATTCAATCTCCACCACCATGAATATTTGTCTTATTACTATATTTATCAAATCTCAATATTTGATTATGATGCACATGCCTTGTCACACAATTTGATCAATCACCATGATCAATCTCTTTATCTTTGTCATGAATTGCATCTTTCTTACATGTCTCTCCACTTGACCATTGGAATTTAAACACATTACATACTGACCTTTGATCTCCTTCTTCCTACCATCTCTAAGATCTATTGCTCTATCATATCTCTATACAATGTTGATCTTTAATATTCTACTCTTCAAATTGTGTCCATCGATCTCCATATCCTATCTCCTATATGTCATTAGATCTTTAAACCTACACCATATTTACTTTGACTTAGCCATTAAAATTTGATGCTTTCACCTCATCTTGTTTCTTCCTACATCTTTTGATCATTTTCACTTCATCAATATTTTAAGACTTGCTCAATATTTAACTCAACATTGTGTTGATAGCTATCAATCACTTTGTTCCATCTGAGTCCACTTGATCCATTGATCTTTCTCATCCAATCTTCCACATGACATTGAATCTACAAAGACGCATGAACTTTACTTATGTTTAGTTCTTAAATATCAATCTCTTTATAGCATTTGAGTCCATTTGCTCTATTAAGTCTCTTTTACATGATCACCCATGCACCATTAGATCTTCTAACAAGCTCATTCTTTATATCTATCCAACCCTTGAGGATATGACACTTTGGATAAGTGCATGCCTTCTATACATAGTGTCAGTTCTTGATATTGAGACATTCGGTATCCTTGTATTAATTATTAGCCCTTTGACTTTAAACCGCACCATAGATTAATTGTCTAGGATCCATGATTATGATACTTGTCACTTGCAAGTTAAATCAGAGGTCATTATTATAATTTTTCTTCATCATGATTCATTAAATCTCCAATGTCTAATTAAGAAAGAACTATCGATCTTTCAACTAGCTCAAATGTTATCATTGATAGGCTCACTCTCATTGATCCTATATTTGAAAGACTCATGTGCTTGTGACACTTGGAATTAGCACATTCAATTAGAAGGGCCTTTGACACTTTTACTTTACTTTACTATGTTGGATCATCTATGTATGATGAATTAATAGTCATTGATCAAGTTGGGACATATATTAAGTCTTAGACTTAGGAGTATATAACGTCCCTTGATCATTCCTCAGAGCTTGAATTACCAAGCTGAGGGGTTGGTTTCACAATGATGATAAAGGATTATGTTATAAATTAAGCTACCAAGCTGCATCTATATCTAATCAACATTAAAATATAACTTTACTTGTTGATACCATGGCTAAACCATTAGGATTTGACTATGAAACCCTATAATGTTTGAGAGATAAATAAATGAATTATGAGTTCATTCCTTCTTGTCTAAAATTTTATCCCATGTTTATCAATTGTACATGAGAAATCCATAACGTATCTTCTATATTTTTGACATTAGACATCCATTAATGGTCTTTCTAAAATTATGACAACTTTGCATAGTGCAACTATGAAGATGCTCTTCTCTCCATCAATCTTGCCTAATCCTTTTGAGATCAATGACATCCATAGTTTCCATTTTGACATCATTGTCCCTTTTGACATAAATTATAATAGGTTACCACCATAGTGAGTGTGTGTTAATAGACAACCCATCTTGAAACACTGAGCCATTCTAGAAAAGCCATGGTTTGATCCAAATGAACCCAAAAACTATCAAGACAATAAAATTATCAATAGGCCAAGATATAAAATAATACATAAAATTGATTCTTATTTAATTAGTATAAATAATATAAAAAACATGTTTAAATAAGCCTCAACTCAGAAATAGAGTTGACATGCAAAAAATTAAGAATAAAAATAAAATCTAAAAACAGCTCCCAAAGTTGAGTTAAATTTTTAGGAGATATTATTTTTTGTAAGTTTTGCATGCAAGTGCACGTAGCTCTAAAAATCTCCCAAAATACTCTAAATAATAAATTAATAATATCAAATGAAATTCAATTAAAATTAACATCCGGTCCTAAACATATATAATTTGTAAAAATAAAAAATTATTGAAAAATAATTAAATGGTTATTTTGGACCCTTAGATGATAACATATGGCAACTAAAAGTATAAACAAATTCCTTTAATTAGATATAGTGGATTATTACAGCATCAAACTTTTTGATACAATTGTTTTATCATGTGTAAGATTTTAAACAGAGCTACAAATCAAAATTTATGGCCTCTAAATGTTTGGTCAACTTTTCTTCATGTGTGAGTTAACCAACAACCAATCTCTAAACCCTAAGCCATTCTAAAGAAGCAATGGTTTAATCCTTTTCCATGTTTTCCAAATACATTTTTCGATAAAATGACCTAGAAATTTGAATGGGAATTTGATTATGAGTAGATTAGAAAAGCCAAACATTTTCCAGGCTTTCTTGCCTTTCGATAGGCCCAAAGAGATGTAGTGTTGAAACAACACCTTCCAAGCTTCCTTAACATCAATAGCTTGCACAATATTTTATCACATAAGGTAAGTCCTTGACAATCCATGATAATGTACCTCATACATTTAGCATCCTACATGAGATAGTAGTATTCCTATGACACCATATTGAATCCATGGCCCTGCAAAGAATTAGCTCAAAAAATTTCCTAAGAGGTTATTAAAGTTTCTGTTAAGACTTCTTTGAAGTCACCTAGCATTAAGAGTAGTAAAAATGGGTGGTCCACAAGCATTTTGGATCATATTTAGAATTTACCTAGTAATGATAAGGTCTTAGGCACCTAATATTCTATATTCTTTGGTACTCTTTTAGCAACATATTTCCACAATAGGGGTGGAGAGGCATTAAAATTAAAAATTATGCCAAAAAACATAAATATTTCATTATTTTTTATCCAAGCCCATCTATATTTGGTATCGCATGTAAATGAGTCATTTTCCATTAGATGCTTGAGTCAGAGGCAAGAATGAAGGTGTTGAGCATTACACAGACTCCAATAATAGTATGGAAAGAACCATCAATAAATTTGCCATCCAAAAATTGCATTTCTTATTAAGGGTTTTATTTATTTTAAATTACAAATATGCCTTTAACGAGGCCCTTATCTTGGTCATTGCTAATAATATATACAAAACCCTCAACTCGAAGTACATACATAGTGAGTACTAAAGGGCATCCTTAGTAAATAGATCAAAACAAACCAAGTTTATCATAAGTGACTAAATTAATTGATAATATAGTTGAGGCATTCTAAAAAAATCATTTGTATGGTTTGAATGACATTGTACCCAAATCCTATAGATTTATCGATGGACAAGATGAAATGCCACTCAATATGGTCATAGGCTTTTTCAAAGTCAATTTTTATGTACATAGCTTGTTGCTTATACCTTATATCCCAATCCATTCCTTCTCAAACCTCAGTGATATTTTATAGTATATATCTACTTTTGGTGAATACTATTTTTATAGGGTGAATGATGTGTGGTAACAAATTATGGAACCAAAGCACTAGAGCTTTGGCAATGATTCTATAGGAAACATTAAAGAAGATGATTTTCCACCAATTAAAGATTGATTTAGGATCCCCTTGCTTATGTATGAGTTTAATGTTTCCTTTATCTATATTCTTCCATAGAGAATGTGTAATAAAGGTCTCATGATAAACATGGTGTAAGTCAACACCCACAAGATCCCATAGGGTTTTATAGAATTCACATGGAAAGCCATCAATGTTTGTGTCTTTGTCATTTTCCATATGATACACTACCTCATGCAGATAATCCAAAGTGGGGAGCCTATCACAAGCCACCCGTTGTAGTGAGTTTGTAAGGTACCATTCTAAGGCATTGTTGAAGGGAAATATCATGCTCTACAGATAATGCCTGAGCTTTAAACACTTGTTGATAATGGAAGAGAGAATTTTGAATAATTTTTGGTGTCTCTGATAATCTCCTATCTTCTAAGATAGCCTAGATTTTATTCTATGAGTTTTTAGCTTGAATCATTTAGAATAATTATATAGAGGCTTTGTCCCCTATCTTGAGCTAGTGGAGTCTAGCTTTGATTTAATCTCCCTTTGCATTGTAAGTATCTAAAATCTAGATACAATGTCCTAAATAAGAGACTCCAATAGCTTCCAATATCTCATTAAAATGATCTTTTTCCAGTTATAAATCCATATGGATAAACTCTAAAGAAGTAGTAGAGTAAGAGTGTCTTCAAATTTTAGTAAGTTAGTAGACATAAATTCTTAGAAAATGAGAGGTCCATTCAATGGCATCATCCCACAAAATAATCCAACTAGAATATTAAGATGGATGGGGATCCATGTTCCAGACTCTACAAATGTGTGCACCATAGTGGGCCCATGCATGGGTAGGGAGGCATTAACAAAGAATTATGTTGTATGGACCTTGGGTTTCATGAATTACAATGTCACTCAAAACCAAATTGGAAAATGGTTGTTAAGACTAAAACATGGTAGTGCCTTCACTAGAGGATAAAAACTATTATGAAATGAAAAATGCAGTTGGGTGGACATCATTGCTCTATCTAGACACTTCAAAATTTGAACAGGGCCCTTCCTGAGATTGATCCAAGTGTAGCACACTCTGTGTACAGGTGGACATATTAAATTAGGGTCATAAAATCCCCACTTAGTGTACATATAATATCATTCCTCCCTTAAACCAACTACCCAACACATTTATAGGTGTCCATATTTGTTTTCAAGAGGTAAATCAAAATTTTAGTGAAGTCATGAATGTAGTTAATCAAATCAAATCATATAGAGAATAAATATTTGATTTGAAGGTTTTGTAAAATATTCTTAAGAGTCTATATAGTAAGTTTTATTATATTATTGTTGTTATTGAATAATCTAAAGATCTAACACATCTATCAATAGATGAGTTGATGGGGTATATATTATCTCACAAACCTAGAATGAATAGGAACAATTCTTCCTCTTTAGAGAATGATTTTAAATCACAAGTTTCAATCAATAGATGTAGAGGAAGAGGAAGATCAAGCTTTAGAGGGAGAGACAAAACCAATAATAAAAGAGGTGGAAGGATTTAAGGTAAGTGTACAAACTTGGGGGAAAAAATGGGCCTACCCATGAATATGATTTTCGTAAAATTTTAGAAATCTAAACATTTGTAGATATTTTGGGATATATACACTCCAAATTTGAAGATGGTGTAATAACAATAAATGTAGAATTTCGAGTCTACTTTGAAAAACACCCAATTTGATCTAAAATAGTTAAGTATAACATAGTCAAACATCTATAATTTAAATAATAACTACCTTTTTAAAGAAAATAGAGTAGATATATGGTTATGTGGTGCACCATTTTTCAAGTAGTGTTTAATATTATTTGAAACCATTCAGGGAAATTTAGATAAGATATTATATTTTGTGACCTATATTTATATATATTTAGTTCAAGGAATACTATCTTTTAATGAATTTTACAAGTAAATAGATCCTAAAAATTGACAAAAACATGGATATCCTTCTGTGTTACATCCCTAACAATCTAAAAAAAATGAAAAATAGATTTTTTTAAATGTTTATAGAATTAGGCCTAGGTTGTGACCATTTAACATTTTTTGCACTTGAATCAATGAAAAACATATTACATGAACATGTTTTGGCATGTATATTTGTGTGATGTAGTGGCCTAATAAGGATATAGTTAGAAATCAACATAGTTTGAAACCTTAAAATAGTAAAAAAATTACAAAAATCATATTTTTTGAAATAGAAGAGCATTCTCATTGTGATGGTATTAAGTTTTTGAATTTTATTATTGAAACTTGTAGTGTATTTGGTGATCAAAATTTAGTATTGTTATTTTTTATCATAACTCTCAGACTTGGTTGTATATTGATAGGTCCAAGCCTTTGGCTCGAGAATCCAAGGCATTCCTAAGCCAAAAGGCACAATTTTAGAATTTAAATTTTAATAACATGAATATAACATGATCATGTTATTAGATAACATAATCATATTATTATATAATGCACGTGATCATGTTATTATATAAGTTTACATTTATATTGTTACATTTATTTCCTTATACATTAAATTTATTTTAGTAAATATAAGAAATTAGGGTCACTCTTTATCTAATAAAGTTGGTCTCATAGTTGTAGGCCTTATGAAGTGGAAAATAATTTTTTTAATTTCAATCTAGTCATCACTTAGGCATTTTAGGGTATAAGCATTAAACCTAGGGATTTTATTACAAAACATTTGCAATTGATATCCATCTTTTGTAAACATATAGTAATTTTTTAGGTTTTTGTGCCTTTCGAATTGATTTCTAGCATTTATAGGTGTCTTAGGATTGTCAACATTGCATTTTGAAAAATACTCACTTTGAATTTGATCTAAAGTGGTTTGATTTGGGTAGTGTAGGTCACATTGATGGGCTACACACATCAAATGACCACTTTATTTTAATTTCACTTATTCATAATCCTTCCCTCATCTATGATCACTTTATACACATCCCTATTTACCCCTAGTCACTCTCTCATTGTCCCTAATCACACCCTCATTGACCTCACTATCCCTAATCATCTCTAATCACTCCCTTATCATCTGTAATCACTTTTCCATTAACCCTCATTATCACTCATCATTCCTAATCACTCTATCCCCATCCTTCATCATCACTAATAATTATTTCCCCATCCCTCCTAATCCATATTAACTCCCTCTTCATCCATAATCACTCCCTAATTATCCTTCAATATCCCTTATCATCTCTAATCACTCAATCTTATCATAACCCATCACTCCTTAATTTAATATCACAATCCCTCATCATCCCTAATCTCTCCTTCCTTATCCCTCTTAATTCATAATCACTCATTCTTCATCTCTCATAATTGCTAATAACTCCTTAATTAACCCTCACCATCCCTCATCATTCTATTATTGACTCTCACTTTCCCTCATCATCCCTAATCTCTCCCTCATCATTTGACATATGTATATACTCTAAATATATCTTTGATTCCAATAATATGTTGTTTAATCCATTATTATATAAATTACCTATATTATAAGACTTGATCTATTATCAATACCCATTTCTGACAATCAATTTTATTACTGAATGAATAGTAAAATCTTCTAAATTTATAGTCAATTAATATAAGTACTAACAAAAAATAGAGTCATAATTTTAGTTCATCAAGTTATCTTTGTTGTGTAGTTGACTAGATGAGATTATATTCATTTTCACCTTTGGAAGCTTGGTTTAAAAGATAAAAATTATACACAAATCTTATGTATAATTTTATAATTCTTAAAAGATTTTAATCATATGAAAAGTTATTTGGTTTTTTCTATTCTTATCTGATGTGAATCTTGGTTACGTTCACACATGCACTCCTTATGTGTGTCATGTATCAAATATATTTTACCTCTTGCATAAAATATGAATATTTATTCATGTTATCATTAAAATGTGTTTCTATAGAATGTGAAATAGTAGTTTAGCATGGTGTAAATGTTCATCCCATATTTTCTAATTATTAATATGTAATCAAGGTAGATTAAAAAAATGACATAGGTAAAGGGCCTGAAGATGTCATTCAACATATCAATAAGTGATTTTGATACATGAGTTAACCTAAAATAAATAACCAACTAGTCAATCAATCCTTCCTTTATTTTTAAGACTATATTCCAAATGTCTAGAGGTTCAACATGAGTACGATGATACCCAAAATTAAGATCAATTTTGGAAAATTATTCTACACCATGGATATGGTAGAAACATTCATTAATATTTAGATGAGATAAAAGTTATTCACTTTAATATTTTTATTATTATTCTAATTGATTCAAAAATTTGTCACAAGAATAGAATCTCTTGACATGACACGATGAATGAAGGCGAGCAGGAGGGAACGACAAGGCAGGGTGCGACATGGTAGAAAGTATGACATAGCTACAGGGAAGCACTTGGACTACATCATGCATCCTAGGGAACACGTAGTAATGGGAAGGCTCCACTTTTACAAGGTTTATGTTCTTTTGATGATCTTGAGAAACCAAGTATCTGTATCCCCAAAGTCAATGGCTATCTAGAAAGATGCAAGGAGAGGCCCAAGCTAGCTATACCAATGGAAATGATTGCTGAAGACATTGAATACTATTCTAATCACTCCTTGTACTACATGTTTTTAGGGCTTAGGACATCACTATTATTCTTAGAAGCATGGGCTTAGAGGATGTAGGCTCCGAAAGGAGATATGGATATTACATTCTTGGCCAATATCTATTTCATGGTCACTTTTACCTATATAATAGATTGTTAATGAGTTTTTGCTAGAGGTCCTTACTTCCATAATCAAGTGGGACTATTTATCAAGCCCTGGCATGTTGGTTTCATACCTTCAAAGGAGGTGCCAAATTGTGTCTCAGTGTGGGTGCATCTGTCCCACTTTCTAGTGGAATGCTATAGAGAAGACACTCTCCAATTACTTGCATCCTTGCTAGGAAGGCTAGTAGGTTCCTCAATGTCACTCCTAGGGAAAAAGGTAATGACTTATGCCCACATTTATGTTGAAATTGATCTTAGTAAGCCATTACCAGATGCTGTTGAAATGAGTATAGGTCCTTTTTCATGGGTACAATAGCTAGATTATGAAACCCTGCCTTTCTACTGCCTCTATGTCATTATTATGGGCATTTGCAGTGATGGTATCCCACCTCAAAATCCACTACACCTCAGCTAGCTCAATCTACTTGCACTCTTTCTGGTACTAACAAGGAAAGGGGCCCAATTCTGAATGAGACACCTGAAACTGATGGTTTTATGCTGATTAAAGGTTGATATAGAAATAGAGGCCAAAAATGGCCTTTTAAGGAAAGACAATTAGATGACTCGCTTAATAGATTTGAAATATTGGACAACCTTAATCAGTAGGAGGTGAATCCTGGGTTGATGATTTTGGACCAGGGGATTGAGGGACCAGCTCAGGAGACCAATGCTTTAGGGGCTTTAACTAAAAAATAGGATGTCAGAGATTATCATATGGATATGGACTAGTAGTTGATAATTTTAGAAGGAATGACTTCCTCAGTTGCTCCCCTTAAAGAAGATAGAAATATGACCCTTATCAGGAAAACTGGGGACCCAAGGGTAGTAAGAAGTAGTAAATCTTTTCCTCATCTTGGACTTCTACAAAAAGACCTTAAGAAAGGAGGGGGAGAGAAATCTGGCAAGCCTAGCAAAAAAAAGGACCAGGAAAAGATCAAGCTAATGGGAGAAACTTTGGTGGAGTTAGGGTCAGTAAAGACTCCAAATGCACACCTTTTGAGCTCTCTAAAATGACTATAATATCTTGGAATGTAAGGGGTTTAAACAATAGCCCCAGATAAAATGATGTTCACAACCTGATTAAAAGTCGTAAGCTAGATGTCCTTTTCTTGCAGGAGACTAAGCTTTCAATTTAAGACATGTCCAGACTCATGCCCAAGTTGCGGTGGCAAGGAGAATGTCAATGCATTGGCACTACTAGGTACTCTGGAGGACTAGCTTATCTGTGGAACCCACAAAAGACTCACCTCATAGGCTGGCTGACCTCTAAGTACTCCATGACTATGATTGCTTCTATCTTTGAGATGGGGGAAGTCATTCTCTTCTCTAATAGCTATGTTCCTAATGATTGGCAAGGTAAAAACACCTTATGGGGCCACATAAGTTTTGTTCGTAGCCTTGCCCCGTTCTACCCTTGGATTATAGCAGGTGATTTTAACGCTAATCTTGATTTGACTAAAAAGAGTGGTGGCACGTCAAGGCTGGACCCATCTACATTGCTAATGCACAACTACATTGAAATTTTGAATTTAGTTAACGTTTGACCCAATAATGAATAGTTTACCTAGAATAACTGCAGGTGTGGGAAGCATTACATTGTTGAGAGACTTGACATTTTTTTGGTCTCAGCTTTTTGGGTTGGAGGTATGTGGTCTATGAGGTTTGAAATTTTGGACTGGAGAGGATTAGACCATTGGCCCATCATGCTTAATAGTGTCTCACAGTATCACCCATGCTCTCCTTCCTTCAGATTTCAACTCATGTGGCTATGGGATCAATCTCTACATGAGTGTGTTGCCAATTGGTGGCATTGGGGTAGGCCTACCCATGGTATGATGATGTACATTTTTGCCAAAACACTACAATATGTGAAGTACAAGCTCAAGTGGTGGAATCACCAAAGCTTTGGGAACATTTTTCATGTTAAGGCTACTACACAAACCAAGCTTGATGGTATCACGAGAATAATAAGGGAAGAAGGACTGACTGAAGACTTACTGTAAGAAGAAACACAGGCTATTAAAGACTTGTAGGAATGTGAGCTATGGGAGAAAATTTTTTGGAAGCTCCAAGAGGGGGACAAAAATACATCCTTTTTCTTCAATTCGTCCAAAGCCAGGAGACATGGAAATTCTATTTCAGCCCTGATCAATGAAAGAGGTGAGTGCCTTAACTCCTTTCCAATAATTCTAGAGGAGATAGTACAATACTTCTCTACTCTCTTCAAGGACGATGCTAAAGGGGAATCACCGAAAGAAGCTCAGGTTCTCTTCTGCATTCCATCATTGGTGATGTGTGAAATGAATGAAATTTTAATGAAACCAATCACACTTGGAGAGCTTGAGGAAACCATTATTTAGATGAAAAAAGGGAAAATGGCTGGACCTAATGGCTTCCCAACTATATTCTACCAAGAATTTTGGGATATCATCAAACTTGACCTTTTAGCTATTGTCCAAGAATCTCAACAGAACAAAAAAATGCTTAAGGCTACAAATACGACCTATCTTGCTCTCATACCCAAATGCGAAGGTGCTGATAGGCTAAGTCAATTATTCTGTATATCCCTTTGCAATGTGGTTTACAAAATTATATCTAAAATCATTACAGACAAGTTAAAAAGAGGGTTGACTGCTGTGATCTCAGAAGAGCAAAGTGGTTTTATGGAAGGTAGCCAAATCCTGGATAGTATTGTTATTGTTATTGAGTCCATTCACTCGATGGCCAGCTCAAAAGATAAGGTGATGTTCATTAAATTAGACATGGCCAAAGCCTTTGATAGGGTCAGATGGTCATTCCTATTGAAGGTTCTTCATGTTTTTGGCTTTGTAGATGAATGGGCTAAATGGGTCATGAGTTGTATTTCCTCAGCTTCCTTCTCAGTGCTTATCAATGGAGAACACACGAAGCATGTTGGTGCTACAAGAGGGCTGTGGCAAGGTGATCCTCTATCTCTGTACCTTTTTCTTCTCCTTGTTGAAGGTTTGGGGAAGTTGATCAGCAGGAATAGAGAGGAAGGACATATCTAAGGATAGCGATGGGGAGGGGAATTGTTAGTGCAATCACACCTATAATTTGATGATGATGCTGCCCTTATGGGCATGACCACAATGACTAAAATTACTAATTTACGCAGGGTGATAGATGTTTATCTAATGGCCTTAAGACAAAACGTCAATGAAGATAAGTCATCCATCTTCTTCTTCAATACTATGGGCCCTATTCAGTAGTAGATTGTGAGGACTCTACATTTTCAAATTGGGACTCCCCCTTTGATTTACTTGGGTATCCCTATCTCAGCTAGCTATAAATCTTAAGAATCTTGGCAGACTATTTTGGAGAAATTTTAGGTGAAAGTGAATCATTGGACACATAGGTGGTTATCCTTTGTAGGCCAGGTTTAACTTATCCAATCTATGTGCAGGCTTTACCCATTTACAAGTGTATGCTCTAGGTTGCCCCGATGGGATTCATTAAGGAGTTTGATTCAGTTACCAAACAATTATTATGTGCTGGTAGTCTAACCTCCACTAAATGGAGCCTTATTAGATGGGAGATTATCTACAGCCCCAAACAATATGGCAGCCTTGGTCTAAGGTAGATAGACTTAAATGGTATTACTTTGGTGGCCAAACTTTATTGGCGATGGTGCACTGAACAAGATAAAGCTTGGGCCAAAATTCTCTCACAAAATTACTACTCCAAAACCATTCAGAGGGACAGTCCTTCCTATCCACTTATTGGGAAAGGTTCAACAATATGGGGTACTCTTAAAAAAGGGGCTACTCTCATCAAGAATGGCTTATTCTAGATTTGTAAACAGGGATCAAATGCTCTCTTTTTATCTAACTCTTGGGACGGTTATCCTCCCATCATTTCTCAATTTCCAAATTTATTAAACTTTTATCGAAGATTTCTTGATGTTGGCTGGTCTCAGGTGAGTGACTTCAAAGTTTACATTACACAAGGATAGGTGGAGGTAGCTCACTGGAAAGCTCTTAAAACTTGGCCTATTAATGGGATGCAAGAAGGGAATGATGAGATGTTGAGCATCCCTTCCAGGCATCGATGTAGTCCTCTTCAAGAGGAGGATGAGCTAGCTTGGTCTCCCAATCCCAAGAGAGCTTACACAGTTTCATCTGAATGTCAAGCTTTACATCTTCAAAGATTGGGCAGGGGGAAGTGCATTGGTGGAGACAGGTCTGGAATAAATTCACATGGCCTAAATGCAACTATTTTGCTTGGATGTTGGCTTCGAATAGGTGCTTCACCTGGGACAATCTCTAAAAGAGAGGTTTTCAAGGCCCTTCAGTATGTGTTATATGCAGAGTGGCTGAGGAGGATCCAGCACACCTTTTTTTATGATGCCCATTTGCCTTACAACTCTGGTATTATTGGTGGGATGTTTGGCAGCACCCATGTCTTCATGCTCAATCTATGGTCAATTTTTGGAATGGATTTGGAGAACCCCCCTCAAAGATGCCCTTCTTGTAGGACATATGGCTAGGCAGCCCCATTATTCTATTCTTGTAGATTTGGCTTGAGAGAAATAGGCAAATTTTCTAGGGGGTGAGGGTCATGGTGTAGCGAGTTTGGCAGAAAGTGGTGGGGATGATCCAGGAAACTATCTAAGTAAAGAGCATAATCTGCCTTCCTTTGACCAAATAGGATGCTCAAGTGGTGGCATGAATTGGATTCTAGTAGTTAATTGGTAAGTCTACATGTGTTAGGAGGAGCAAGCAGGTCAAGGAGCAGATTCTCAGGACTGGTCAGTGGTAATGCCCCCTAGTGGGATTCTTAAGATCAATATGGATGGTTCCTCTAGAGGTAGTTTGGGACCCACAGGTATTGGAGGGATAAGAAGGGATTCTAAAGGTAAGGCAATTTTTATTTTGGTGATTCCTGAGGGGTTGCAAACCATTAACATGATGGAAGGTCAGGCCATTCTTTATGCCCTTGAGAAGGTCCAAGGGTTAGGTTGGCGTAGGATTATCTGTGAATTAGACTCTCAAGTCTTGATTAACCTGCTCATTAAGAGTAAAGTGGTCGATGTCAATTGTCAACTATCTCAAATTGTGTAATAGATTTTGTAGATTTGATCACTTATGGATAGCATTACTTTTTCTCATATTTCGTGAGAATGGAATAGGGCAGTAGATTTTTTGACTAAATGGGAATCTGACCATTTGGATGGTGGAAACATTGAGGATTGGGGGTCTCTCTTCCTGACATTGTGTTCTAACTTGGAAAGAATTTTGGAGGTTGATAAGGAGGTTCATAATATTGTCTAGTTGGGTGTGTGCCTAGTTTTTCAATTTATGCTACTTTCTTCTAGGGGTTTCTGGCCCCCATTCTTCTTGTAATGATCTTTTCTTATTAATATTATTTTTACCCCTTTTTACTTACCAAAAAAAAAAACTTTGTCACGAGAATAATTGGGCTTCCATAAGGAAATTATTTTGGCATGATGTGTCGATCATTCATGATTTCATGGATCTACCACTTGATATATTCATCTTCTAGAAATGGTATATTGTGTAATGAATTTTGAGGTAGATGTAGTTAAGGTATCAAATAAATAGTATTATTTAGTGTAGAATATGTAGGAACTTATTTAGGTGACTAATAGATATCCTTATATTCATCTAGTTTATGGTTCAATTATTTTTTATTTTTTATTATTAGATAAACCACACTATTATATTGTTCCATAAGGATGTTATTACATTTACTTCATACCATCAAGAGTGTAATTATTACTAGAACTAACAAGATTATTGCACTTCCTAGCACTAATGACTAAAACCTTATGAACTAATTATGATACATGGTATTTCAAATAATGAAAATATATCACAACATTTTATAAATGGTAAATATATAGTTGACCACATGTAAAATATCACAGACCTATAGTGGTGAGATGTCACAAAGGATTACATCTTTACAAAGTTTCATTTTATACACCAAGTGATAGTACTAGTTGATCTATTTATCAAGGCCTACACTAGACCATACATTATCATATGATTATGGATGATACATTAATTTCAAGTTCAATTTTTTTAGATACACTTTAGGAGAAATGAAATTCTTTTGACTTTTATTGGAAATGAAGTATATTGGCTCAATATTGATCAAAATTTTTAACTAGAAAAATATTTATAATTCATATAATTCCTTGTTGGGGGAAGTAGAGATACTTTTAGTACAAACCATATCATTGGGTTCATAATATACTATCGACTTACCTTTTTTATAGTTCTACATAGCTTGTACCCACTTTTGGATATGTAAGAGCTCACAGTGTGACACTCTTCATTGGATTTAAAATTGAATTTATGAGATAAGCACCACTTTTCAATATTGGACTACTTGCTATAATAATTTGAAATTTATTTTATGCTCTATGGTATTATGACTAAATTAATAGACATAAAAATAGAATTCCCTCAGTGTAATTATGTGGATCATAAAATGTCCTCATATGTAAAGCAATTGATTGGTTTTAGGAAATCACATAGCATAGTGATCCTCATATTTACTACCCATTTTTGGTCCTATTGTGGTTATACTCTATTCTCTTCTTTTGGTAGATATTTAATTTTTAACTATATCATTGCTAATAGGCCAATATTTTTTCATATGTCCTAAATATCTATTGTTTAAGTTTGCCTCTACATCATTTTGATCACTATGTCTTATAATTTCTTCTAGTACTCATCTCTCCACTTTTAGCTCCTATTATTATTAAACCAAAAAAAATACCACCATCAAGGTATTGGATGGAGTGATTAAGGATGAGGAGATATGAGGAGGAATTGAGTAGGGATGATGAGGGATTCAATAGGGATGATTAAGGATGGTGAGGGTCAATGAGGGAGTGATTAGGGATGATGATGGATGGTGAGGGTTAATGAGGGCGTGATTAGGTGAGATGATTTATGAGGAAAGAGTGATTATAGATAATGATGCATGATGAAGCAATGATTCTGGATGTGGAGGGATGGTGAGGGTCATTGAGGTAGTGATTAGGGATAATGAGGGAGTGATTACAAATGATCATGAATGGTGAGGGTCAATAAGAGAGTGATTAGGGATGATGAGGTATGGTGAGAGCTAATGAGGGAATGATTATAGATTATGATGGAGTGATTAAATATGATGAAGGAATGTGTGGGATAATGATGGAGTGATGAGGGATGAGGAGTGAGTGATTAGAGATGATGACGGATTATGAGGGTAAATGAGGGAGTAATTTGGGATGATAAGTGATCAATTATAGATGACTAGGTAACTTTAGGGTTAATGAAGGAGTGATTAGAGACAATGATTAATGATGAAAGAATGAATAGGGGTGATAAGGAATAAGTAGGAAGTGATTAGGGATGAGAGAGGGATGATGAACAAGTGAAATTAACTCAAGGTGGTCATTTGATGTGTACAAATAATCAATGTGATCTATGCTACCCAATCACACCACTCTGCATCAGTCTCAAAGTAAGTGGTTTTAAAACATCAATTTTGACAAACCTAAGACTTATTGAAGTTATAAGAATTGATTTTAAAGGCAAAAAAAACATCAAAAATGGTCATGAAATGCAATAGTTATGCCCTGAAATCCCTAGGTTCAATAATTAGACCTTAGAAATGCCTAAGTACTAACCAGATAAGATTTTTAAAAATTCTTTTCTTCGTCATAAGGTGTGAAAATGTGGGAACAACTTTATAAGATGAGAAGGGACCCTGAATTTTTATATTTACTAAAATAAATTTAAGGTATAAGGAAATAAATGTAATAATACATTTATTTCATTATACAAAACATTTAGAGTAGTAAATAATTATATAAGCTTACAACTAATATTGGGTTCATGTGTATGTCCACATGATTCCATGTGCAAAAAAATAAGAATGCAATCGCATTATTGCTTTTATAATAACATTATTGTGTTATCTATTAACCAATATTATCTCCATGTACATGTTCACATCCTTTAATAGGAAAAATAAAAGGAATGTGATCACTTTATTTTTTCTATAATAATGTGATTGTATTATGTATTAACATGAAAATGTTATGTCTCAATAATTACTCATCAATAATTTAAATAAGGGGATCATGTTATGTCAATAATGTGATCATTTTATGTTGGTAATGCAATCATGTTATTTAATAACATGATGACGTTATGAAAATGTCCACAAAATTAGCCTCCCAAATCTATGTACTTACTCATAGTATAAATCAAGGTGAAAGGACAAATCAGAATTTCCATACTCATAGTTATATAGGGTGCATTAAGTCTCATCAACATTATTATAGGTATGATAAATCCAATGTTCAGTGTCACAACTATAAAACATTTCTTCATTATGCATATGAATGCTAGAAAAAATAAGTAAATGAGGATAAGCAAAATCCAAATATGTTAGATGTATCTGAAAGTAATTCTAAGTCGTTATTAATTACTTGTCATGTTATGCAAGAGAGTTATAGTGATTTTTGGTTTTGATATAGTGTATGTATTAAATAGATGATAATAAATAGAGATTTATTTTCAAGATGACATAGTTTTGTGAAGTGATAAGATAATAAAGTATCAGTTATGATTTAAAGTGTGAATAACGTTTTCACAAAATAGGGTGAAAGAAAATATGTTATGAATATTTATTTTGTTCAAGGTTGAAATCATAATCTCATGAGTATTGTAAAAATTATGAAAAAAGGTTACAAAGTCTAATTCAAAGATAATGTGTACAATATACTTGATAGATTTCTATGTGACAAGTTGTTTACAAAGATTGAGATCACTAGCGATCGAATGTTCCCACTTCTAATAAAGAGTGAAAATTAAATCCATGAAGATCCTGAAGAAAATTATGAGGTATCCCATTTATATTTTACATGGTTATGGCATCTAAGCTATGGACATCTTAATTTTGGAGGTTTGAGTTTATTCCAAAAGAAACACATGGTGAGAGGATTACCACAAATTGAGCATCTATTGAGTTCATGTGAGAGTTGTATTTTAGTAAAATAACATAGGTAAAGTTTTCAAACAAGAATGTCTTATAGAGGAAAAGCTCCATTAGATAATTTTCACACTAATATATGTGAACCTATGCATACTCAAACATTATGAGGATGTATATATTTTTTAACATTCATTGATTATTTTAGTAGGAAAAAATGTATATATTTTCTCGAGTATAACTCTAAATCACTAGTAATATTAAAGGAGTTCAAAGTAATGGTTTAAAAAAAAAATTGGCCTATATGTCAATGTACTCAGGTCATACAGAGGTGGTGAATACACTTCAAAGGAGTTTCTAGATTTTTGTAGGTATCATGAAATTAAGAAGTTTGCTACAAGACACACACCATAAACAAATAGTGTTGTAAAGAGAAAGAATAGAATAAACATGGATATGATTAGGATAATGTTGAAGGCCAATCATTTATCTAATGAATAGTTGGAAGAAGCATTTGCATGTGTAATTTATATTCTAAACAAATGTCCTATAACAAATGTTAAGGATGAAATTCCACAACAAGTATGGATTGGCAAAAATCATAGTGTATCTCAATTAAGTGTTTTTATATGTGTGTCATATGTACATGTGCCAAAATAAATAATAATAAAACTAGATGATAGAGGTTAAAAATGTATATTTACTAGTTATAGTGAGTTGTCGAAATCTTACAAGTTGTAAAATTTAAATATGAAGAAGGTAATCATCATTACATACGTTGAATTCAATGAACAAGAAGGTTGGGATGAAAGTATTGATCGAAACATTATAGTTATATCTAAAGTACATCAATAGGAATAAGAATATGTGGAATTAGGTGTGTAAGATAGTAAGTCAAGTTCACAGCCAAGTTCAAAAGTTACAAGTCCTCCACAAGAAATCTACAAGGAGGTAATTCAAGAGAGATAAAAATATCAAGATTTTTTATGTCAGGTGTCTCATCAGTGCATGAAATTATTAATTTACAAAGAAGTATTGAATTATATCCTATGATTTCCTCACTAATATCAAGGCACAAAGGTAATAAAATAAGAGGTTTGAAATAAATTTATGATCAAGTACAAGATAATTTATATTTACATTAAAACTTTCCTTTATTCTTTCAGGATCATGTATATTTTGAAGAAGTAGCTAAGGAATATCACTAGATCAATGATATAAATGAAGAGATGGATTCTATTGAAAAAAATGAAACATGGGAGATAATAGATCTAATTAAAGGTAAATACAACATCAGAGTTAGATGGGTCTATAAAACCAAGTTCAATGAAAAAGGAGAATTTAAAAATTATAAAGCAAGGTTAGTAGTAAAAGGTTTTTATTAAAAACATGGAACTGATTATAATGAGAAATTTTAACCATTTTTAAGACATGATACAGTTTGGATGGTTTTATCCATAACAACATAAAGCAATTTGAAGGTTTACCAAATGGATGTCAAATCAACTTTTTTGAATGTTTCTATAGAACAAGAAGTATATGTGGAATAACCACTTGGTTATGATGTGCATGGACATGAAGATAAGGTATTCAAATTGAATTAAGCTTTGTATGGGCTCAAACAAGCACCAAGAGCATTGTATATTTAGATTGGCTCATATTTTCCAAGCAATGGATTTATTAGAAGCATTTATGAGCCTACACTGTACACAAAAATCAACAAGCAAGTTCATATTTTGATTGTATATTTATATTTTGATGACTTAATCCTTATTATAAACTTATCTTTAGACATGTTTAAATCAGCAATGAAGAAATACTTTGGAGTGATAGATTTAGTATTGATGAAATATTTTATGGGTATTGATGTTGATTAATCAGATAGTGGTATATTTATTTGTCAATTGAAGTATGACAATGATGTGATGAGAATATTCAAGATGAGGAATTTTACTTTTGAAATAAATCTATTTGAAATAGGTAGAAAATAAAGAAAATAAGATAAAGGATCCAATACTTCCACCTCAACCATCAAACATTGAGTGAGACTAATCCTATTGTAGATATCAAGCTTCAAAACCCTCAAAATTCCCATCTTCTATTTATGATCAATTCATGAGTTCTATCTCTTCCCATATTTCATTTTTTTTAAGTGAGGAGGAATTTTCAATTATCATAATTAAGTAATAACTTAGCAAGGTAGTCCTCCTACCACATTGCCTACATTATCAATGCTAAAATTTAGAGTAAAAATCCTTTGGAACATGGCCTTCTTACTAAAAAGGTTTAATTTATAACTCAAAAAACACTCTAACATTTAATTTTAAATCTCATGAATTAAAAAAAATATTCAAAATGATTAAAACATTTATCTTATATATTTCAAAAAAATATAGTTAATTTTTAATATTTTAAAGGTTTTTTAAATTAAACCTATAAAAGTGGAAAAAATAATTTTACTGGTAGTATTGTTGACCTTTTTTACCAACCAGGGGGAGGGGGATTGTTTTATTTTCTTGGAACATTTCTAATTCAAAATAATTTTATAATCATATTTAGTGGTACTCAACATCTTAAAGGAACTCATTTAAAATCATGAAAGCATTATTGAAGGTCCCTCTACATAAATATAGTGACATGCTAACCTTCGTGAACTTAACATTTTGAGGTGTGGCTAAGACCTCTAATGAAAATATGATACGATGATATGTATATGGGATTGGTTTGTTATGTTGACATGCAAGGATAGGGTTTTGGATGAAAAATGTTAAATTATGCTTGTGGAAATACTAAAATTATCTCACCTAGGTCACATTTCTTGTTGAGATCCAAGAATCCTTACTGTGAATGAGGATAATACATCAAATTTCTTTGTCAATATTAGCTATGGGTATATAGGTATTACCGTGATGGATAACCCTAGGGAATGGTTTGAATATATCTCTTTGAATATATGTAATCAATGTTATCCATTAGTGAAATGATATTTTATTAGTCTAGTCTGGAGGTGGAAGAAAAGGAAAAAGGTAATATTCAAACTTACAAGTCATTAAACTACAAGGCTCAAATATGAAGAGGTCTAACTATTGTGATTTCTTCTACACAAGCTTACTCATCAAGATCTTGAAGTTTCATAATTATAAGGTGTGTAATGAAGTTATAATAAAATATTTTAATTATAACCTTAGTTATGATATTTCTCTGGATGTTATTGGTGTAAATATTAGATCTAACCCTAAGAGATATACCTATTATGTCGAGATATGGTCAATCTGGAAGCATCATATAAAGGGAAAGTAATGTTCCTTTTTAGGATGTAGCTTGTGTTGATTATGATTTTAAATAATTTACTTGTTATTTTGAATGTTTGGGAGTGAGGTTTAATTTTTTACATGTTTTGATAATGTTTTATTTAATTTAATTTTCGATATTTTTGGTAGTGTTTTTCAGAAGAATGTAAACTATATTATCTACTAATTTTTTTTTTAAACTATTAAATGAATATATAAATTAAAAAAAGTTGTTGTTTTTTTTTTAATAATGTATGTACTTAGAACTAAATTATAAATGATTGATGTAAGTGTTGATTTTGACTTTTCCTACTTTTATGAAAAGGTTTTACCTACATGAACTAAAAAAAATTAACTTTATTTTTATTTTTAAAATAAAAATGTTTAAAACTACTATTCAATTAATGTTTTTAACTTGGAATGGAATAACTAATATTTGGAACCGGAGCTTATTCTATGTTATGCAATTTCTAGTTTTTCCTATTATCATGTCTAGTGTATAAGCCATAAGTCAATTTTCAGATAATATTCATGATTTAATGAAGATTTAATTATTTTATGATTGAGTCAATCAAGTGTTATTATTATTATTTTTCCTATAACATGAAAATAGAATAACTATATCTAACATGCAAATTTTAAGTTCTCTAACTTTTGGGTGTGTGTCTGTGATTATTTTATGAAAATGTGTTTAGATAAGATAAAAAATATATATTTTTATATTTATTTTATTAAAATTTTAATTTAATAAACCCTGTATTTAATTAAAAACTACTTTTTTAAAAATCATTGATATGCAAATACAAGGAAATAATCAAAACTATCATTTTTTTAGAAAAGGAAGAGTAGGAGAATGATTTATTTTATTTTATTTTGATATTTTATGAATATAAATATCTCTAATGAATTATTAAAAATTAAAAAAATCTCATATTTATCAAACAAAACAAAAATGATATAAAATTTCCAACCTAACCAAAGGTTAGATCAAGCGAAGGTGAGGAAATTATCGATGTGAGTACACCGTCTTTATGTAGCCTACTCATTTAATCAATATTGACCTTAAGAACTATAAAAAAGGAATAATTACAATAAAAAGTAAGAAATAAATACATATTTATTAATATTAAATGATAATTATGGTTGTACTGATTCACAAAGAATAATAAAATGGGTTACATGTTTAGAGAATTCCCTTCTCCCAACTTGTGTACAGTAACACAAACATCATTATAGATTAATGAAAATATTATCCAAGAAAAAAGATAGGGATCTATAATAATTTAAATATTCAATATATTTTACATTATTTAGATCTATTTTTTTAGGATAAGTGATATACTTGGATGGGAAGGATGGTGGTTACATGTTGGAGTTTACCAAATCTTAAATGGGAGATTTTAAGAGTTAAATTTATATGCTCTTGAAGAAAATAGGAATAAGAGTGAATTTTTAAATATTTTAGGTGAAAACAAATTCAAAATAAATAAATACAATCAAAATCATGTGATATAAATGAAATGTGGAGTCTCTAATGGTAAATTTTAAAACACTTAAACTATGACTGAATCGCCACCTTAAATGTAGGTGATGAAAATACAACACTCATTTTATCAAATTAGATTTGTTACAAAATGTTTCACCATAAAATATTTGGGTTCATATATATTTCCCCTCGAGGAGATTCATCATCATGAATTGGTGAATGTGTTTTCCCAAATTTTGGTTTCTAATCAGAGAAGGAGGGTTAGGAAGCTTAATTTACTTACCTATATGACACATCAAAGCTAGGTAAGACACCCTTATGACCTCTAATAAAAAATGGAATTGATCATAATTTAATGAGAAATTTAAAAAGTTATAATTAATCAAGTCATATACAAATCTACTTACCATGTATTCAAGGATGAAGATACTACTTGAACCCCATCAAGGGATTTAATTTGATGGTGGATGGTATCAACATTAAAATACAAAATTAAAAAACAACATATCTTGCAGCAATGCTATGGAAAGTGAAAATTTAAAAATTTTATTGTTTGACATGTTTTTAGTTATTGATACGCTGAATAAGTTTCAAAATATAGAAGAATGTAAGATTTAAAATAAAAAATTTTAAAGTGTAAAGTTTCCAAAACACAACGGTTAGTGAGGTAGACTATTTATTTGAAAATTTACTAAAATTGAAAGTCATTTGTGCAATTGAGTTTTGATAAATTTGATCTTTAGACATCTTGTGATGGATTCATACCATAGACTAGTCAGATAGATGAGCATGAGTATAAGATTTCAACAATATGAGTGGTAAGAGGAACAAGTTGAAAAATGGGTAAGTTCTACTCACATTTGTGTTTCTACTCTAACTTAATAATTTACATGGAAATGAATTTATATACATTCAAATCATGGTTGTATTTGGTTAAAAGGGTAGATTAAAAAATGTTAATTTTTTTGTTTTTTGGTTAATATTTTAGTATATTAGAGGAGTTTTGGATAAATAATGGATTTTTGGTGGAACTACCAGTGTTAGGGTGAAACTATCAGTCTTTGTAGACTGGTGGTTATGTTTATATCACTGATATTTAAGAAAACCAACTAGGTGGTTATATAAACTTCTGTAATGAAAAAATTTAATACTATGATGTATGTGGTTGTTATTTTATGAAAATTTATACAAGGTGATAATTCCATGACAAGGAGAGAAGGATAATCATCGATGTATTTTAAAGGATATAAAATTTATAAGGGTTATTTTGGTATGCATTATGTAGGGAGAAAAAATTCAATGAAACAATGTAAGGGAGCATAAATGGCTTATTAGGATTCTACATAAATTTACAATTGATAAGTTTGACACACTAGATATAGTGGGGATACTAATGTTAATTTTTTTGTTTTTTGGTTAATATTTTAGTAGATTAGAGGAGTTTTGGATTGATAGTGGATTGTTGCTGGAACTACCAATGTTAGGGTGAAACTATTAGTGTTTGTATACTGTTGGTTATGTTTATATCATTGATATTTACAAAAAGCACCTAGGTGGTTATATAAAGTTCTGCAATGAAAAAATTTAATACTATGATGTATGTGGTTGTTAATTTATGAAAATTTATACAAGGTGATAATTCCATGACAAGGAGACAAGGACAATCATCGATGTATTTTCAAGGATATAAAATTTATAAGGGTTGTTTTGGTATACATTTAGTAGGGAGAAAAAATTCAATGAAGTAATGTAAGGGAGCATAAGTGGCTTATTAGGATTCTACATAAGTTTACAATTGATAAGTTGGACACACTAGATATAGTGGGGATACTAATGTTAATTTTTTTGTTTTTGGGTTAATATTTTAGTAGATTAGAGGATTTTTTGATTGATAATGGATTATTGGTGGAACTACCAGTGTTAGGGTGAATCTATCAGTCTTTGTAGACTGGTGGTTATGTTTATACCACTGATATTTAAAAAAACCACCAAGGTGGTTATATAAACTTCTGCAATGAAAAAATTCAATACTATGATGTATGTGGTTGTTATTTTATGAAAATTTATACAAGGAGATAATTCCATGACAAGGAGAGAAGGACAATCATCGATGTATTTTAAAGGACAAAAAATTTATAAGGGTTGTTTTGGTATGCATTACGTAGGGAGAAAAAATTCAATGAAGCAATGTAAGGGAGCATAAGTGGCTTATTAGGAATCTACATAAGTTTACAATTGATATGTTGGGCACACTAGATATTGTGGGGATACTAATGTTAATTTTTTTGTTTTTTGGTTAATATTTTAGTAGATTAGAGGAGTTTTGGACTAATAATGGATTGTTGCTGGAACTACCAATGTTAGGGTGAAACTTTCAGTCTTTGTATACTGGTGGTTATGTTTATATCACTAACATTTACAAAAACCACATAGGTTGTTATATAAAGTTCTGTAATGAAAAAAATTAATACCATGATGTATGTGGTTGCTATTTTATGAAAATTTATACAATGTGATAATTCCATGACAAGGAGAGAAGGACAATCATCGATGTATTTTCAAGGATATAAAATTTATAAGGGTTGTTTTGGTATGCATTTAGTAGGGAAATAAATTCAATGAAGCAATGTAAGGGAGCATAAGTGGCTTATTAGGATTCTACATAAGTTTACAATTGATAAGTTGGACACACTAGATATAGTGGGGATACTAATGTTAATTTTTTTGTTTTTTGGTTAATATTTTAGTAGATTAGAGGAGTTTTGGATTGATAATGGATTGTGGGTGGAACTACCAGTGTTAAGGTGAAACTATTTGTCTTTGTAGACTGGTGGTTATGTTTATAACACTGATATTTAAAAAAACCACCTAGGTGGTTATATAAACTTCTACAATGAAAAAATTTAATGATATGATGTATGTGGTTGTTATTTTATGAAAATTGATACAAGGTGATAATTCCATGACAAGGAGAGAAGGAAAATCATCGATGAATTTTAAAGGATATAAAATTTATAAGCGTTGTTTTGGTATGCATTACATAGGGAGAAAAAATTCAATGAGGCAATGTAAAGGAGCATAAGTGACTTATTAGGATTCTACATAAGTTTACAATTGATAAGTTGGACACACTGGATATAGTGGGGATACTAATGTTAATTTTTTTTTTTTTTTGGTTAATATTTTTGTGGATTAGAGGAGTTTTGGATTGATAATGGATTGTTGCTAGAACTACCAATGCTAGGGTGAAATTATTAGTCTTTGTATACTGGTGGTTATGTTTATATCACTGATATTTACAGAAACCACCTAGATGGTTATATAAACTTTTGCAATGAAAAAAATTAATACTATGATGTATGTGGATTTTATTTTATGAAAATTTATACAAGGTGATAATTCCATGACAAGGAGAGAAGGACAGTCATCGATGTATTTTCAAGGATATAAAATTTATAAGGGTTGTTTTGGTATGCATTTAGTAGGGAGAAAAAAATCAATGAAGCAATGTAAGGGAGCATAAGTGGCTTATTAGGATTCTACATAAGTTTACAATTGATAAGTTAGACACACTAGATATAGTGGGGATACTAATGTTAATTCTTTTGTTTTTTTGTTAATATTTTATTAGATTAGAGGAGTTTTGGATTGATAATGGATTGTTGTTGAAACTATTAGTGATAGGGTGAAACTATCAATCTTTGTAGACTGTTGGTTATGTTTATATCATTGATATTTACAAAAAACCACCTAGGTGGTTATATAAACTTCTACAATGAAAAAATTTAATATTATGATGTATGTGGTTATTATTTTATGAAAATTTATACAAGGTGATAATTCCATGACAAGGAGAGAAGGGCAATCATCGATGTATTTTCAAGGATATAAAATTTTTAAGGGTTGTTTTGGTATGCATTTAGTAGGGAAAAAAATCAATGAAGCAATGTAAGGGAGCATAAGTGGCTTATTAGGATTCTACATAAGTTTACAATTCATAAGTTGGACACACTAGATATAGTGGGGATACTCATTATTTTGGAGGTGGCTGTAATTTATATTTTGAGTAGATTTCTTTAAAACCTCTTCAACTACTAGGAAAAAGAATATAAAAATTTTCAATTCTCATAGGCCCCAAGAGAGTTGACCATTACCTTTACAGATGTGTATATGATACTAGTTTTATCATCTATAGGTAAGGCTGTAACTTTGAGAGAGGCCATAGACAGAGTTGAGGTTGTTAGTTAGGATAACTACTTTGATGATGCATACACACCTAGCATGGGTACAAAATATGGGTTTAATTTGGTGATGGTGAAGTACTGAGTGATCCAAAATCTCTATAATATGATCATAGGGACTCTTTCTCCTTGAATAATGGGAAACAATGTGATAAGTTAGTTTTTTATGATTGGGACACCATATTCATGGGGATTGAGGAGAAGAGTTGATAATTTTCATGGGCCCATAAGGTTTTGGGAATCCAATATTTCATGATAAGGGAATCCAATAGTTTAAGATACAGTACATATACAACCTACATGTGTTGTAAGTAGTGTTTAAGTGGTAATATAGACATCATATATTCTAGGTTTGGGAGACTAGGGTGGATTCCCATCACACACATGAATCCCAACATGGGTATAATATGGAGGTATTTATTGGATAAAGGCATGTCATATATTATATTTTTAATGATGTGGTGTTGGTTAGAAGTAAAAACTACATCAAATGGCTCCACATGTAGTTCCTTAGTGATAATAGTAGGCTCAAGTTGGAGGAGGATGGGATGGAGATTAGGATGCCATAGGAGGTCATTGGGCACCTACTGGGGTCAACCCAAAAGTAAATTAATAGGTTAGTAGGAAGTTCAAATGAGATCCAATGACAACTCAGACACACACTAGTTTGAGAGTGATCTAGGTAAAACAATGTTTATTTACTTTCAATTATTTACTACATTACTTTCCATTTTAATACTTTGTTGTTATTTTTATTTTATATGATTGGAGACATTATGTTTAATTTTAGTCTTGTGACTATAGATTCAGATACTTAGTGGAGGACACTAATCATAGATATTCTTGTCAAACTATTCTATGTGGACAATAGATCTAGTATAGATCAGGTTTTTATTGATGTGTTCCTTCTTGTGGAGATAGGTAGGCATACATATGTATTATCAAATAACTTAGATTTTTGTATGTTATTTTATGAATTTTAAGCTATAGGGAAGGATAATATATGTGTGTTTACACTTTGAGCATACAAATATTATGTTATCATTCATAACATAATGTTAGCTCAATATTTCATATGCTAACTATGTAAGATGAAAATTTTATATCCTAATATCTTATGTATTATGTATTCCAAAAGTAACTTATTTTGTATAACTACTTATTGATGCATGAAATAAACAAACAACTAAAGGATTCTTATGGTTACACCATCAAAATAACTAGGCAGTATTAATATATACAAAAGGTATATAGAATCAGAAAGCCATACACATGTATACATTATTTTATGGATTATATAACACCTCAATATTTTACACTTATCAAACTTATACCATGGTTATTCCTCTTAGTTTTGGACCTTTATTGCTTTCATAAGTCTGACATATACTCTATCTGGTGCACCTTAGCCTATTTATTCACCTGACCTATCTTATATTGATGACCCAAACCTACTATTTTTTATAAAATTGTTAAAGCCTACTTATCTTTCACTTTACAAGTTCTCAACATGTACATAATTTCATCATACCTAAAAACTAGAATCCTAGACAAACACTTGCATTAACACTGGTGTCCAATGCCCTAAACTCATCTAATTCAAAAATGAAACATATTGTAATGGTTAACTAAACTAATTTAATGTAAGTTATTTATCCAAAGGGATTGATATAAATATAATATCAACCCTCATTCATTACTCATCTATAAACTTATTACCTACTCACTAGGCAACTTACAAAATCCATTTAATCAGGCAATAATGTGAGCAAAGCTTCCATATTTTATACAATTTATATATTACTCATAGGTACAACACTAGTACAGGTCCCAAATATTAAAATAGCTATCCAAGAGTTGTATTTTATATGTTACAAGCTAGGTCACTATTGCACTTACTTGGCACATCTTGCATGATTAAGACACAAGTCAACATGTATGCGAGAACTACATCAATATAAGGCCCTATCTAGAGTATTATATATGCAGCCGACACTCATTAATAGTAGGACCTTTTAGTTCAACTTGAAACCTTGAGCATACTAACTCGTTTTCCCCCAAGATCACTATGAAGATGAATAATAAGGGTTTTATAGTTTCATGAGGAGGGACATTGCATGAACCAAATATAAATGCACTACAGAGAAGGTGAAGGTAAACCTAGAATTATTTAATTATGGTCACATATTTTTCTAATAAGAAAATTGTACAAGACACATATATAAGGTTTAGATAGTAGTTTTGATACAAATATTTAAGTCTTATTTTAGTGTCAATAGATCTAAATGATCTTGATCCAAAATTTAGCATTATTCCAGTATCATCTTCTATTATACTTTTTACCTATTACAGATCTAGAATTGTATTAGTATTAGAACTAAAAAAGTACATTACTTCCATGTTATTTTCATACTTAGCCTAGTTTTACTTAATATTTCTAACCTATTCCAATTTAATGAATTGAACATATGTTTGCATCTAAGTTTAACACATACTTTTGCTAGTTTGGAAATACTTTACCATGCTTGTGACCTATTATATCTTTGTACATTTAACCCTAGATAACTCTAATTTAGATTCATTTTAGGGTTAAACATTTGGAAAACTCAACATTGGAACATAAAACCCTAGGTAAATTAAGGTTTTCTACTTTTTATATTAATTAATACTAGATTTTTATAAAATATGTGCAACATGGATGCATTTATCACCAATTTTGGGTTCCAATATTTCATAGTTGATATATTTTCATACATTAGATTCATTTTTAGATCTATAAATTAACATCTAAAATATGAGGAACAACATGTTATGTACCTTTTCAACTTATCCAATCATGATGAAAACAATGAAAAAGATACAAATTAATGTTTTTAAGAACCGAGTGAAGGAGATAACTATGAAAATATATTAGATGAGATCATAGAGTAGTCTCTTAAAATATTCCAAAAATAATGAAAATGAAAGAGAAAATAAAAACTCTAAAAACATTTTTGGAGCCTACATATTCTACTAGTTCCTTGGCATCTATATGTTAGTTCCATATTGATGGATGGCATATTAGTTACTTCTATATACTCATGCATGTTGTGTTCTAATTTGAGAGTGATATAGGCATACATAGATACATGATCTATTATTATTTCATAATTTTGTCCTTTCCTCTACTCATGTCATATGGACATTGGAAAAATCCACCTATATGATCATGATACTCACAAGATATATCATTATATGGTCATTATACATTATTATGCTTTGAGTTTACATATACTTACACATGCCTTTATCCATTATTATATATTATAAAGGGTACTTAATATGTTATTGACTTGACACTTTAATCTAACACATTATATCCTTGGGATACTTTGATATGTTTATGATGGTTTCCTATGCTTTCCTTTATGGACTTACTTGAGTATCACACCTTTATATTATCCTTATTTTTTAATCATTTTAATATATTTACTTATTTTATACCCCGTGCCTTTATATGATTTATTTTACATATGGAGAAGTCATTGTATTTTATATAGATCTTTGAATATGTCATCTTTAATTTTTGTGGACATTGGACTAAGTAATGTCCCTTAATTTGTGCACCATTATATCATGCCCCTTACTTGTGGTCTCCTAAGACCATTACCTTTTGACTTGTTTTTAAGTGCTTTTATGTTGGTGCTTTACTTTCTCATTGAGCTTGTGTTATTACTATGCATACATTACCATGATGTTTATCATGTATCTTAGGCCTTCATATGATCACATTATTTTATGCACTTTAATGATACATCTGTCTAGACATGCTCTTATACATTCCACATGTTTACATTCACATATTAGTAAATTATCTTATCATTTTTAATTGAGGTAACTACCATTTTAAATTTTTACCTCAACTCAAAGGGAGGTAATATCAGATGAAACATGCCATAGAGACATTTTATTCATATTTTGTATAGTTTTAGATTCATTGGTCGCATTCCTTCAAATCATGTTCTCCACATTTATTTAGTAGTTAGTACTTACATAATGTTTTAGATTTGGGGGGGCGGGGGGGGGGGGGGGGGGGGGGGGGGCGGGGGGGGGGGGGCGGGGAGGGGGGGGTATGTCATATAGTCATAGATTCTACACATTCACATTTTTTAGATTATTAAGTTCATGTCATATAGGAATGGCTTTCACACATTCACTTTTTTCATATTTAGTGGGGTCATGTTGTCGAATGATGTTCTCTACAATTATTTAGTACTACTCAATATATCCAAGTTCAATAAAGGCATGTTTTTGAAACATGTCCTCAACATTTTTACATTTTAAAATTTTCATAATTATACATATATATTGGGGGAAATATTTGGAATCATGTTCTCCACACTTAGTTTTTGAATAAACAAAAGCACAATAGTTATATAATTTGGATCTATAGTTATGCATAATTCTATACATTGGTACCATTATTATACACCGTTTTGGCATCATAAATATCTAAGATGCCTATGCTATGAAATGTGCACATATTATTGAAAAATCTAAATCATTTTTAAATTTGAAAAACACTCTCAGGTACTATCATTACCCGATAGGATGCACTTGAATGGAATATATTGAGTCAGTCAACTACAATAGTTATTTTGATTTTGGCATGGTTGAGTTGATTAAGTCACTCAATATTAATAGGTTTTCTAGTTTGAGTTGATTATACCATGGAACCTTACTAGTTTGATAGTATGATTTTAATGTTTTTACTCATGTTCAATAGGTTATAAACATGATTAGGTTGCATAATTGATCTAATCTCAAATTTAAAGTAGTAACTCACCTTTTATTTAAGGTTAAGTGAATGTGCCCTTGAATTTAATCTCTATCTCATTAGATATATGAACCATCTACATTTATACATATTTTTATTAATATGAGTATTATACCCTTAAAATGATACATATTTTAAATCATCTTACCAATAGGTAGAGAGGTTACATCGATACACATGTATAGTCCTAAAGCTTTGCATTTTCAATTTATATCATTTAAAATACTTTCAATTTACATTATATGCACTGATTATATACTATAACATCTTCTTATTTATAGTTCAATCACCAATAAATCACTCAAGTTATACTCAGTCCAAGGAAAGGTGTGTTATGTACACACATGTATGAATTATATTCCTTTAAACTACTAATATAATTAATAAATTAAATGAGGTAAAAATGTAGACACAACTTAATGAATTATATAAAAACTCGATCTTGAGCCCTTAGAAAACTTAGGGCTTTATTATTCCTTTCAGTTCTTGACCTTTCCCACTCTCACAAGTATCGCATCTACTCTATCTTATGCCCATTGGCATATATCTTGGTCCAATCAAACTTATATTTATGACCAAGACATTTTAACTTACCCAAAATTATTAAAACCTACTCATCATCCATATATGCATGTTCTAATCCTGTACATTTTCTCTCGTTCTATGGATACTAGTGTCTCAGAAACACACCTACATCAATGCATGCACCCTCCTCTATTGTAAGTATCAAATGACATAAAGTAATCTCATATTGAATTGAAACATATTTTTTATTCATTTCCAATGATGAATCTGAGTTACTTATCAAAAGGTATTGATATAAATACAATATCAACCCCCATTCATTCATTACATAGAAATTTGTTACTTACTAACTAGTTAACATACAAAAAGCATTCAATCAAGAACTCAAGTGAGAAAGATTTCATATTTTATAAAATTTACATATAATTAATATGGAAAACATAGACACATGTCTAATGTATTGAAGAAGTATCACAATAAACATATTTACCAAGTTATAAACTAGGTCATCATTATACTTGATTTATACATATTGAATATTCACACACAAGGAAATATGTAGGGGAGAACTAAAATAATATGAGACCCTCTTTAGTATATTATATTTAGGAAGTGATAATTTATAGATGGGTACTTAGGGTCCTCTTGACACCATTTTCATAATAACCCACATTTCTCTAAGGTCACTATGAATATGAAGAACTAGGCTTTTGCAATTTGATGAGGAACCAAAATCCATGACACATATATGAATGCACCATAGTGAAGGTGAAATAAAAAAAAAAATCATCTCGGTGGTCACATAATTTTTATTACAAATTCTATACAATACACGTATATCATGTGTGGATATTAGAATTGACACAATCATCCATGTTTGATGCTAGTCTTTGTAGCTCTAGAGGCATTCTATCAAGAATTTGGTGATTTTTTTAAAATATTATTCTAATATAGTTTGTGCCTCTTCTAGATCCAAAACTACATTATCATAATAAATATCTATGTTCATTAATAATTGGTCATTTCCGTACTTACCATAGTTGTACTTACTATTTGTAGGCTATCTCAGTTTAATGAATTCAACATATGTTTATATCTAAGTTTAGCTTTTAATTCATTTGATTTAGAGATAGTTTATCATCTTTTTTAACTAAGATATATCTATCCATTTAACCCTAGATAAATCCAATATTGATTCATTTTGATGATAAAAAATATGGTGTTATCTAATTACATTAATATTTGGGCATAACTCCTCACTCCACAGGTGTACGTAAAACTAAAAATCACCTGGCCCAAAAAAATAGCTCTATGTTAATTTTAAAAATTTAAGAACATAGTTTATACTAGAGAGAGAGAGAGAGAGAGAGAGAGAGAGAGAGAGAGAGAGAGAGAGAGAGAGAGAGAGAGAGAGAGAGAGAGAGAGAGAGAGAGAGAGAGAGAGAGAGAGAGAGAGAGAGAGAGAGAGAGAGAGAGAGAGAGAGAGAGAATGAAAACATTGATGTAGATCTAGAATTAAATCTTATTTCCAAAAAAGAATTCCACTTTATGATCACTAAAATCCCATTTGGGCAAGGTAAGAACATGTGGTGGATAGAAGTAGATAACCCTAAATAACTAAAATTGTTGAAAAAAAAAGGACATCAAAAGAGCTCTGATATCAAGTGGTATTATATTGATTAAGACATGATATATTTGTTTTTAAAATATGTAAAATGATTATTTATATTGAAATAATTCTAAATGATATTGAAAATATCATTGACATCTCTAAAGGGTCAACCTCCTTTTATCAATATCAATTCAATGCACTTTGTGGATGATTTCTCACTAGTTATAGACACCTATTAATGCTAATTCTTCACCACCCAACTACTACCTTGCATAAATGTGGGATTATTACAATTGGCTTAAAGGATGTTACTGAATAATATGTGTTTGTAACCTTACATTACATATATAAATTACAATAAAATGGTTAGGATGAAGGGTCCTAGAAAAGAATTGGCTAGTGACTAGTAATTGTGATTGATTTCTAATTTGGGAGATATAGGGAATTATTTATCAATGTGCAAGTGAAAGATATATGTTTGTTTCATAATTTTTACACAAGTGATAATTGGTGAATATGATTGTACCTAGTGTGTATAGATAGATTAATTTTGGGGTAAATTATCATGTCATATATATGCAAAACAAATGGGCTAAACAATAAGGATGATTTGACTTTGTATTTTTTTGCCTAGTACATAGACAAGTTCAACATAGGTGCATACATTCAAAATTACATATCTATTTCAATATGATTTTACATGTCTATAAAGAAGTAATATGGTGATATAATGATTAAGATATAGTTTTATTATGATAATAATTAAATTAAGTATAGATTGGAGAATTCATGTGTGTGATTTATATAAAATTAGGAGTGTTGAGTTCATAAAAAAAATGTGATAAGCATGTGAAAAAACCATTTTTGTATGCACAAATCATGTAATGATAATATAAGTTAAAACTAACATCATCAGGTGTCTAATACCAAATTTATGTTTTTATTAATTCCCCCATTTTAATCTAATATTAAAGAAACAAGATTAAAATGATAAATAAATTAGACACCTTATTGTGTAATAACACATTGTCTTCATGATAAGGTTATAAGTGTACATATTTCTCCCTGAAAGCTTATATTAAAACATGTAGTAATAAATTTACATTTAAGATATGAGATATTGGATAAACTAGGAGAATGATCATTTAAAATCTGAAGAGAAAGGAATGAATAAAATTGTAAGTGGGTAAATTGTTATGCCTTTTTAAGCCTTGGCGATTTGAGTAATTTTGACTGAATAAAACATGCCATAGGATGATTATTTCTCAAGGTGATGTCATAGACATGTGGGTGTGTTCCTCATGTATTGAAAAAATTCTTCATTTAGTTTTCCAATCATTCCTTGTGATGGGTCATTCAAATAATCAAGTATTGAAAATATGTTGGTTGTGATGAAAAATTACCCAACCCTCTTGACGCAATATTTATTTATCCATCAAGAAATTTAGTACCTCGACCACACTACTCTTTTAACTGATATTTAACCGTGATATGGAAAGTTTAGGCCAGATACTAGGCTCATGTGTAAATATGAATATATTAAATCAATTACTAAAAATTGATTTAAGATACATTATGTTAATTTTAGTACCTTTAATATCATATTTAAGATAGGAAATTTAATGAATGAAGAGCATCCATGCCCCATAATCTATCAATTATACTAATTTGATATAGTGTATCATAAATCCATATGTCACTTTACCCCAAGTGTAATATATCTAATAACTTTCGACTCATGTACATGTAAATTGTTTCCATATGAATTATAATTTCCCATAAATCTATCTTAATCTTTAAATTTATGTCCCATAATATTAACTAAACTAATAATATAACCTAATCCAAACCCTCTGAATCTTGTTATGTGTCCTAGATATTGAATTATTTGTGTATGGAAGCTTTCATATCTATAACCAACCCACTATCATTTGGCCCCCACCCCCACCCTGCTACATATCTTTTGAGATGGGGAATGTGCTATATAAGCTACTCATCTCAAAAGAAAAGGCTCAAATGAATCGTTTTATATAAAAATATGTAGTCATTTTAAACATGTCTTACAATTTTGAGACTATGTCATCATAATATTACTAGATACCAATGCATGTATGAAAAGGGTATCATGAGGCATATAAGTGTCATGTGAATATACATACATACATATATATATACATACATACATATATATATACATACATATATATATATATATATATATATATATATATATATATATATATATATATATATATATACATATACATATATATATATATATATATATATATATATATATATATATATATATATATATATATATATACATATATACATATATATATATATATACATATACATATATATATATACATATACATATATATATATATATATATATATACATATATATATACATATATATATATATATATATACATATATACATATGTATATATACATACATACATATATATATATATAGACACACACACACACACATATATATATATATATATATATATATATATATAGATATATATATATATATATATATAACATATGCAGTAATAATCATCACAAATATAAGCTTTGGGATAGTGATATATGTAATAATGTGCAATATATAAATTATGGAATGACACAAAGGTAAAAAGGTGCATGATATGGATCAAAATACCAAAATTTCATGCTCAACCCTTGATGTATCCACACATAAGTACACATAATTTCAGGGTCCAGATGCAAACAATAAAAACACACACAATAACATTCAATGTGATTTAGAAAAAAAGACACAAATAGTAAACTTAATTAACACATAATGTCAGATAATGTAAGATCAATACATAATAAGAAATCAATTATACTCTATGAAAAATTAATGTCGCTGAACAAGTTAAGCTCCACACAAAGAAAGATTAATAAAATCATATACTCACTCAAGAAATGTTACATAATAAGGCAAAAACCACACAAAACACAATCATTGATTGACATATATGTATCCAAATCACAATAATGAAGTATATAAATATCCAATCTATTATATATCATTAATCCATATAAATGTTACAACATAGAACATTATCATATCCATGAAATCTAGCACTATATAGAATATAAGTAACAACAATCTACATGCAAGTAATTGATGTAGTCAGACATGATAAATGGCAAGCTAATATAAAGATATAACATGTAAAAATTTAATCTATGGAATGATATGCTCCCAACATTGGAATGGACCATAATAAGTATGCCCATATATGATGTATAACATACTTGTCTTTAATCTCACTCATATGTATCATGAAATAAACATGTTTATGAAAAAAAGATATGTAATGTACCAAAATGTGATAAATAACATAATTGAATGTAACATCTAGAAAATGATTTTTATGCTTAGTTCTTATTTTCTTTAATTTATTTATTCAGAATATATATTTTTTGTGTTTGAATTATTTTTGTACTTTTAAGATTTTTTTAATATGTTTCTATTAACAAATATCTCATCTATGGGATGTTCAT